>KB445793.1:1447121-1638507 GCA_000320605.2 Gelatoporia subvermispora B
TGAAGTCGGTGGAGCATCGCAAGACAAATTCCGTATGTATCATATCTATTTGTTGTCGCTGACCGTAGCAACTGATAGTGCTTTGCAGGGGTACGGGTAACCCTCGGGGTTGGAGGGTAGGGTTGGCCAAGGGTAGGGGTAAGGGTATCCATTATTGTACCCTTCACCCTTAAGTACCCTTACAGTAAATAATTGAATTAGAATGTTGATTTTGCTATTTTGCGTGCGCTGATAGAGTTCTATCAGCAACATCGGTCGCGGTCGAACGCATTTTTAGCCGCGGGCGGCTCCTTCTCTCACACATACGAAACGGCCTCTCGGGCGAGTCTGTCCGTGCACTTCTGTGTCTCGGTGAGTGGTATCGCCACGGGCTTCTCAAGGACAAACATATCCTTGAAGTCACACGGGATGCAGATGAGGACGCGAATCAAATTTAGTGTTATGATCGAGCATTTAGTACGAGCTTGTACTGTACAGTGAATAAGAGCAGAGGCCTACTCGGAGTGACAACCCGTATATGAACCCCTCACCCTCGTGTACCCGCGCTACCCTTGCAATACCCGTACCCGCCTGACGGGTCCGTACCCGTGGCGGGTAAGGGTAGGGGTGATGCTTCGGACACCCGGGGGTTCACCCCTGCAAAGCACTAGCAACTGATCAATGAGCCTACAGAACATGGTCGGTGTGAAAGCTGTCTCACAGCCTGCCAACGAGGAAGCAAAAGCCAGCACCAACACCAAGAAGAAAGCTGTCTCCATGCAGGCAGGTGCTGCGACCCAGTCCTCAGAGGATGTCTCAGACAAGGACAAGCACCCTAAGGCTAGACTTGAGGACCTTCCGTTCAATGTCCAAGATGAGTGGTATTGGTTCGGTGCTACCTATAATAAATGGGCAGCGTCATGCAAGAATCCATTTGACATCACCCCCGAGAATTCCCGTGACGCCATCAAGACCATCTATTACTATAATTTCGGCGACAGGGACACAGATGGCACCGGTCCCCCATTTACTACAAAGGCCCCTGTGGTAGAATACGTGAGTTGTCCGTACAGTCTGCGCAAACACCGCTGACAAGCACATACAGTGTCGACAGCACTTCAATCAGTACAAGAACCATATGGCAAGCACGGCTGTTATCGCCCTGAATGCGTTCTTTGATCACCCAAACAACGCAAGCAAGTTGATACCATGGCAAAACGCATGCATTATGCACACGAGCAGTTGAAAGATGATCAATTCATATACAGGGCCTTCACATACCTCGATGGAGAAGCGGTAAGTAAAAGTCTGCATATCTCAATCTTCTGACCATTTTGATTTTGGTATCTGGTGCCCGCTGCTAGGCGGTGGCTGGTGCCTTTTGCAGCACCTTGGTGATGGCGTGTTTTGGTGTGCACTTCGACAAGGTAGACGGGGCCGAGGATAATATCCCCCTCCTTTGTTCTGAAGGCACCAATCTGGAGCCGATTGGTGGCCTTGCCCTCGCTGCAGCCTCAGTACGTCGCAAGCTCAACTGCATTGGCTAATCTACCACTACCGAATATTTTTAGGTCGAGCGCGCGCTAGAGGCGTATGCAAGTGGACGTGTTGCCTTTGCCGAGGACGAGCCGGACAATACTAGAAGGAAGTCCAAAAAGAAGAAGAACTCCAACTCCAGGCCTACGGTCTTCTGTCTCGGGAATGATCCGCAGAATAGCAGAGAGGACCTCTACTTCAGCGGCAACAATTACGGCGATGACGTTGACGATTATGCAGATGCGATTGGAGAGATGGACGCCAATCAGTGGAAGGAGGTTATAGAGCTGGGTATGGTCCATGGTTCGAAGTACCGAAGAGCCAACCTGGGCTCCAGCGAGAGCACAGGTCCCGCCACTGCACCAGACAGCCAGCCCAAACAAGCGAGAAAGAAAATCATCATCGTCTCGAACCTGAGGATGTAGCCGGTAAGTTCCTGACTTGTATGTGGAATACGTTGCCTACACAATATCCTAATTTAGCATCGCGCCCTGGGTCAAAGGCAGGCAGAAGAGTTTCTTGATCGATTGCATCACCGTCAGAGACCTGTTCCATTCCGGCATCGAGCCGCATCTGCTAGCCTCTGGGAGGCCTGATCTATCAGCATCTTCCGCACGTCTTCGTCGACTTCTAATACTTTGGTTTCCGTTGATTCCTGTCTCGCCAGTCTATGCTAGGTTCAACCCATTGCTACTTCCGCTGATTCCTGTCTCGCCAGTCTATGCTAGGTTCAACCCACCGTTACTGCTTTGATTTTTCTATCCTGCGCTTTGTTGTCCTCTGCACGCACTTCTACCGCTTCTACAGTGACTTGAATACTTCTATGGCGTCCCCACATTGCTCGTATTGCTTCTAATGCACTTCCTACGATATCTTGTTCACTTCATACTACCTTTTTCCATTTGCAACCCAGGACTATAGCTTACCCTGTAGGTAGCTGGACTACTTTACATTTGTATGCGCAACTTGATCAACTTTTATCATTCCCCGGAACTGATTGCGGAAACGATGTGCTGCTTCAGAATAAACTTTCAGGGTCCCATGAGCTTCAGAGGTGCTATCGAGGCACTTCCGCTGATACATACGAAGTCAGGGATTACTCGCTCACGACGTTATCACAAATCTACATCAGCTACGTGAAAATCCAGTAGTGCAAAGTGGATCATTATCCGCTCGCAAAGCCACGCAATCAGCTCTTCAAGTTGCCCAGAAGTAAGCCTAAAGTAATCTGTATAGTCGCACCAAAAGCGCGCCGAAAGCTCCATATATAGTGAGTAAAGCAGAAAAAGTAATGGACTGGGATTTTTCGGACAGCTGTCACTTTTGCTCCGCTTTTTTTGACCAAAAGTGACACCAAAGTGGGAAAAGAAAAAGGTAGATTTTGCTGATGCGGAAGCAGCTTTTGCGCGACAGCTGAGGTCTCCGGTGCGGAAGAGTTGAGCTCGAGCTAGGCTAAACCGTGATATGAGCCACAGTAATCTGTGAGTTGTCATCTTGGAACGCTCAACTGTATGCTCCGTCTGGCGCTGATGCACCGGTAGATCTGACGCCCAAATAATCGGGAACTTCCAGGCAGAATGTCAGGAAATTTCACTTTACTAGAGTTCAGTGAGCTGCCAGCCTGCTGGAGCCTCGTGCATGATGCTCGGCATGACATACCAGTGGTGGGATCTCAAAGGGACCTTGCCGCGAGGCCACTCCTTCCGCGGCGGCAATTGCCATCTTACTGCGGGAGTCAGGTCATTCGCTTGTACTTGTAACATGCGGATTGCAGTATAAAAGACGAGAAGACAAACAGAACGCCTCCCTCCGGGCTCGATCAACCCTCTTGTTCCAACAAAACCCATTAGCTCACCATGTCCCAATCTCATAACCACAGCACAGCACGCGGCTCGATCACGGCAGGCATCGCATCCCAGAACGGCCAGAGCGGATGCATCCTTACCGTTAGGGAACTAAGAGACTTCCTGATAATCCCCCAAGTGCTACGTCGGGCCTGCATCATCCTGATGTTCGGCTCCCCGGCCTATTATTTCCACGCGCTCCCACAGGATCCCGAAATATTGTGGGACTTCTACATGAAAGAGTTCCTGAGAATAGCCAAATTCTCTGGCAGTGAAGTGGCGTGAGTCGCAATGATTATCGTGCATTATGGTCACTCACCTAGTGATGTGCATGAACACAGGATGATCACGACACTTGGACTGACAGGCATGCTCGGTACAAATCGCATCGCCTCTCTGTGCTTCATGTGTGCTATCTTGTGCAATATCGTCGCTTTCCCGTTCTGTGGATGCAATATCCTGTTCATGAAGTATACGGAAGCAAAAGGCCACCGGATTGTCTGGCTGCAGGTCAGATCTCTTATGAACTCGCGTGACGAACTTTCTAACAGCAGTTGGGATTTCCGTAGAGCACCATAGCTAGTAATGACTCCCGATGGCGCATTTCTATTTTATTTATTTCCCCTGCTACCGTATGGTTGAGCTGGTACGTGCATCCGTGAAACAATGCCAGAGAACAGTAATACTAAGAAAAGCTACTGCAGGGCAACTAGTTCGACATTGATATACATTGCTGCTAGCGTCTTGTCTGATGACGCAGCCGGTCCAGGTGCTTCCCTGCTGCTATCACCCACCACTCGATACATTCTCGCTGCATTACCCATGTTTGGAGCAGCCCAGATCGTTGTTTGCGTCCTCCTGCTTCAATGGTTGCACGGTGAACGCGCTCAAGACCAGCCAGGAAATTCAGCAGCTTGAAGCGCTTGCCTGCCCACGAGGGGGATGCGCCGGATCACTGCGTTTGTGTATGCAACATTCAACAGTAGATTTCCCCATGGTCTCCGGATAGGCCTGCCTCCGCGACTTAACAATGTCTTCATTTTGTATATACCAGCCATCATTTCATAACTGCCATTATGTCGATGGACGAGCTCTTTCATTAAGATCTTCATTCGGGTCAGTCATCCCGAACACCGTCCCTATCACAGGTGTTGAGGCCCTCTTTGATGGCGCCTGTACCCAGGAAGCGGCGCGAAATGAGGATCTCGAAGGATGCTTCAGTTACACAAGTCTAAAGACATGGTAGAAGTATCAGAATGCTCTAGAACTCACGGATATGAAATCCGATGCCCGGGGCCAATCTGCCGCCCGCGCAGAGAACTAATTTTTGCAAAATCGATCCTCTCTTATTTCCATCAGGTGCAGTGTTCTACGATCTTCTCCCGGAAATCCCGTAGCCCAGCCACTCTCCCAAAGTTGAGGATCTGACTTGCGAGATTCACGCAAAACCTGTCAATACGAAACGTGAAATTTGATCCGGAAAGTATCGCGTTTGCTTGGGCGCCGCTTTCCCTGATTTGGGATTTCAAAGCGGGAAAAGTGGAAAATCCCAGTCCAACGAGACTGGGAGTTTCGTATTGTATTGGTTCTCTAGGCGCTTACAGGCCTCAAAACGCGGAGGGGCCGCAGCAAATTAGTGAGGTCTGTTCAGGCTCCGTAGATCTGACGTCATTATGAACTGCGAGTGCAAATTATTCTACATCGATGTTGACAATTTTGATATCTTCGAACGGTTTATCAAGTTTGTTGGTCTTGACATTCTCGATCGCGTGAACTACCTCAAGTCCCGACAAAACCCTGCCAAATATTGTGTGTTTCTTGTCGAGCCACGGCGTTGCATTGGTCGTTATGAAGAATTGCGATCCGTTAGTACCGGGACCGGCGTTCGCCATGCTGACTGTATACGGCCTATGTCGCTTTGTTAACCACAGATTAGCGCTCACAAAGGGGAAGATCCTACCGATCATGCTTTAACTCATCCGTGAACTCATCCTCGAATTCGTCGCCCCAGATGGACGTCCCGCCCGTTCCGTCCCCAAGTGGGTCTCCAGTCTGGATCATGAACTTCGGAATAACACGATGGAAGATGACGCCCTCGTAGTAGCCGCTACGAGCATGACCGACAAAGTTTTCGACGGCTTTGGGCGCTTGTTGGGGGAATAGGCGCAAGTGCATGTCGCCTAGTGTAGTGTGGATCGTCGCGGCGTTCGCCAACGGAGACGGCGCGCCTTTGCCGAGCACGGGTGCCGATGACGCAATGGACTGTTCTTCCCGTGTGGGTCGTTCATTGAAGATGTCTCGATCGCCGGACTTGTCATCCCTGTGATTTATTAGCATAGACAGGACATCGATCGAAATGTCGACTTACTCCGGTTCTGAACGCGTGAACATGTAGAATCGCTGTCGCTTATAGCCCGTGCAAGCAAGCGTGGGATCCCGTGTGCTCTTCTCCGCGAGCAGCGGGTTCGCAGATGCCGCGGCAGCCTAACAAGGCCCATTCAGAGGTTCGCACGTTGACGAAGTGAGTAATTTGAACATACCACCGTTGTCAAACCCTTCTTAGCCGGAGCACCTTGGTAGAGCGTGAGGTTCATGAACCGCACCGTCTCGTCCTTGCCAAAAAGTCTGACGACTCGATTCGTGACAGTGTTGACAACTGTAGGATCGACATCAGATATCATTCTTGCTCGGATGCGTGCAATAGACTTGCCTTTCACGCCTAGAAGTGTGGGGTAGATCACAAAAGCGCCGCTCTCATCCCAAACCGCGTTAATCCACATTCCAGGAACCCGGCCATCAGGTCCAGGGAGCTCTAGTTCCCTCTCCACGGCAAGTCGACGTCCGAATTCCATGTCATCCACTCTGTATATGGCAGTGCCGGCTTGCTGCATTTCTTGCATAGCCGCCAGGGACTCGTCGTATTTGCGGGTCAGCTTGCCGCTGAGGAAGGAGAATATCCGTATTTGCCGGTCGGGGAGCGAAAATGTTACAAAGGAGGAAGAGTCGGGCGAAAGTGTTATACATGTCGGGGTAGATTTCGACTGGAGCATAATGTCAGGATTTGCGGATCTGCGAGGTCTCAACGTAAGGACGCCATACCTTCTTAAATTCGTACAGATCTGTTGTGCTCTTGTAGGACCACAGGCCCGGAACATTTTTCGGTAGCTCGAAGGGTTCCGTGGGTTGCCAATACTCGATGAAGCCTCCCTCATCCGCGGAAATAACAGTGTCGTATCGGTCGCTATACTGACGGCCTATGTTAGATCCTTCAGAAATGACAGCAAGCAATTGACGCACTGTCATGATGTGCACGGGGAATCGGTGTAACTTGTCAATGGTCTCCAGAGGTTGGTCATTGCCCCTTCCGTCGTATAGTCGAATTGTCCCAGTGTTCTTCTCCGAGCTGCACGATAATAAGAACGAGCGGAGCGGAGCTATGGGAACGACATACACTGCAAGAAGTCCCTGGGCCTGTCCTCTCCGGTGTACCCAGCAGCACGCGTGCGGGGTATAGCCTAGCTTGATCATATTGATCATGTCTAGCGTACGGAGTCAACACAGGCCATAAACTCTAAAAACGACCTGGCCTACCAAAGTTCACGACGTCGAATACCTTGGCTGTGCCATCCTCCGCAACGCTCGCAAAGAGCTGGCCGTCTGCACTTGCCGAGACGGAGACTACTTGTGCAAGATGTGCACGGTAGTGCTTGACGAATTCAATTCCTTGATCTTGCTTCTTCCACAGCTTCAGGTGGCCGTCGACAGACGTCGTAAGGAGGAACTCGGTCCTACACCCAAGAATAACCCCAGTCAAGTTCCAGTGAAGGCAGGGGGAGACCAGCCACGCACCTCGTCATCACGCAGAAGTTGATCACATCTCTGTGCATGAAACTCTTGAAATAACGATCCGCGCTCGGGAGGTGGTCCAAGTACAGTTTCTCATGCGGGAGGACTAGAACGCCATTCCGCTCATTAGCGTCCCCGGCTTGCCTCGGGGAACATACATGCGCACCTTTACGCTTCTTCTTCGCAGCTCCGTTCCCAGGTGCATCTACCGGCATGGGCATAGGTCCAATGTCATCGTCATCGTCGTCCTCTCCGTCCGCCTGCTGAACCGACGCGACCGTTTCTTCGGCCTGCGCTTGGTCACGGTCTGTATTTTCCTGCATGTTGTCACCATTGCGTGTGCGCTTCCCAAGCACAGATGTATCTTGTTCAGCGTCCGACATGGTTGAGAGAGTCACGAGGGATAGCAGAGGGAGCAGTCCGGGACGTCGAAAGGAAGCAGCCACCGATGTGCGATAGGCGCTTCTTTGGCTGCTGAAGTCGTGGTAGACGCCCGTATCGATCTCAGTCTCTAATCGAGCAAATGCTCAGAAAACCATAGATTTGCATAGCATGTACGTGAAAACAAAACAAACAATGGAGTAATCCTAGCCCATACTCCTAGTATAATGTGTGGAAATTAATGAAGATCTACATTAGAAGGCACTCATCCTTCTTCACAGGTTCAGCGAGGATGGCCTGCTCCTCCTCCGTGATGGGCAATCCCTTGTTGGCTCGCTCCTGGATTGCCCTCCTCCTACTCTCCCTCTCCGCCCGAGCACGTCTATGTTAATGCAATATGGATACAGCGGAATCGGAGAACGATACGAAAGCGATAGTGACAAAACAATTCGATTATGCGGTGGCGAAGAGAGGTAACGGGACATATGATCGGGCGTTGGACGATTGATATACAGATTGAGATTGCGCAGAGCAAGATTCAGGGGTCGTTATGTCGTTACGAGAAGTCGGCGGCGGTGATATGGGACTGCAGCTTTGTGAGTGATCACTGAGCACGAAGTGGTGAGTATAGACTTACCGGTCCTGTTGAGAGAACGGGTTGGAATGTGAAGAGCGAGATGAAGATGATGAGGACGCTTTCGTCATAAGCGGAGGTTGCGGGGGATTCTGAGTGGTCGTAGCCGCTCGTGGAGGTCGAGCGGTCGACGGAGCGGTGTTCGTCGTTGCAGCTGCCCGCTTGATAGCCGCCATCGCCGCAGCACTCGCAGCAGAGGTTTGTGTGGAGAGGTTGGACAGCGCTTGTGCCGGACCGGACGAGCCCTTGGACGAATTGACCACAGCAGAGCACGGGTGGCTAGTCGGGAATCGGTGCTGTGGGCAAAACTGCTGCTTGCATTTCTGGTAGCGATGTGAGCCTCATTTCAGTGCTACCACATAATAAAAACTTACGTCGCAACGTATAGGCGCAAAGAGCACCTTGCCACATTTCGGCTTAGCACATTTGGGCCCAGACGACTTCTTGGTCTTGCCCGTCATAACTGAACACTCCGAGGTGATATGAGTATCCATCCTGACATTCGGGTCTTGCCCGGGTGGAATTGCGACAGGTTCATTACAGAGTGGACCTAGCGTATAGTCAGTACGAGGTTGCAAGTGGCAAATGAGACAAGACTCACAAGACGGTGCGACGCGGTTGTGCTTGGTGGCGTCATACTTCTCGCACTTGTGCGACTCGGGCGTGAAATGATTTCCACAAAACGACTGGTCACAGTGCTGGCACTTAAACGGTAGGAAGTCGATGAGCATGCATGTCGGATCGGAGCATTGCTTGCCGATTCCGAGGAGTTGGGCATCGCGCTCGGGGGTCGTGCTGGAGTGAGACATAGCAACGCGTAGGGATGTGCAGCAAGGGTGTGAGGTTAGATATGAAGAGGAGGTAGTTCTGGTGAGTTATAACAGATAAGCCCGAGGCCACGCGTCCTGCGCGAGAGAGGACGCGCAAGCCAGTGTCCGTCAGCGAATGCGGTGCGATGAGTGAGCCCAGCCAGCAGCCACCCGAACCTTCTCGCCTCGGCGCTCGCACGCCACGTGGAAATTAGTCATCTGACGACCTCATCATGGGCGCTTGCGGACACGGTACCGTTCGGGCGCAGAGAGTCACCAGAAAGGGTGGCTACTTGTAAGCTGCTGTTCTTTCGCGCCTCGAGCATCTCAACCATGTCTCCCACTGCTGCAGTGACTTTCACTTTTGTGAGGACGTTCATGAAGTGTTACGGTTCGAACGCTAATCGGAAAATATCGCAGATAAGACACGGCGAATCCACAGACAACTTGGTGAGTCAGGAATACCCTCAATCAACTGTGTGTATCCAGAGACTGACGCATCTTCGACGCAGCGCGATGTGTGGGCAGGGTGGAAGGATGCACCGCTATCCATTCATGGTACGTGAACGCGTTAGTAGAAGGCAGACATGCGCTCAAGACGCGAATGGGATCGCAGGAATGAACGCAAGTAGCCGTTCTCTGGGTCAGCGCATGACGCGCGTCTGACAGTTCTTCAGCAAGCCAAAGCCTTAGGGGAGTCTCTCTCCAGCATTCGCTTCACTGCCATAAACGCGTCGCCTCTCAAGCGGGCGCTATGGACTGCACAAGCTGTACACAACGCCCAGCAGGAGCCAAAGCCACCACTCACAACGTCGCCGCTGCTTCGCGAGCAGCACTGGGGCGTCGCTGAGGGGCAGCCTTGGACTATGCAACCGCTTGCCGGCGTATCGATTGAGGAGCACTTCGCTCGAGGGATTTATCCAGTCCTGCATGAGCGATCACAGAAGTTCCCAGAAGCCGAGAGCCTGGACGATCTCGCCCGCAGAGCGGACCAAGCAGTCGAAGAGATCTTGATGCCATATATCCTGCAAGCAGCCAGGAGTGGGGAGAGAGGTATTCATGTAGCGATTGTCAGCCATGGGCTCTGCATCAGCGAGCTCATACCTGCGCTGATGAAGAGGGACGCAAGTGGAATACACCCAAGTTGTGGCTACAGAGGGCTATTCAATACAGCTTGGTCCCGAGTGACGGTGAATGTGAAGGTCTCGACATTTGCGCGTTGTTAGAACAGACGAATGGCTGAAATCATTGACAGGGCGCAAAGGAAGGTGAACCTGTAGAATTCCCGGACAATGATCCTCCACATTTCGAGATCCGCGCGACCGACCTCAATTGCCACGAGCACTTGAATAAAGTGGTACGTAGTACCACAGGTGTCACGGATGATCTCTTCACGTCCCGTACGATTCCAGGCTCGGCAGAAAGGCGGCATTGGGCGGGCAGCATACGACCCAAAGCAACAGGAGATTCGCGCGTTCTTCGGCGGAGGCGCCACTGCTCAGCCGCAAACAGAAGAAGGCCGTAGCGAGAGTAATGCGAGAGATGAGAGTGAGGTAGATATCCAGTAGAAGGTACCCGCGTAAGGACACCCTCCGCCATTAGATGGGACTTTCGGGTATGTCTATAGATACAACGGAATGTACAGTGGCTGCGTGCCCATGAGTCACACATTTAGGCTAGCAAGCCAAGTTTGCGTACCAGTGGTAGCCTTCTCGTATGCCAGCAGACGTCTGTCAGAACCCCTCTTCTACCAGGAACCGTATGGTAGCAGCTTCTTGAGTTTGGATGTTTGCGTGGGGGTAGAATAGGCAGTTTGTGATAGCTTGTTCTTCCTCGCAGGGCTCTTGTGAACGTTCAAATGCTTATGGCCTGCTTTACCCTGGGGGCGCAGGAATCAGAGGTGGAACGAGGCGAGCACAGCTGGGTGGATAGGATATTCACGCGTTTAAAAAGGCCATTAGGCAATGACTTGAATCGCTTCTTCGTCCCCGAGTGGCTCTTCAGCTTCGGAAACTCTACCGCCGCAGAAGTGGAGAAGAGTCGCGCTGTCGCCACTAGGCGAGAGAGAAAGAGCATCGCAGAGGGCAGACAGTAACGACCTCGGCGCCCTTGCCTTTGCTCAGACTTTCCACCGCTACAGACGCCCGATGTAGACGCCCAACCACGTGCGCGATCTCCCCCATGTCGCTGGTGGCGTGTGCACTGTGGTCGCGCCCGAACCCGCTAACAATGTCCTGCACCTCCACTTTCTGACTGATACACTTCAACTTTTTGACTTGACCTTTTATTACAATGTCGTCCAACCCGCAAGATGATGCTGACCGCGTATGTTTGTCCTGAGCGTCCTGCAGAGTTGAGCTGAATGATCGGCACCAGATTCGCTTGAAGCGATTGGCGAAGTTGCAGCAGTCACCGTCTGTGTCGCCCAGCCCGGGGCGTGTGCCTTCGACGTCGTCCACGCCTGCCCCCGAGGCAGCTCCTTCGAAGCCCAAGCCCGCTCAGGCGCCAGCCCCGCTCAAGAGACAGTCAGAATCTCCAATTCCCGCCCCCACACCGGTCAAGAGGAAAGCTCCCGCACCGGCGCATCTTGACTTTCCCGGCTGGGAACATGAGACTATCGGAAATGTCTTCAATATAACGCTCAGCGTGAGTACTTCAGCCGTTATACAGGGTCGTTAAGTGTAACCACGAGCGAATGCAGAAAGAAGTCTCAGAGAATAACGGATGGGAGGTGGTGTGGCTGAAGCACCTTGCGGCAGAACTGGAGAGCGAGGATCCAAGTTAGTGTGCACATCCAGCTCACACTGTTTCTATGACCTCACAATTGTGACCATGCTTAGGTGCAGCACGTCCGATACGACTTACTGCTGACATTGCTGATCGTCTCCTCATATCACGTCTCGAGCTGGACTCCCAGGCTATGTCGTAAGCATATCCGTCATATATCATTTAATGAGACTGAAGGCAAGAACAGAGATGACTTGGAGTATGTCTCCGTCCTTGCATCTCTGCCTGCTGGTCAGACTGTCTTCGAGTATCTCATCGGGTGCTGGAAGCGGATCAACTCTGCGAAATCTGCACTTAGCAAGAAGGTTCGTGATATTATTGTCGGTTGAGCTCTGACTAACTGTATGTAACAGAGTTACCCTCCACTTGAGGCGGAGAAAGCGAATGCGGTCTTGGAAAAGCTGCGCGATCTCGTCATCAGCTATGCTGGATTGACGCTACAGGAGCCCGAGATGTTCCCCCAGCCCTCTGGGTGAGTATAGCTTCATTTACGCTGGGCCATATCTAAGACACATCTATCTTGAAGCCGGGTCGTTGGTCCTCCGGAATTAGTCGCGCCTCTCCTTTCCTTGTCCACCCTGAGCGCGCCCCTGCTGTCCACGAATTCCGTTTCTCCGAATTCTCTGTCGCCGACCGAGGTTCAGCCCTTCCTAGAAGACCTCGTCAAGCGATTCGAGCCGGACGGCGAGCTCGATGCAGTGCTCGGCCCTGTGATTACTCAGCTGTGCTTCCACGCGTCCCTCTTCCGACCTGAAGGTCTTGCAGGCAGTGATGCGAGCTGGAGAGGTGTACTGAGTGGCCTGGAGGCGCTTGTGAGTATCAAAGCTATTGCTCAATTGATCACCAGGCTGCCGCAATGGATCCCGGAGGGCGCGACAGCACCGAACTTCGAGAAGGTCAGCTTGCTGGGCCCGCTATTGCGGTTGGGAGTATTTGAGCAGGAGTGGGTCAGTGTATTCGCCCTTGTCGTCAATTGCTTGTTGATCGCTGTGATTTGCAGCCAACTATTGCCAACACTTACTTCTCAAGGCCGAAGGAGCGTAATCCGGGGGAATTGGAGTCGGCGACAGCAAGCCTTCGGGGTACGCTGAAGAGCCTTCAGGTAAGCCGGTTGGAATACTTTTAAATCAAATGCTGACAGCCCGCCAGTCTACCCTGTTCCAGATCTTCAACACTCTCGTGCGTGCCTCTGCGGAATCCAGGGAAGCTGTGTTGCAATATTTCGCGCGAGTGATCGCCCTGAATGAGAAGCGTGCTGGCATGCAGGTGAGTAGTCACGAGTATAATTTAAAGTCAATCTTGATTTCACCATGAACGTTTCTAGGTTGAGCCCGATACGGTCGCTTCAGACTCATTCATGGTGAACTTGCAGACGGTCATGTTCCGCTTCTGTGAGCCGTTCTTCGATGTGAACTACTCCAAGGTTCGTCTCTACGTAGCAGGTGATCGGGAAACATCGATTCATGGCGTGCAACTCTAGATTGATCGCATAGATGCGCTGTACTTCGCTCACTCAAATCGTATCAACCTGAAGGAAGAGACGCGCGTCAATGCAACGAGCGAGCAAGCAGAGCAGTGGCGCAAGCAGCACGAGGAATCCAATGGTGGTCCATCCTACACTCTTATGCAACAAGATCACTGACATATATTCATCTACAGCAACTGCACCAAACTTTATCTCCGACATTTATTATCTCACGTTAGCCATGAACCACTACGGTTACCAGAAGACCGTCGATAGCTTCGAAGATCTTGCAAAGCAATATGATGAGATGAGTAGGCACTTGGAGATGTTACAAGGCGACGGGTCTTGGAGAAATGTAGGTGCAGGTCTAAGTGCTCGGGTCGGTGATATCTCACCGGTATCTCTGACAGTCTATTGCTGCGGCTCGCACAGAGCATGCTATCAAGACGGTGGAGGTAGGTTCACTAGCATGTATGATTGCTGCAAGCCTGTATAACATATGTGGTGATTGCGCAGGGCGAACAAGAGAAAGTCCTCATGCAGCAGTACTCATATCAAGTGCAGCTAGCGGATCCTGAGCTTGTCCTCCGAAGTATCAGCTTCGTGAACTTTGTCTCCACATGGATCATCCGCCTCGTCGACCCGACACATAAGCATCCAAATCCTGCTGTTGAGTAAGTATGATACGTCGTGAGAGTGTCACCTTAGCCTGACGTCATCCATAGACTACCGTTGCCCAAGGAGGTACCAATGGAATTCAGCGTGCTCCCTGAGTATCTCTTGGAGGACATCGCCAACTACCATCTCTTCGCCGTGCGGTACGCCCGAATACATCGCACCTACGCTACCAATCTAATCACATCTCCAGGACGAGCCCGCAAAGCTTGGAGCTATCCGGCAGATCGGAGTTGCTTGTGTGGGCGTTGACATTCTTGATGTCGACGTGGTGCATCAAGAACCCATTCGTGAAAGCCAAGCTCGTCGAAGTATGTGCATTCGCTTATGATATCGCTGAAGCTGACATTTCTGCAGGTGCTCTTCTACGCATGCATCCCGTGGGGTGGTCGCGGTAGTCTCCTGAATTCGACCTTGAACTCACATCCAATGGCCTTGAAATACCTCGTTCCGGCGCTTGTTCACTTTTACATTGGTAAGAACACTACTTGCCGCACATGAAGAGCAGTCAAACCAATATTTCATAGAGGTCGAGCAGACAGGCGCAAGCTCCCAATTTTACGACAAGTTCAGTGCGTACTTCCAGCAGTGCTATCTCAGCTTGCTCCTACTGATGTGTTATTTCATCCACAGATTCGCGGTGGGTCGAATTTTATACTGTCAGATTCCTCAGACTAATCGCTCTGTAGTCGCAACATAGCATATTTGTTCAAGGTCATTTGGGATAACCCGTCGCATCGCGAGGCGCTGAAGAATGAAGCCAAGTATGCATTATGCTGGATATTCAAGTTATTGGCTCACTTTATGACTGTTATTAGGACCAAGATGGAGAAATTCATTCGCTTCGTCAATCTCATGAACAACGATGTCACATATCTGATGGATGAGTCTCTCAGCGAGATGACCAAGATCCACGAGATCCAGACGGAGATGGCTGGCCCTTCCTGGGCCACACAGCCATGGCAGCACCGACGTGAGCGTGAACAGGCCTTGCGTGGTCTGGAGCGCCACGCGTCTGGCTACACGCAATTGTGCAATTCCACCGTGGCCCTACTCAAGCAGTTCACCGCAGAGACGCCGGAGCCGTTCATGGCGCCTGAGATCGTGGATCGATTAGCGGCAATGCTCGATTACAATCTGGATGCGTTGGTCGGACCACGGTGCCAGGAGCTAAAAGTCGCGAACCCGGAGAAGTACAAGTTCAACCCGAAGCAGCTCCTGAGCGACATACTGCACGTGTACCTCAATCTGGGCGACCATGGCGAATTTGCGCGAGCGGTCGCTGGCGATGGACGTAGCTATCGCAAGGAGTTGTTCGAACGTGCAGCGGCAATTGCACAGCGCCGCTCTCTGAAGAGTCCGCAGGAAATTGAACGTCTGTTGCTCTTCGTCACCAAGGTCGAGGAGACAAAGGCGACATTGGAGGCCGAGGAGGACTTGGGAGACATTCCGGACGAGTTCCTCGGTAGGCGTCCCTTGTGCTCACTTGCCGTTTGAACATCCTACTCATTCGCCCTGGTCGTTGCAGATCCGCTTATGTTTACATTGATGCGCGATCCAGTAATCTTGCCCACTTCACGCGCTATCGTAGACCGCTCCACGATCAAGTCTCATCTGCTCTCCGATGTGAAAGACCCATTCAATCGCATGCCGCTTACGCTTGAAGATGTTATCCCTGGTGAGTATTTTAACGCACTCCCAGCTGCATTGGCCCTAATCGACTGTGGCTTCTTCGCAGACGTAGAACTTAAGGAGCGCATAGACGCGTTCCTCGCCGAGCGACGGAACAAGGACACTGTTTACGACAAGCCGGTGGAGGAGGTGGTGAAGATGGATATGGACGCAGAGTAGACACTTGTGTGTATTACTGCTTTGTACTAAGAGACTTACTAGTATTACAGAACAAGTCAAAAGGATTATAGTGCTACGCGGACCAGGCTACTGGACTATTAGGCGTGTCATCTCTGAACAGCCGACCAATTAACCCCATGCTGTGCGCAAGGCGTCCAGCCTGCATGACATCGTGTTCCGTCGCGTGTGGCGGATCCATCGAAGAAGTCGTATTCGATTATCAGGAAGCTCCGCCTCACATAATGATACACCGCTTGTGCTTCTCCTTCTTCGACTGTTTGGTGCCCGTGGGAGCCTTGCGGTCGGTCGTTGCTTCCTTCGCGGGCACAGGAGGAGGAGTGGCAGCTTTGACAGGAACAGCTGGCTCGGCAGACTTCGCGGGAGCTGGAACATCTGCAGCCTTGCTGGGGATAGAAGGCTCCTCGCTGGTGGCAGCCGCTTCAGGCTGAATGGTATCTTCAGCTGCCTTGACAGGCTCTATTGCATCGACGTTCTTGATGGCGGCCGAAGTATCTTCTGCCGCGGCCGTTGCCTCGGGCGCATGCTCGGGGGGAGTAATTTCCTCAGGCGCCTCAGCGGCTGCAGGAGCAGCAGCTTCCTTCTCGGCGGCGGGGGCCTCCTCGACAGCAGCAACTGCCTCCGTCGTAGGAGCGGGAACTACTTCATCGGCATCCTTGACGTCGTTGACAGCATCGGTGAGGGGAACAATTGCAAGAACTGCAGGCTCCTCGACGGTGGACGGTTGCGTGGCTTCGACGGCGGGGGTTTCCTCAGCAGGGGCAACCTCCTCGGCTACAGCGGGAGTCTCCGCAGGAGGCTCAGTGGCGGGGGTTTCCTCGACCAGAGCCACCCCTACTCGTTCGGGAGCGTCCATTGTCGTCTGCGAGACCGGTTCGACAGCTGCAACCGCTTCGTCTGCGGTCGTCGAGGGCTCCTCGACCTGTGCGGGCACATCCGCGACCTGAGTCTCCTCGGCCGGAACAGCGGGAATCTGAGAACTCGCTTAGATATGTCTATAAGACTAGCGACTTCAGATAACTCACCTGTACAGCTGCGACCTCTTCGGCGACCACAGGTGCCTCCACGACGGGCTCAGGTGCTTGGACAATTTCCTCGGCCTGAGGTGAGGCCGCAGGCTCGGCGACGGCGGGGGTGGGCTCGGTCGTCACCTGCTTGGTCTCCGCAGGAGCCTCAACGGTGGTCTCTTCAAGGGCCTCAGGCTTGGTCGCTACGAGGACCACCTCTTCCTTGGTCTCTGTGGCAGTGTCCGAGGGAACTTCGTCCTTGGTAGCGGCAGAAATTTCTTCCTTGATCTCGGCGGGAACGACCTCCTCAACAACGACATCTTCGACGGCCGCTGGCTGAGCAACAGACTCGACATGTGCCTCAGGTGCATCTCGTGCGCCATCAGCCTCGCGCAGCGTGCTGGTCTCGGCGGGAGCGGCCTCCGTAGTCGTCTCAGTGACGGGCTCCCCCGCCTTCACAGTCGCATCGATCACGGCGGCTACCTGATCAGCCTGCGCCTGGGTCGACGGCACATCCTCAACGACAGTCTCGAGCTGTGAGTTGGCAACGACAGCATCGGCGGCATCGCTGCTCAGGCTCTTTGCGACCGTCTCCTGGACAATCGTGGCCGTCTCTTCTTCTGGAGCGAGGAGCGCCTCGTCCTTGAGTATAGGGGTCTCTGCTGGCGTCTGCGAGGCGGTAGACGGCTCGATGGGGCTGTTGGACTCTGATGCAGACGGCGAGTGGTTCTGCACGGTCAGATATATTCAGTACACAAGACGCGCGATGCTTCTATAGGCTCCGAAGGTACCTTTTCAATCGTTTGGCCTATTACGTCTTCGGAGGCGCTCCTGGAGTGGGTAGGCGTGCCTGCAGTGACCACTGAGCTCGTCGAGAGCGCCGAGGCCGTCGAAGGCGAGTGACGGTGGTTCTTTCGTGCATTTTTCTTCGACTTTTTGCCCATGGTGAGGTATACGAGAGGGGCGGTATAGAGTGTGGTATCCGGGGTATATCCTGACCAGCGTGACTAGCACTTACCGAGGGGGTGCTGCATAAATCAGCCACTGAGTTCGTCTTTTGCCGAGATGCCGCGGATGCGATGGCACGTGTCACGCGACCGCTATCCCTCGACCTTGGTCTATCCTCGCTGCAATTCACGCCCGACAGCACTCTCAGTCGTCCGTAAGGTCCCCAAACGGTGATTCAAAAGGGTTGCTCCAAGATTCCTGCAGCAACTATTGTCCAGGGGAAAGCAAGATGGGGTATCATTGGCCCAACTGGTGTGGCAAATACATGGGTCGTACGAGGCGCGCGACGCGAACAGCTAGGCTCAACTCATCAATCCAACATTGAACAGGGCTCACAATCAGCAAACGAGCTGATGGCGTGCCGCGATGTCTTTCCAGGACCTCCCCAAGATCACTGACGATAGACGAATCTTGTCGCGCAAACGACTATTCTGTACGATTTGCGGGCAACGACACATTCCTTGCGCGGTGATGGGCTCTGCACAATTTCGGCGGAGGGGCAGAGCCCTACTTCTTTTTCTTCTTCGTCCCCCGCGCCGCTGCGGTGGATCCACCACGCCCTCGACCACCGGCTCCTCCTCGTCTTGTGCCCCTTGTGCCCTTCCCTCTACCCCGAGTAGATACAGAAGCGACTGCGAAATATGTGAGCATAACGTAGTAGGTATAGTTAGTGACGCACCCGGTGACGCGCCCGGAGCCTCGACAAACTCCTCGTCGCCGTCCTCTGTGGCAGCATCTGTGCCAGTCGCAATACTCTCGCGCTGCGGGCTTTCGTCGCCGCTCTCCTGCGTTAATGCGCTACTGTCGCTATCACCCCCTACAAGCCCTGCCATATTCTTGAGTTGACTCCTCCCGCGCCCTCTGCCACGGCCTGGTTTGGTTACATGATGTGTCGGGGAAGGTGCGGGTGACGAAGATGGGAGAGATGCAGTAGCGCGCGTACGGCGCTTACAGATCAGCGCGTCCAGGGCCTCATCCTGGGGCAGACTGAACTCCTGGCGGAAGTAGGGATGTCGTGTCAGATTCTCGGAGGGTGATGGTGATGCTGGTGCGTAGGAGTCTGGCGAATGCGCCTCCCCTGAAATGTCGTAGCCGTCGACTTCCTGCAGATGTTGAGTCGAGAGGCGCGACGAGCGAACACAACTGAACTCACAATGCTTTCCAGTAAGTCGAGGTCATAGCAGGTCTTCAGCTTATCCCATATCTCCCCGACGGATATAAGACGGCCGGTTAGCCTGTATATGTCGTTGCGCATGGTAAGGACGTGGAAGTGGCGGTGCATGCCTACGGGGCGTGCACGCATCAAGGCGCTGAAGAACGCAATCTCGCCGTCAACACCGTCGAGGAAGGAAAAAGAGGGTGATCCCTCGGACTTGAACTGCTCGTCGTCCATCCATGCAAGTCGAGATGAATTCCAGCTAACGGCGAGCGACGTGGTTCACGCTACAATCGCCTTTGCCACAGCGGCAGTCAACAACTCTCCTTCCCACGTGGCCGGCCCGTGCTTTCCACTCAGCCTGCTAAATCCGGTAACTCTTGGCGCTCGGGACTTTGCGCTTCGCGGACGCACTTCAAAAAGTCCTGAAACAACCACTCGGCGGACAGAGCGATGAGTCGCAAGTCGACTAAATGGGCAGCTCAGACTTTTCTCTTTGGTTCATCTCTCCTGTCGTTATGTCTGATCTCAGTCATTATGTCTCAATACGGGTCAGCCAGACAAGTTGTGTGGCTTGGGCCGCATCTTACTAGGTCGACATCACTCGCTCGACCTCCGACGAAGAGTTCCTAATAGAACTGTGCGAGGCACTTTTCCCGAAGCATTTGTTATGCATCACTTTTCTGAAGCTTATGCGCGACAATATCTCTCAAGCGGAGGCCGCTCTTATTTGCAAACTCGCTTTCGCTAGCCGCAGGACAAAAGACATGCTCGAGTCACCACTTTTGCTTCTAGTGATCCTCGGTCTAATCCTGCATATCGTTCTTCCGTCGATGTGCTGGTACCTCAGGATTTACTGTATTAGGCTACGAGGCCTAAATATGTGGCCCGTCCGCGACGGCTGTGCCGCGGAGGATAATGCGCGTTCAGTGCTCGCTCATGTAATCCTGGCCACTTGAACTTCGCATGGATTTGCATAACAAGTTGCAGGGGAGTCTGCTTTCCCCAAGCTACGATTACTCCCATCCTCCCCATCCTCCTGAGCCGCTACTTCTCAACTCAGCTCTCGTTGCTCATTATGCATAGCTACGATCCGGCTCCTCCTTATGTGCGCGCGCCAACGCTTAGCACGCGCCCTTCGGCGTTGACGGCTTCACGAAATCCCATGGAGCACATTGGCACCACCCATACTCGTCTGATGAATATGATGCCTCCTCCTATGACCCGATCGCTTTCGGGGACAGCTGCTCAGACCACACGCTTTCACGTGCCTGTTGCTCCTGCTGGCAGGAGCGGGAGGGCCTCAATGGATCACGTCGCGCCACCGGCACCTGATGTGGCAGTATCGCAATCGAGACGAGTATATCGTCCGAGAACACTATCATTGGACCAGGGACAACAACCGACGTTTCAGATACGCTCGCAGACACACACGAACTCCAGCACGCGGCCTCGGACTAGGAAGCCTTCGATTGTCGCAGACGACCCTGTACGTACATCGTCCAGGAACCACGGCCCTCCTCGACATGCCGATAGTCTGATGCCTGGCGGAAGGTCATCACGACGACACGAGGCTACCCCTGCCCCTCCAACAATTCGAAAACGAACATTGTCTTTTGAGAATCTTTCTCTTCCACGGCTGTTTCGGACTAATTCCTCCTCTAAGTCACGTCAGTCTGAACCCTTGTCACCTTTCGTTCAACGTGCTCACCATTTCCTTACAGGGTCGGCATCGAACCCAGTACCTCAGGCCCGAGAGGCAGACTGGAGCGTTCAGTTCGATCTTGTGATGAACGACTATGCAACCAGCCTATCTTCTCTGTGGAGTGGAAATACCCCAAGCTTCTCCGACGATTACCTTGATTCGTATTTCAAGGCCATCGGATCGACCTTGATGATGTTGGATATCGCACCTTCGGAAATCAGCACCTCAGTCTCCGCAACTCGAGCACGCCACAAGCTAGAGCCCATGTACGAGCTCCTGCGATGGTATACAGACCGTGTAACAATGGACGAAAGCACCGCGACGACGCTGCTCACACAGACAATGCAGCATTTTGATGACATGGTGCATGCCGTACGGAGACGCATAAAGCAGTACGTTCCTAGCAAGCATGTACACACGGGGAAATCGAGGAGCCATGGAACGGGGAAACACAAGACTCCTGCTGTCCCCTCTCCGGAGCGCTCGAGGCCTCTTTTAAACTCCAGGTTCCGTCGACCACCTCAGTCTGATGCCTCGCAATATCCCAGTCGCTACCACGATATGGGCTCTACTCGCTCCCAGGTGACGTTGGTCGGCGGCGCGAACGGTTCTACAGATGCTCTATCTTCGGAGACGACTACGGCCACGCCTGTTAAGAAGAGTTCATATTACCCACTGGACGGCCCTCCGTACAGGCTCGTGCCGGTCCTGGATTTGTTCTCTAACGGTCTTCTGAAGACACTGGAAGACCTTGCACGTCCCCTAGAAGAGGAAGCGGAAGTCAAATGGTCCCGGCATGGATTACTATTGTCCGCGTCTATATCGCAGATGGTTCGGATCCTCACAGATGAGCGGGAGATCGGGAGAGAAAACTTGTCGGAGCTAGCCGACATTTTCTTCTTGTTCTTCCGGTCCTTCTGTGCATCGCCGTCTGTCCTGTTTGACCTGTTGCTGAAGCGGTATTTCGAGACGGCACCCCAGGACGTAACAAAGGAGCAAATGAAGGTGTGGCATGTTGGGCAGCAATGCACCAAGGTCCACGTCGTCAACATGTTTTCGATATGGCTGGAATACTACTGGGCCCCAGCCACGGACGACAGCCTTCTCCGGCCGATCCGGTCGTTCATGTTCGAGACGGTGGCAAAGGATACCACCTTGCCTGAAGACCTGGCACATCTGGTTGCAGTCCCCCTGTGGGAGTGCGCAGTCGGACTGAACATTGTCCACAATCGCTGGCTCGACAGGGTGGTGAAGGCCAGTGGGTGCGTGGTGGGGGCTCGGGACCCTACTGGATTCGAAGACCGGGTCCAGCAGATCGAGGATTTGCTAGATAAGCAGCAGGTGGACTGGATCGACGCGGCGTACTTCCGGACGAAAGGCGGCCCCGAGATGCTGGCACAGCAGCTCACAGGCATCGAGACCGAGTTCTTCCATGCGCTACTGCCTGAACAGTTTGTGCGGCTTTCTGCTCCGGAGACGAAGACGGCGTGCGACATATGGAAGGGATTCTCCAATGCGCTGACGCTGTTGGTCGCAAGATGCGTCGTGATCCACCGGAAGGTGCAGCACCGGGTGGAAGTCATGGAGATGTTCATTGCAGTAGCGGCGGTAAGTCATGCATCATTGTTGTGATCTCAAATTTTGACTTAAATCACGTATCCAGGAATGCAAACGGCTGAGAAACTATAGCTCCGCGCTTGCTATTGTGAGCGGATTGAGGATGGCCCCGATTTCCCGGCTATTGCTGACCCAAAAGGTACGTCGCTCATACCTCGATGCACCTATCCATATCTCTTACTTGCGGCCTCTCCAGCACGTTCGGATGGAGACAACGAAGTTGTTCCACGACATGAGCAACTACTTCCTCACCGACAATAATTGGAGGGAGTACCGAGAGGCAGTGCGGCAAAATCTGCCTGCAGTTCCCCTTCTTCGTGAGTGTAAAGGTCAATGTAGTCGTTCAGAATGGCTGACAGACTTAATCTAGCGGTGATCATACGGGACGTGGCTCAGTGCAGGGAAGCGCTGGAGCGTGTTCCATCTATGATTGGACCACCCGTTTCAGGACCAATCCCGCTCCCATATTACCGGAACCTTCGCCGGACCGTACGCGGTACGTGCTCAGACTTAGTTATACCGGATGAACTACAACTCACTCACTTACTTGATACCAGATTTGGAGGCATGTTACGGTGCACACAACGTCCAGCGTGTCGACTTGGTGCACTACTGGCTCATGAAGCAGACTGAGAGCCTCAGGGATGAGACCTACGATAGGTACTCGCAGTATCTCATGGAACTCAGGTAAGTCGTTCTCATGCACTCACCCGTGAGATAGAGTGTGACTGAGTGTATACCTATCAGTTTGAGACAGGAGCCAAGGATAGATCACCACTGAGGCTTTGCGGGCTCAAGTTCATAATACTGGATTTAGACTGTGCGACCTTACCTGGACTGTGTGCTGTTTACCCTGCTTATCCTTTATCAGCGACGACCCCGCTGTCATTTGCACTCCATCACACCACCACGCTCCTTCCATTCTGCCAACGCTGTTGTAGACGCTGCGCTCACATTCCTTATCGTTATTGGTACCATTATGCGACACGGACACTCAGTGCTTGATCAACTAGAAATTATCAGTATCATTGTCTGCATGAGGTGCCGGAACGGCATCACAGCGTCACCAGCGTGCCACTAGCCATCCGTCAAGTTGTGGTGCGAAATGCCCATATACGAGCAGAGACATGTCATTTTG
Source organism: Gelatoporia subvermispora B (assembly GCA_000320605.2). Taxonomy (NCBI): domain Eukaryota; kingdom Fungi; phylum Basidiomycota; class Agaricomycetes; order Polyporales; family Gelatoporiaceae; genus Gelatoporia; species Gelatoporia subvermispora. Next base: position 1,470,578 of record KB445793.1, read on the forward strand.
AAGACAAGGCATAACGCATACACATAGTGAGAATGACCGCCTGCTCAAAGCCATAAGAGATAGACACGTCTAGCGCCTAGACGACCGCCGCCCCAGCTACAGACTGCCCCGCTCACTGAGTGCGCGCAGCCTCAATGCGCCTACGCGCGACCTGCCGCCTGTTGAGGCCAGTGAGTGACGCGGCGACGGCATCCTTGTCCTTGCTGCGCTCAACCTCGGAGTCAGTCGCGGAGAGGATGATTTCGACGTGGCAGGGGTGACCCTGGTAGGGGTTAATGCGACCGTGCGCACGGTATGTGCGGCGGCGGGTTTTCTGGAGGAAAAGTGGGATGGGCTAAGTGGGGGGTACCAGATGTAGAGTACATAGACGACATACGGGCGCCTGCTGGACGACAATGTTCTTGATGTACAAATCCTCGAGCTCGAGGTTCTTCGCGTCCGCGTTCGACTCCGCGTTCTTCAGCAGACGGGAGATGAACTTCACGGACTTCTCGGGCCAGCGACCTGTTGCATTCTTGTGAGCAAGACAAAGCAGAACCGCTAAGTGCGGGACGCACCCTGGGTCGCCTTGAACTGCTTCGCCTGGGACGCACGGCCGACACCACCAGCGAAGCGACGGAAGGGAATGACTTGCTTGTGGTCGGAAACGTCGCCGAGGTAAGCGTAGGCCTTGGTCAGCTTAAGACCTGTAAACGTCTCCCTGGTCAATCCTTCCGCCACCAGTTACACTGCTTTCTCGGGACACAGACCAGTCAGGGCAGCCGCAACTTCACGCATGTTCTTGAAGTGGGTCCGGAGGTACTCGCCGCGAGCGCGGGAGGCTGTAGGAGTGCGACAGACATCCGGTCAGTCTGGGGTCATTCGGACGGCATAGCGCCAGCAGTTTTGGACGTACTCTTCTCCGGGTTGGTGGCGAGGGCGGCGGCGGCGTAGCGAACTGCATCCAAACATGTTCAGCAGCGTTCTGGCAGCATTTAAGTAGAGTTTACACACCCATCTTGAAGTCTTGAAATGTCGGGCCCAGTCGTGCGCTATGTTGCGGGGAGGATTCCAAGGTGGCTGAACTCTACTTGCCACAACTACCAAGTACCCGGCAATCCCCGAATATATATAAAGCGCCCACTCTTTCCATGGGCGCCTAATAGAATGTTGCCTGTTGCTCGTCCTGTCTATGCTCGTGTTGGAGGATCTGTGTCTGAGATGCTCCGGAGCGACTTGGTCGAGAGGTTCAAGGTTATTCTTGCTTGACTGGCAAACGGCCTCTGCTGATGTTCTGGCTGGTTTGGACTGCTATTCTTCATACTGACACGGGAAAATTCATTGTCTTCTATCCTCATCTTCGAAATCCTTGTCAGCACTCAATGACAATAAGCCGTGTTTCTTGCATCTCGTCGACTCAGAGCTCGTTGACGGAATTTTATCCCGACTACCCTACCTTGGTGTGATTGTTATGGAATCGGCCTCGCTGTAGTGCAGTCTTACTCGATGTTCTCGTCCCTTGTCTGGAATCGACTGCCCCTCGTATAATGTGGGTTCTCCCGCAATGAAACTGTCAATGGTAGTTCTGCTGCAGTTGGAGGAGTGTAGGGTGTGGGAGTAATGGTGCGGTTATGTAAGGTGTCTAAGTGTAGTCTCCTACGTATCAATGTATCATGATACAGCGTTTCCCTTTGTCATTGATTCGTTGTTGAGAATATTATACCTCTATAACGCATTCTCATGTCGAGTTCGAGTTTCAAGCGAGGTGTGGAATGCCCAGAGGAGCTCGATTCCACGATCAAGATTTAGCAGCCGTGGTTGGCGCTCGCGATGAATCCGCGGTGTTGACCGATCAAAACAGCACGAGGCAGCACGAGGTCGACTTTCGGTCCTTCCAGCCTAAGTACCCACAATCACACTTGCGCAACGCGCATCTCAATAGCTCGAGCCGCCAAGCTGCATGATTTCTTACTATAATTGTTGACTGAGTCCAACCCTGAGCTGGTCTTCAATCTCTGCCGTGACGACGCGGAATGCCAGCGCTCGTGGTCGAACAGACCTCCGGCGGTGGTGGTTCATCCAGCATGCGGTCGATATCTACAGGAGCTTCTGTCAGCTCAACTAGCACCGTCAATGTCTCCACAAGTGGCCCGTCTACCAGGGACCGTAGTGGCTCCGATCATGTATTTGATGCCGAGACGCAAGACCCGGTGAGTGGTAATCCGGTGGCATTGCTGTGAGCTATCTCAGTGACACGAGACGGATTAGGTGGTGGCTCTAAACAACCAGCTGAAGGTGGAGCATCGCATCAGAGAGGGTGCAGAAAACTTGCTGCAGATGGCGTTGACCGTGAGCATTATGGCATCTTCTGTGTCATTCTCAGGAGATCTCAATCTTGCTGTCAAGGATACACTGCGAATGCAAGTGCAGAGCGAGTTGGAAATGGCCAAGCACAAGATAAGTGCCATCACTAAATCCATTGAAACTCGTACGTCGCCACTCCGACACGGATAGGACAAATTCATGACGACCAATTACAGACTCTGCCCGCAACCAACGTAAGAAGAGCCTCGATATCAGTGGCAACAAGCGCAAGTTCACGGGCACGCCCCTGGGACAAAATGTTAAGTGGAGGGAGGTTCATGACGAACGAGGTACGGTGTACATTTGACTGCCTAATACCATGTCTCATGTAATATGCAGATGACTTCCGCACGGCGATGCACCAAGCGCATTCCGCACTAAGAACGCTTACCTCCCTCGCTCGTCCTGCTAGCTCTTCGCAACCAACCACACCTGCGTCACCATCTACATCGCCATCATCGTCAACACCGCCGACTGTCGCGTCGCTGAGCGATGCAGCCAAGACGCGAGCTAGGATCGAGGCTATGGCCCTTCTAATAGGTATCTTACAGAGGAATCTGCGCGTCTGCTATGAGCTGGACATAGTTGAGGTAGTACACGCGTAAGTGCAGGATTGTGTCTATGTTTGCACCACTCAAGGTCGTGGTCAGTGTGTTGCCATGCCTATCGGACAAGTCGACCAAGCATTGCAGAGCAACTGCTTACCGCTTGATCCGACACTCGCTTGTGGATACACATACCGTATCTCGGCTACTGGAACAGGATTTGGACTGGTACATTGTGAAGTGAGTTCCTCCCAGCGACCGATCGCTGCTCTGGACTAGAACACATTCAGGTCGTTGGCACGTGACAACAAACATGCTGTAGAGAAGGAGCAGGTCATCAAGCTCATTCGGACAATCGTTGAAATTGGTTCTGAGCGACATGACCCGGACGAAGGTGCAGCATCTGGCACCGTCCCGCTCTCCGAGGCGGTCATGCGTGCGTTCATTGCGGTGGCGGAATACCCCGAAGATCCCTTCAGGCCAATATGCGTGCAAACGTTGGCGGAGATATGTGAGCGAATTGCACTGACTATCGATCACCTCTCTCAGACTGACAACGTCGTTCTCAGTGCTCATCGATATCGACCTGGTTGCAAGGACAGGAGGTATTAGGATATTGTTACATGCTCTCGCCGAAGGCCCGCCCGAAATGGCGCCCATCCTGGCATCTGCTTTCTTGTACATCATCGACTCGCCTCGCACGAGAGCATACCTCAAGCCAGGTGTTGATCTTGAGGTTTGCCGCTACTTGTTAGCTGGGAAACTTCTCTGAGAATCTTCGGTAGATTGCCTTGACTGGTATAACAGACGCATATGGGAAAGGGACTGAACACGTTGACAAGATGAGGGCCTGCACCCGAGTCATCGTCACTATGCTGCGCACTTGGAGTGGTAAGTCTGGCAAATTTCCTGTCGCTGTGTGGAGACCCCGACTGATTGGACTGCCAGGTCTGATGTACCTATGCTTGCGGGACAAGTTAGCGGTTCGCGCAATTGTCGATGGGCTTCGCATACCCTCCCTACAAACGCGGGTGAGCAGATGCCTGTCCCACTGAGAGGACCTGAGTGACCCACGCTGTAATAGGAAGTCATCATCGACATGTTCTTCGATTTGTTCAATATCAAGCCTCCAGAATGGCACCAAGCCTTCATCGACGGCCGACGCCTTACAAGTGCGTCTTCTCACGTTGTTCGTAACTTGGGCTCAGCTGATGACCATGATAGTGTATCGAAGGTCTAAGCCCAGCATTGAGCCTGGTCCGATCCTCGAATCGCCTCCGCCTTCCGATTCCCTCAAGCTCACTGACCAATATATTGCCTTATTGATACTTATATTCACCAAGGCCGGTCTGCTGGACGTACGCGATTTTGGCGCTCTGCTATCCATATCACCGGGGCTCATTCTGGACTTCAGGCCCTGACAGAGATGTTCGAAGAGACGACAACAGGTAGCAATTTGTCAAGAAAGGCCACTTTACTCATGGCGGAGCTCCTGCAGAAAGCAAATCGCGTGCTGCCTTTCTCTATTGCCGCTAAAATACAGGTCAGGGTCTTCACCCGTTAGTATGTTTGCCTTAGCTAACATCCGGGCACGATCTCCGTCATAGGCTCTTCCACGTGTTTTCAGCCTTGCCGCGGATTACGAACTGGGCGAGCACCGGATCATAGGCACTTCGGCGTTGACAGCCATTGACAGCTATAATCGCCACCGGTCTCGACTGCAGCCCGCGTCAGTGAGGGGCGACTCCCGCCCAAGGTACCCGAACCATTATACTCGGTGCCTCCGTTGCTCATATACTTCCATATAGGGCAAATTCGATTGAGGACGCCGTGAGGCGCGGACAGAAGCAGGTCGAACAAGCTAAAATCAAGTTAGCCATGCAGATGGACGACAAGACGTTCCAGACCTGTCTGCTGGATACTCAGGTAGCATCTCTCGGTATCCCGCGGTTACGTGGTCTCAGTGACATGGTATTTGATAGGTGATGCTCACGAAAGATTCGACGAAGTGGAATTTCGATGCCCTGCAAGAGCTGGTTGAAGGCCCACTTCAGAACTCGAAGAGGATGGAGGAAGCAATCAAGGTGTCAAGATACATGCGCAAGCTGATGTCATTCTTTCACCCTTTCAACCACCGATTCTCAGATCTGCAAAGGACGACCGTGAGATAAGCGTCGTTCGGGGATTTCTGCTAGCTGATGCTGGTTGACAGCATAATGTCCGATGGATTCGGCTAGGCTGCATGCTACTGAATGTATTGATGTCAAGTTCCGACGGTCTCCGGCTCCTCTCCGAGGATGAATTCCTGGGGCAGATTGTCAAGTGTTTCGCCCAGCTAGATCCGGTACGTCGCCGTCGCTGGGGACCGCGGTTAACTATGTACTTGGCTAACTATGGTACCCGAAGTTCAATGGCACTCCGACGTCGGATCCGATATTCTCAAAGAAGCGTATGCAAGAGACACTGACGTATGGCTACTTTGAGATGCTTGGTACACTGAGCAGACGCAAGGAAGGCCTCGAGTGCGTGTCTGCTCGCCATGGAGGGCATTAGTGACTGATCATTTTTGTAGACTACTCGAGAAGGCCAGGCTCTTCACTGCATTCTATCATGTCAGCGAATTGCGAAGTCGTGAAGACTTAATCAAAGCCATAATCGAGAACCTGGACTACAGCATGTGCGGATTTTAGACAACATATTACAGGAACCACTCACTTAGCTTCATGCAGTGATGGCCATTCACGAATCGTTTTGTCAAAAGCTCTGACCTCAAGCTACAAGGTCCGACACTCTGAAGACGCCCATATATGCTAGCTAACCATCTACTCTTCTAGCACATCCGGCTGTTCGCCACAAACCACCTTGGGGATCTAATTCGTGCAGCCACTGTCGCGAATGCATGGACTCTTCGCCTCCTCTTGACACAACTGTACGATCCTGCGCCGGAAGTACGTGCAGATGCTGTGCGCTTCCTGGAAGAAGCGTGCGAGGCCGTGGATGTCCTTCAAACTGTGGTGGAAATGCAGCCTACTCTAGACCATCTTGGAGAAATCGGGCACCCATTGCTCCTTAAGTGAATAATTAGAAGGATCATGGGAATGGCGGAGCTGATTTTAGTTCACAGATTCATGTCCACTCCCACTGGCTTCCGTTTCTTGTATGCAGCGGGTTACATCGATCGTGAGATGGACATTTGGTTTCATGTAAGTGATTGCCCTCATTGGGAAGTGCTTGGATTGATAGTTGATTAGGAACGTAACCTGAGCTACGTCGTTCATATTGAGGTCTTCCTCTCCAAAGCGTTCAACGCCTCCGCTGACGAGGAAGATGAGTTGATGTTAGTATCTGCCAGTTAAGGATATATTGCGCTTTCACTCACAGGCTGAGTCTAGGAACTTCGATGGCATCGTTCCTCCTCATTTCTACGGGGTGATGGCGAAGACGGACCTAGGGTGCCAAGTCTTGCAAGAGAAGGGTCATTTCTCAGAGTTTTCGCTCTTCATCCGGATGCATGGTCTCGAAAATGAAGATCAAGACCTGATCATGAAGCTGAAGAGTGTTCTCTGGGCTGTGGTATGTCAGTGACACAAATATTGCGCCCTGTGATGAATCTTCTTTGCAGGGCAATATCGGAGCTAGTGAGGGTGGTCTTCCTTTCCTTGAGGAGGAAGAGATCGTTCCTACAATCCTGGAGATCGCGGAGAAATCATTGGTGCTCTCTGTCCGAGGGTATGTGCCTCAAACGACCGAGTATACATCGATCTCACTTTAAATTAGTACATGCTTCTTCGTTCTTGGACTCATATCTTCAACCCCTCAAGGCGCGGAAATCCTTGATGATTACCACTGGGAAGCAACATTATCTCCCTTAGGATTACCTACAGGACTTTGCGTGCCCTTGGACGTAGAGAGCTTCACATCAGTGCGTGGAGGCTTTGGTCATAATATCGTTGGCCTAAATTCTGCGTCAGCTCCCACCATGGGAATGTGTATCAAATGAAGGCGCTAACAGCACTCGTCTGAAGCCTGCGGAGACTGAACAGGAGGCAGAAGTCATGACAGCGATTTACAACCTAGCCAACACTGTCATTGCAAACGCTGCTTCGCGATCACTTGCACGGTCAGCAATCTCATGTCATTCACCGCATTCATCGTTAATATTTTAATCGAATCGTAGAATGAAGGCCCGACCGGAATACCGACATATATTCTCGTCGCCCTCGATGTTCTACCGTGCGCTCCATACTGTCTCATCGCAACGATACAAGCTGCCAGTGCGGCGGTACATTTTCGATTTATTCAATATCGACCTAGACGCCGACTCTGTCAAGGCCCTGTCCGAACACGCCGAGTCGCTGACGTTGCCACCAGACGTCGCAGTGGACGAACCACCAGAACCTCGGGTAGTCAGCTTCCTTGGTCGCCCTGTCAATGAAAAGCAGGACCCTGACAGCGACGAGGAAGAACTTGACGAGGATGATGACGATCGTGCCAACTTTATCGACAAACCCCCTGTCATGAGCCTACGGCCAGTAAGCCGGATCGTCGGCTTCGACAGAGGGATCGAATGATTGGCTGCATGACAACTTACGATGGATTCCCCCTGGGACTGTATTCTTATGCATCATACCGCACAGGATCTGTACTATCTCAAACTGCTGCAAATATACCTGCCACGACGATTGAGAGTTCCCTTGAAGGCGGCGTTGCCCCGGAACGCCCAGTATGACCGATCTAAGTATTGCCCGGTACAGACACCGCGGCTCTGCTATCTTGGCATCGACATCCCACAGCTGTTCTAATCCATGAGAACAACGACAGATGCATGCGATCGCTGGCCTCCACTGCAGTTTCGGAGGAGACGAACTAAATATGGAATCTATCATCATGGATATCATTCAGGGTGACGTGTCTCCAGACGCTCATACGGCCACATCGTTACGGGCGGCGGCCGCATCTAGGTGGTAGCAGGCTTTACGTATGTTGGAAATTTCTGCAACCGAAAGCTCACTAAGAGGCCTTGGCAGCTGAGTTCTGCTCTGAACGTATAAGATGACACAGACGGGCTGTCAGCCACATCGTCCTCGTATGTCGCACTTTTCTCCAGCGCCGTGCCACTTCACTGCAATACGCGTCACTCGCTTAAGTCTAGAGATCTTAAGACTCCAGACCATGACGGAGGACACAGGTAGCCTCTCAAGTTATGTTTATCTAACTGAGAGTGGGATGCAGACGAGTATAGGATCGAGTAAGTCTATTCCCGTGAGCCGAGTACTTGTGATATTCCGACACTCACTTGCGCAGCTTCCGCACTCACCCTGCTGTTGTGCGTCAACACTGACTCAAGCCGCGGGATGTGTCGTTGCAGAGCTGATGTCGTATCTAGATTCGATCACCTGCTAACCTTCCGGGATGAGGTTCGGCTCATGGGTATTGCGGATTTTAATGTGCACTCACACATATCGGATTATACAAAAACAGGTCGACCTTTTTTGGGGAACGCCTTGCACAGTGCCCAAGGCCATATATGTTAGTGACGTTCGCATTCATACTCCCTTACATTATCTTTACTCGTATCCCCTGGAGTTCTGGGTCTGTATAATAGTGCTCGATTCACGCTAGTCAGCTGAGATGGTCTGAAACAGAACCGTTACTTCACTGCGGCCGTTGTCGGGTTAGAATTTTCATCCTCTCGTCCATTGTCTTCAACTGAGCATTTCCAGATTTATCACATACAGTGAGTGCACAAAGGACAGATTTGTTTATATGCCGCAATGCCTGATACCTGTCCTCATAGTCGATCATAGACGTGACTTGTCCACTTCAGTAAGTAATCAAGGTCGCGCTTCGAATAAGCTCAAACCAACTTAAATGCAGGCGTAAGCCACCTTGATCACACATTGTTCATTGCTGATACCAATAGTGCCAGATGCGCTCAGATGTTATTGGTGTCGCTATCTTCTATGTGGTGATTCTGCTGGATGCTAATGGACGTACTAGTTAAGCAACATTGGTGCGGCTGTAGTGTCCCTGACAATGGATCTCATTCTGCTGTTCAGGTAGGTTGCACCGGGGTTCTATGGCCCTTTCTTACGTCTCGTAGAGTATGGATTTTATATGACCGGTCACGCAAATGGCTATGGATACTCGGTTTGGCGTTCATAGGTGGGTACCCAGCATTACGGGTCATATGCACGAGCGCTGAACGGTAGTCCCTTTAGCAGAGGTTGTTGCCTTGTAGGAGTTCCCTCTTTTCGCTTTTTTCTAATGTATTGAGTCTGTCTCTGCAGAGTCGTGTTATCTTTGTGTTGGAATCGCCCACGTGAGTCCTGCGTCCATATGTCGACTAAGACTGTCTTCTATCCTTGCAGTACAGTCTTCCTGCGTGCAGAGTAAGCCCTTGCTCGAAATATTCACGATGAGTGCCTGGAGGCGTGTTTACATCACTTTATAGACCTGTTTCAATAGGATGTCATACTGCACGTGAGTTGTAGCCCTGCCCCTTGCTCAGCGTACACAGATATCGATGCCTATCTTACAGCTCATGGTATACACTTCATGATATACGCCCTTCCAATCCTTGTTGTGGTAAGATGTCATATTGGCATTGCAATCTTATATTGACAAGTTGTCTCACTTTCAGTCACTGGGAGGATTCTTAATGACTATATATCGCTGTGTTAAGATGTTACGCGCGTCTAGACCATTCCGAATGCCGATGGTAGAGTTATATCTACACGACGGCATACTGTATGTTCTTGCTGCTGTTCGTGAGCACTAGTCTGCACCGGAGTAGGGTCGAAATTGCTGAGTGCTATCTACAGCAATTGTTGTGGTCAGTATACTTCTGCCCCAGATAGCCAAGTCTACCCTGGGCGTAGCCACCGTCAGGTAGGTCCATGGTATAGTGCGGAAACTCCCATATACTAACGTATCTCCAGTATGCAGTGCGCGTATGTTACACATCTTCAGATGCAAAATATGAGGCTCACGTCATACAGATTGAATTCTGTAGTAGCATCTCGCGTCTTGCACAATCTTCGGCAGACCACGACAGAGGAATCGCATCTCTTGGTACAGGAGACGCACATTGAACTGGCTGTCAGGGAGATTGCGCAAGGGCCTGTCAACATTGATCATACTTCTTCTGTATCTTGCGTACGAGAGGTACCTTGAAACACGGCGGTCACGACAGGGCCATGGATAATGTGTACATTTCTCATCTGTTCTCATTCCCTGTCTGCTCGGTCGACGTTCATGACTGTGATGTAAACCACGGCTTGCGTGGACGTGCATATCGTAGCCTTCATGTCTATACACTTCGTAGACGACGGGTCAGGTATGGAAGTCTCGGCAGTGCGCTGTTATTATTACTACAATTTTATACCGGCCCAGTGATACAGACTGGATTTTCTCCGTCACGCTGCAAAGCTCACCTCGGCAAAAAATCAGATAATCCATAACTATGCTAGAGAACTCTGGCATTGCAAGGAATAGGCGGATGAGATGTCGCGTTGACCTGAAGTTCGTGATTTATATGGAGAGTACGACGAGAGTGAATTTGTAGCGGCAGATCTAGCCAAATCTCTCAAACTGTTCCCGTGCATTGTTACCCTCTATGTGTACGCAAAGTGCGTCGCTATAATGTCTGGCATGTGTGGTACAGCTTCGTCGTGCAGTGAAAGCATGAGAATGTATTTTTTCGAGTCGAGCCCAAAGCCGCTGAGGAGAGTCCGTTATCAGCCATCGGCGCCCCAGGTCAACTTCATGGCGTCAACCAATCGTACCCCTCTTATGGGCGCTGAACTACGTGGAATGAGCAAGTTTCGGCGTCATCTGGGGTGTCTCACTGGCGTAGTCTCTCGCCGATAAGAGCTTTTTCAGCTGATTGAGCTCGATCTCATATTCTTCTGCATAGGCCGAAACCAGGTCAATTTTTCTTCACATCAGTGAGTATGCCCCTATACATTGCTCATGCCTGATTGAATCGCTCGGGATGCACAACAACTCAAGTAATCAGGGGGCGCGCCAAAATCTGGCCGTCTCACCGGCCGGTATAAAACTGTAGAAGGATAGGCCCGTGGTTGCAAGCATTGAGATATATCGTGATGTTGGCCTTACTGATTCCCCGTCACGTAAGGGCGACATCAATGGTTGCGCGTATAAGCCCGAAACAATTCTCGCTATTTTTCCGCTCCCTGAGCATTTTAGTCGCGACCGCAAGCAAATGATGTGTCGATGCTAATGACTATGTGAGCGTGTTTCCTTCGACATGAGGTGCAGGTCGCAATAATTTGACATTAGGCAAGACAGTTCTGAACATGATTCCGTCAAGTCCTACAATCGTTTCTGGGGATGCTGCATGAAGCCCAGCGTCACGATCATGAATATCGGACGCGAGTAATGGCCTCGAATTCTGACGGATTCGTGTGAGTGCGTCCAGTACGCAGAGTTGGTGACGAGCTAGCGCACACCAGTTGGATAGTTCATGTAACCGGCCCAATTCATGGAAGACTGTAAGAAACTGGGTGATAGTTACGCAACAAATAGCCTACACGCACACACCTGCCTCTTCGAGATTCACTGTCAGGGTAACCTCCTGACTGAGTCGTGGGGATGCGATGTTGCCGCTCCCTGAATCAGCGGATACGGCGTTCCGGATGTCAGTTATCACATCCTCTGTATGGTTCCAGCGGACCATATAGCGAGGTTTCGGTTGCTACACTGAGACACCCTAACGGCGAGGTCGGCTTCCTTGGTGCAGTAGAACCAATGCAGAACCGACTCCGTGAAACTGTCAGTTCTAACCGCCCGAATAAATCGATGGCGCATCATTTCCTATCTAGGCAAGACCAAGCATCCCAGAGGTTTGGAGACCATACAGTGCGTACGTGCGGTCTGCGAGACTTCCACGTCTTCGAATGCAGCCCGCGTCGCTTCCGCTCGTGATACCGCGACAGTCGACCTGAAAACAGCCGTGTCCGTACGTATATATTCCGCGATGTCAGCTTCGTGAGGAAATCCTTCGCTTATCTACCACGACGATCTTAGGAGCGTGGAAGCAAGTGAAATAAGAGGTTTACGGCCCTGATGGACGCGTGGCAGTGGTTATGGGGACGAAAAACTCTAAATTAAGGAATTCTCTGGAAACCTCCATGCTGCATAGTACGAATGTGAGTCGGAGCTGCGCCGCCCTGTAGACGCGAAGCCAATACATAATGTGGCGAGGTCCGTACCGGACAATGGAGATACCGTCGCTACCGATCTTGAAATGGCGCTACGCTAATCCCAGATAATGTGCGGAGGCATTTGAACCATTTCGCCCTTGACCATTCACCCCTTTCAAGTCTGGCACTGCCAGCGCTGCGGCGAAGTCGAAGACCTCACAGCAACACCGACAGTGAACTAGTCCGTCGCTGCCCCGGAGGCGCAGGGGACAGGATAATTCAGCGCACGAAGCCTTGAGAAAAGCGGTCAGTCGCATGACATTCGCGAATCTCGCCGCTGATCTGTCTGAGGCAAATCCTAGGTGATGGAGCCGCCTGCCTCGACCGTGGACATGCACGCGACTGCCGGGGCCGCACTCATAGGCTTGGAAGTCACGCTTCTGTACGTCTATTAGAGTTCCTGACTTTCTCGTTAATGAGCCGGCCCCCCGGTTGCTGTCTCTATGTCGAGCAGTGTCTACAGTATCAACCTCGGTCAGCTGGTTGTCTACCTTCGACATACTCGTCAAGATGGTGTGGCTTTCAAGACGCTCATAGTAATACTATGGTAAATGCTGCAACATCTGACTTACGGCAGACGGACCCTTGAGCAGACCATCAGGCTGCTAGACAGTGTACATCTGGCCTTCATCGTGATGGGTTTCTGGCAATATGCCATTACTGGTCATGGCCGAATACATGGTTTGCTTCGACCGACGTGGTATGCCTGCTTCCGCCCTTGTTTGTTACACTGAGGAAGTGACACTGTTAGGCCGTTCATTGTGAGTGTTAGCTGTGTCTCGGCTGTGACACGCTCTACTTACCTGAACTTAGGCGCAAGTGTACATCGTAGTAAGTTCGATTTCGAACTGCCAGGGAGAGAGACACTCTGACGCTTTCCGAAGACAGTCAGCAATCTGATAGTTCATAATTTGTTCGCACATCGTATATGGAAGCGTATGTATTTGCGCTCAATTGTCTTAGGATTCTGTCTGAAGACATGTATAGTTAGCGGAGGAAGGAAACTCTGGCCTGTAGTGATTGTCAGTAGATTTCGTTACAAAAAAGTCCCACATGACCCCTCAGCACTCACCAGCCCGCATTCTGCAGTGTCTATCATCTTTATGCGTGGCTAGTCAGTACTAGCATCAAATCATGGCCTAGCACTTAACACTCATGTCGGTTATCGACGGTGGTGAACAGCAATGAGCCTCAGTACGTATACGGTTCCTGCTGGGTTGTAGACATTTATCTTACAGGCTGTACGAAGTATATGCTACAGAAGGGCAAGTGCCGTTCAGTTGTCTGCCAGGGCCAACTCTAGACCATCTCAGCACCCCACTGATCAATCCTCCAGAATCTGTTCAATATCTCACATTAGTAGGAGAACACGAGAGGTATGTACTCGCTTTCCCCAACTTTCACCTCACGAGGATAACGTCAGCTTGATCCCAATAGATCTTCACCTTCGTGGGTTACGGCTCAGAAATGCTAGCCGACTCCATAATCGCAATTGCTATGACACGTCTATTATTCAGCTTTCGAACTGGATTCAGAGAGTAAGATATTTCCCGAAGGTCCAACGTTCTTGCATCTGTTGACGCGATAGACGTTTTCTGTGTGGTAGCACGACAGACTCGATACTACAAACGCTGGTTATGTATAGCATCAATACCGGAGTTCTCACAATGTATGAATCTCTGCCTCTTAAGGAATGTCAACTAAAACACTCACTGACTCGAGAACCATTACAGAATTTGTGTTCTGCTAGGACTGATCTGCGTAGGTTGCGTCACATATTGGAACATCGTCAGTTTGACCTGATTCAACTTGTATCCTCAGTACGTTGCCATGCCCAAATCTTTTGCTTTTCTGGCGTTCAACTTCGTTTTTGGAAAATGTAAGCTACGGTCGCTTTCGTGCCTGGTCGTACCTCATTAAAACCGTGCAGTGTACTTCAACTCGCTTCTGGGAACGCTGAATGCGCGATCACGTCTACGCCCACATTCCAACAGAACCTCACCCCTGCTCACCACTGGAATAATGATTGAATTCAACGAGATGAGCGGAAGCTCCGGTGAAAGCGAACCGTCACAATCAGTCCCCTGATGCATGTTCTCCAACGTGTTGCCCCGTATCTCCGGACGTAGATTGCACTGGGACCAAGGCCAACCGGTCTCTATCGCTGCGTGGCGCAAGCTGAACAACTGTGACACCAGCCGTCAGAGATACTAAACGGGGTTGAGTTTCGTAGGGCATTGGTCGATGTCTCGGCAAGTATTGATTTGTGTGAACATTGTAGCAGTACCTCTGTTATTGATTCCAGTCTGTTGATTGGCACTGATCTGACTTCGCTTGCTTCAATCCCCCGTATCCGATCCATGCCTGACTCGAGTGACGGCCCTTCTTGCGACAGCAGCCGATATTAGATTGATAACACGCAGTGTCGCGGTAAAAGTACAAAACTACTTCGTACGCAACAGGCGCAGCTTGTTCGGCTTGTACAGGTAGTTCTCCGAGTAGTTCTTGGGAGGGACCCTCTTGACCTCGGGTGTTTGTCTGATGAACGGACTCAGTAGCGATGAAGACCACAGGACATGCTACATACACATAGTAGTCCCAGCCTGAGCATAGTATAAGTGAACTTCAAAAGAGATCGCGCAACGGACATACCCTGCTTCTCTGCGAAGTGGATAGCATCCTCCTTAGAGCGGAAGGATAAGCGGGTGCCTTGCATGTAATCCGCACTGGGTCGTGTTTCAGTACAGAGACGTATTGATGAATTGAACTACGCACGAGCTTGCCCATCCCATAAGCGGGTTCTCCCACCGTCCTCCTCCAGGGAGAATATCCCAGTCGATCCGCCAGCGTGAAGACTTGCCAGTGCCGCTTTGAGTTGTACTGCGCGTAGGCTGAAAGACACGGACAGCGCGGTGACGGAGCTCAGCTGGACAGATCATGTTTATAAGACACGTTCGCCATTATGATGATGCAAGAACACACTCGGAGCACCGCTGAAGACATCTGCAGTTACAACGTCCCTGGGAGGAGCGGGAACGACATCTGCACTCTTGGACTCTGCCTCTTCCTTCGTCGCGTTGGCAGGAACACTCAAATGCATGCAAGAAGCAGCCAGGAGCCGACCAGAGACTTGTCGGGGCAAGTTAGTTCGAGCTGCGTTGAGGAGAGACATGGGGTGCGATGCAAGCGATGATGCGCCGACATTGAGCTGGACAGGGTCCGCGTGCAGTTCGGCTTGGTGCGGTTCAGTTCAACTCCAATCGGTTCGACTCGGAGGTTCCTCCATGTGGTCGCTCCTTCTGCCTGGGAGCAACTGAGCCAAGCCATGCAGCTTCGCTACCATAACCTAGCCTTCCTGGACCTCTTCTGCACGGCCTTCATGCAGCAACGGGCAGGGCGATGGCGACCATCCAGTCAAGACCGTTTTCCAAGAACTACAGGTTGGTGTTCGGCCCAATAACTGTTCATTCCACGTCCGCTGATCGGTCACTGAATCACCCACAGTGGTCTCATCAACCAGTCGGTCATCGCTGTCGGTATTTTTGTGATATGCATTTCTGCCCACGAAATCATGAAACGAAAACGGCGCGGCAAGCACCGTGAACCGGGCTTGGGAAGTGTTGAGTCTTGGGAATTTGGATAGTACGCGCTCTTCGCCCAATTTGGTGTTTAATCCACTAACTGGGTCTAGTTTGTACCAAGGCAGATCCTGGGCCAGGTGTGTGGGAATTGCAAATAACCATACTATGACTCCCTCTGAAGCGTTTGTAGGAACCCATCCCCTCCACATCCGAGAGGATGGCCATTATCCTGGGTGAAAGAAGTCCTCACGTTTCCGGAAAGTCGACTCAATGAACTTCGTGGCGTCGACGCGACACTATACACACGTTTCCTGCGTGGCTGCTTCTGGTTCGCACTCATCCAATCGTTGACAACCCTTCCAGTTCTATTTCCTATCCACGTTGAATTCTCAGATGGATCAATATCTCCGGAGTCAATGACCCGTGCATCAATAACTTCGCTCGTCTCAACGGACAAGGGTAGATCGTTGTTGTGGATACACATGATTCTACTCGTCTGGACCACTTTATGCTGGATGGGTATCCTCTATTGGATCATCGCTGGTGCATTCCGCTTACGCGCACAAACGATCCTCGCCGCAGCCAATCGTGCTGCCACGCAAGCACAGCAGGAGAAGGATTCCCAATTTTATCCGCATCCACACCCACAATCACCCTTCCATGCCTTACTTCCTCTCGATGACGACAAGTCTAGTCGTGGACTCAGGATGCGCACAATCATGGTCACCAATGTCCCTGTCTCCTTACGTTCGGAGAAGGAGCTCCGAGAGTATTTCGAGTACTACCTATCTCGCTCCATTGCCAGGCCCGCCCTCGGTTTAACCTCGTCCGTCCAGCCTGGATTTCTTAACAAGACTGTATCTTTCCTCTTCAACAAGGCCAAGCGACTCCCTACCTACGTTCAACGAGTCGCTTCCCGTACTGCTGAACTCCCTGAGCCCGCGCCAGACCGACCTTCCGGAGAATCCGAGAACGACGCCCGCGACCCTCCTGTCATTGACCGAGTCGTGTTGGTGCGGAGGATGACGGAACTGGCTTCTCTGCTGGAACGTCGGGAGGAAGTCCTTCGTTTGCTGGAGACCGCGCATATCAAGATGGCGCGCAAGGCGCTAGGCGCTGTTACAGAGGCTATGAAGGACAAACCTCCAGAAGGCTTGATCAGGAAGTCTACCACTAGAATGTCTATTATGAAGGCCTATGAGAAGTCTCCGGATGTCACTGGGAACGAATTGGAACAGGGCGGGGAGGACTTCTGTGAAGGAGAGAATCGGGTGCAGTTGCTCATTCGGACACTGGGACCATTCGTCATCGGTTCCAGATCTGACGACCCACAGCAAAGCAAAGTGAATTGGATGAGGAAGTGGTCATTCTGCGCTCCCGCAGAGGGCGAAGTCGAGATGGCATCTGCCTCCAAGAGCCCCGCTACATCTGACCCGGCGTCCGGGTCGCGCACTGTGTGGGACGCGTTGATCAGCCTGCCGCGTAGCACCCTTGATGCATTCCAACCACTCATTCACCTCTCATCTCTCTTCCGCGGCAAGACAGTGCCCTCGATCGATTACTACACAGCCAAGTTGGATGTCCTAACGTCGCTCATCACGGAGAAGCGGGCGAAGGCTGTCAGCGACTATGAGCCGATGTCCACGGCATTCGTCACGTTTGCCGAGCCGGCAGATGCTCGGAGGGCATGTAAGTACTTGGCTGTTCATCCGGAGAATCCGTTGCAGTGTTTTGTCACGATGGCCCCTTCATTTGAGGACCTAGATTGGATCAGATTGATGAAGCCTACCTTCAGAGTTGAGGTATGCAGCCATTTCTTGCGTGCGTGCGAATATACATCGAATGTTAACGCTTGCATTCAGTTCGTGAAGGATTGGGTTGTGAACCTAGGTGTATGGTGCGTACATCCTTCTGAGTCATCTCTGAAATTACTGACGATATGTCAGGGCATTTACGATCTTCTGGGTTTTTCCTGTGACGATCTTTGTTGGTCTCGTTTCCATACAAAACATCAGCGCTTTTTGGCCCGGACTGGTGAGTACCTCCATACCTATGATATGTAGATATGACTTCACGGAATACATGCAGGAACGTTATCTCGACAATCACGCATGGGAAGAGGAGTTGCTCCAATCTTTCGTGCCGACACTCCTTGTGGCATTGCTCTCGCTCCTCGTTCCGTTGATACTACGTCAGCATTGATTTGCCCCGCATATGACTCTTAGCTGACAAACAACGTTCTCAAGTTCTTATCGCCAAAAAGGCGCACACGTTCGGAACATTATCCGCATTGCACGACCGAATTATGACCCGCTACTACAAATTCCTCATTGTTAATGTCCTTGTATTCTTTTGCGTTGGAACTGCCGCGCTGCAGTCTTTCCTTGTATCATTCAAATCCACATCTGGTGAACAGGTCATAGAAGTTATCGCACAGAGTTTCCCTAGTGCTGGACCCTTCTATGTTGGGTGGCGTAAGTCCCGTCACAACTTGCTGCACGATTGACTCTGACGTAGAACTCAGTCATATTCAATTCCGCTATGCACGGCGGAATTGAACTTGCTTTGTGTAAGTGGTCCCTTCGTCTAGATTTCTGACACGACAGGACTGATTCATTCGCAGTTGGAGTACGTGAATTCGAGTTGATTCTCATCACAGTGTCTGAGATTACGCCAGCTCCCATTGTTATTGTATCCCTCCACCAAGCGACAAGTGACCCCACGCAAAAGGGCGTTGGGTATACGACCGCGTACTTTCAACTACTATTGTGAGTGTGTTAGATAACTTAGGTACTGGTTAGCGGAGGTCTCATACCTACGATTCTAGACTGGCTCCCTAATCATGTTCTCGTAATCCATGTATTACTGGTTTTTGCAGTTCTCAATCCGTTGGTAATTCCCTTCGGATTATTCTACTTCTGTGTCGAAGCTGGTAAGTAGTACATTGCTGTCTCTGGAACGTGTGTCATGCATACTGACACTGGATGAAGCTGTCATCAAAAACCAGGTATCACTTCGCAGCATCCAGTGTCGCGCGGCTAGCTAATGGCCATATACAGCTTCTACATGTCTATGCGAAGAATTACGAAGGAAATGGTCAAATTCTGATGATCCGTATCCTGCGTTATTCACTTGATGGTATGTCCCTAGCACTCTATTGGACTTGAGTAGCAATAACGATTGTTATATATGTAGGTCTCATACTGGCACAGGTATGCATGTCATGGAAGAGTATGGGACTTCGGCTCATCAGGAATGGCAGGCTGTCTTCCTTGCGTACATGGTCGTTTTGAACAAGACTGCGAACGTTGCTGTCTCTGCTGTACTCATCATTCTGACAACATTTGTAAAGATGTTGTGTGTATATCGTGCCCAGTCTTGTGTTGTGCATGTCTCATATATGCCTTACAGCATGACTCGGTTCTGCCGTGCACGCTTCGAGCGCGACGATGTCGTGGAGGCGGAGATTGTCTGTGGCATTGCAAATGCCCCTGACGACTTGATCGACGACGCTGGACCAATCGACAGCATTTGCATGGCCGATGGTGGTAGAGATACTGATGCAATACTCCCTGAACGGCATACCAAGAAGATGGAGGTTTGGCCTTCCTGGCTCTCATTGAAGACGAGTCTTGCGTATGCTACCCTTCCTCGTCGGCGGCGCCGTACCCCTCGGCAACCCATACCGTTCAAGACATCATCTGAGCAACCCACTAATGAGGCCCCGCAAGCATCGACCTCCGCTACTGCTTTCCGCAGAGACGACTCTGCTATACCACCGCCCAACACTATTGACGAAATTCCTAGGCAACAACTGTGCGCCTCACCTGAGGGTGAAGAACCCCCACGTTTACATGTAACCCGACATCCCCCTCATCCGGCCTGGGATGATGAATCATCACCCAACCATGCTTACGATAATCCGTATTATACAAGACCTGTTGATGATGTCCTATGGCTCCCGCGCGATCCATTGGGTATACTCGACCTCGACGATACTGTCGACGTCCATGTATCCTTGACGAGCCAACCAAGCGCAGGCTCTCTGGGTGCATGGGGCCACGAAGAATACCTATCCTCGGGCTTTTCTGTTCCTTTTGGAGCCAGTACCACGAGCTTCAACGACGACTTCTCCTTTACGTCTCAGTTGCGCTATTTAGACGGTCATGAGGAGATCGACCTCCCGGCTGACATAGCTACTCGCGTCAATTCGGTCGAGAAAGAGCCGGATGTCGAGACCACCAGTACAATTCGACGGCGCCAAACCCGCCTTCCCCGCCGCAAAGGGAGCCAACTTACTGTTCCCACTCGACTTGGAGGAATACGACGCCCAAGCACCTTTGACGTCGGCTCTGCGACCAACTTCCGCTCTTTCTCCTTGGGAGTCACTCCACCCGCCGGTACTAGCGGATCGACCTCAGACTTGTTCACTCGTTCGGTGACACATCGCAGAAACCGCTCGGCCTCAGTAGATTGCGAGCTGGGTTTCCAACGAGACAGCCATCCTCGCGTAGGGCATCTGCCGAGGTCAAGCCATTCCGTCGTTGAGGGACCAACTGCGGCTTCTGTGCGAAGCGCAGGTACCCCCGGTCCATCTAGTGTCATCTCTACCCGTGCAGCTGTGGTTGGCGAGGTCATTGTCGAAGAGCAGGAAGCTGCACAGGAGCGCATGCTGGAGGAAGAAGCAGAAATAGAAAAGGCGAACGAGCCTAGGTCTTGGTTGACATCGTGGATGTTTACGAAAGGGCAGTGAACTTACGCGTACTCGTGAATGAACTTGGTTCTTCTGTTCGAGTGATAGTCGGAACTGACTTATGACGCCCATGCACACATTTAGCACGATCCGGTGATGTCATGTTCGATACCCATCGTCCGTATTCATACCCTTGGTACCAGGCAAAATCCGTTCATATGTCCTTGGTTGTGCCGCAAACAACCTCGTGGACCACATGGTACCGTCCGTATAACAAGCCTTCGTCAAGTGCTACGCTTGAATGTTGATCATGCGGACGCTTTTTTCCGTGCAACCCCACGCCGAGAATTAGCCATTTCGAGTTACGGTCAAATCTCGCGTAGAACTTTATTGCGTGCCTCCAACGACTGGCAATAGTGCACCCCCGCATATTTAAGGGAGACTGTCGGAATGCAATGTAGTCGCTGACCATCGCGTAACCAGCTGTCGAGGGTCGAAGATGATCTCTCTTACTCTTGTGACGCTTTGTCTTGTCTCTCGGCTCGTCCTTGGTGGCACTACAATCTGGTCTGGCAGCTTCAATTCCTACGCAACTGCGTCGGATTTCGACAACTGTCAGTTGCAATCATGGGATGTGTTGAGAGGAAGTAGCTGATCGTCCACGCAGGGTCATGGTCCGACGAGGTTGGGGAGTACCAATGGGTGAGTCCACCGCCGTTGTCATCGATGCATTAGTAAACTTCCATGCAGTACATTCACGGCAGTGGACCCACTACCGACTATCTCGCACTCGGGCCGGACTTCAAGAATCCGGCCGATACTTCCGAGACGCAGGGTCTCAAGTTGACCATCGATGACACTGCAATCTGGAACTCGGACGGTATGGAGAGGTACGAGCAGCCCACGCAGCGTGATGCGAAGACTGCTCATACCTACGCAGAACGGAGCTCATTCCACAGACAACCGAGAACCTTGGTACCGGAGAACTCTTCTACCACTTCTCGCTGATGCACGAGGCGACCAATCCCCCAACAGTAAGCGTGCTCTCCATTTTTATCGTTATATATACTCACTGGGTCCACAGTCTTCGTATGAACATCAAATTTTCTTCTTCGAGTCTCACTTCACCGAGGTACGTACTCGAATAAGAAACGTAAGCGAGGTGTGACTTATTCGACTACAGCTCAAGTATGGTGTAAGCCCGAACACCTCTGAACTCCAGTGGGAGATTGGAGGCGTACCTCAGTGGAGCACTCCATTCGTCGCTGGCACCTGGTACAACTTCGCGTACGATATTAACGTATGTGCAGCGTAGGTTCAACGGAATTCGACTTGATCTGACACTTGGATTGTAGTTCTCCGGAGGAACTGTCGCTCTATACGCCTCGACCAACGGCGACCCTCTTGTTCAAGTGATGCCACCCACGGCAGCATCCCCGTCCACGAATTCTGAGGATTGGCACGTCGGTGTCCTGTGCCTCAGCACTGCGACTGCTCAGGAGGACTACTACATCTCCGGCGTGTACATCGAGAGCGGTCCAATCACCACCGCTATTGGAAATGGAAGCGCTCCGGCTCCGCCCCCAAGCAGTGCCCCAAGCAGCGCCCCGACTTCGGCACCCACCACGAGCGGACCAGTCAGCACACCGCCCACTACCACCAGTAGCGCATCAGGCCCAACTCAAACCCAGTGGGGTCAATGTGGAGGTGCGATTCTGTGATTCGTGATACTTTCGCGTGAATACTGAATGAATGGTAGGTACCGGATTCACCGGCCCTACTACTTGCGCAAGTGGCTTTACCTGCGTTGCTGTCTCCCCACCATACTATTACCAGGTGAGCAGACCAGATCTTGGAAGCGGGGTATGACTGATAGGAGTCCATAGTGTCAATGAAGGGACCCGCATCGACTCTACCGGCAGCACTCAGGCTGTGTAGCTCTCGATGGGTGGCGTTCTGTCGGACATGTTTCGGTGTGCCTGTAAAAGGATCCAAATTCAAGGATAGTATTGCTGTGAACTGTACGAGTGCTGGAACATCGTATGAATCGACATTGCGATCCAGGCCACGGTCGCAATGAGGCCTGGCATCATCGTTGAACCTGAGGTCGAACATTATCGATACTGGAACACTGATAATCATTCTACAATAGACCTTTCTGTGCCTATTAGACAAGGTGCAATGTGAGGGTCGAGATGTTAGATGGCGATTCGGTCTCACTGAGGGATTTCGCTGTGAAAAGAGCCCAATTGTCACAGCTGCGATCTTCTAGCCATACCCGCGACTACTCATTCTGTTCAGTAGTATCGAAAAACAACGGGTCGCACGAGCAATTCGGCGCGCAGAGGTTGGAGGTGGTTCGAAAGGGAAACAAATCCAGACTCTGCTACGGGTGGCTTGTTCTTGGTCAGCGATTTGCCGCTCATCAGCCCAAGGGCGTCTATTTCGCCTCAAGCGCTTGCTCGCGCAGCTCTCGGACTGGCTTGCGACTTGACTACATCTCGTACAATTGTCTTTGGTTTTTTATGCTTGGATGGCTACAGTAACCCACTATATCTACTCGCATTACGACCCAAAGGATCGTGAAGCACTCGAGACGGCCACTGGCCAGACACCAAGCCAAAGACAGGACTCTCCGGAGGATGACCCATGGCAAACTGAATCTGCTTTCGGAGCCCAGCGACGTCTCGCAGCAGCACCCCGCTTCGTCCCCGCGATTATATCCTACGACGAGATCAACGACATGATGGGTGCCCATCCTGCTCTTCCAGAACCAAAACGGGAGGAGTCTGCGAACGATGCTAGCAACTGGTACAGATCTCTGACTCAGAGCAGCAGTGCACCCGCTCTCGAGGCGAAGCCAGCACTGTCTGCGGTAGCCTCCTCTTCCTCTGGCGGTTCCCAGGCGTCTGCTAGCGCTCCTGTAGCGTCTGGCTCGACGCCGCGCAAACGAGAGCCTCGCGATAAGAACAACTGGTTTATATACAGGGCGCTGCAATCCGAGCCTACGTCGGGGCGCTCCACACCAACTTCTACCCTTGCTGACATCCTCGATAGAGAGCCTCCTCCCATGCCAACAGATAGGCCGTTTAACCCGCCGGTCTTCCTCACCATCGGTCCGTCAAATCGAGGGTTCGCGATGCTGCAGCAGAGCGGCTGGAGCGAGGGGGAGCCACTTGGTGCTGGCGTTGTGCGACGGACTCAGCAGTCTCCGCTGCAGCCAGATGCAAGGTTGAAGAAACGTCCGAAGCGCGAAGAGGGAGGTGCTTCAACCGCTGCAGTCAAAGTAGAGGACAGCAGAATCCCAGTGAAGGAGGAGATGAGGGAGATTAAGCTTGATCCGGACGAAGAGATCATCGAGGTGAAGAAGGTCGACGTAATTGATCTCACCCTCTCGGACTCGGATGAAGAATACAACGATGACGATGATCTCGCAGCACCGGAAGACGTGCCCTCTTCGCTGCCACTCGCGCCACCAGAACCCGGGCCATCTGTGCCCACACACAATCCCCGCGCTCTCCTCACCCCGCTCCCGACGGTACTGAAGTCGGACAGGCTGGGTGTAGGACTAAAGGCGAAGACGGAGGGCCCGTACCGTGCATCGAAGAAGCGCGTAACCCACAGCGCCGCAGCGGTTGCAGCGCATGTGCGTGCGACCGAGGAGATCCGCCGTATGAAGACGCTTGTGGGACGTGGGACGAAGGGCTTTGCGCGTCTGGCAAAGGCGGAGACAGAGAAAAGGCAGAGGCTGCTTGCAACTCTGAAGGGAGATTAGGTTAACACTGTTCAACGGGACTATCATATTCTGTAACCTAGATGGAGCAATTCTTACCGGCTCCCCAAGCCGACCACCCTGTGTTGAATTATCTAGCATTGCGCATGCAGTATAATGAGCTCGTCGTATAGGATAATAAATTTGGAGTTCTGTGAGTGCAATCATCCTGCCGGAATGAGAATGCACCAGACAGACACCAGACAGACACAGAAGTCTGATAAATTTTCTGTCATCCCATAGAAGATCTCAGGAATTTGAAGTGACAAAAGGAGGCAGACATTTGCACAAATCCAGCATACTAAAATCCATCAATATCCAGTATAGTTGTGGTACGGTATATAGAGACAGACAACGTGTTCCGATTACGCTCGCGAGCATGCAATAGCGATAGACTGATGATAGAGACCAGGGATAGTGAGAGCGCTAGGCTAAGAGAGCGAACAGTATGATGCGACGACGAGCGAATCCATGCCAGATAGAGGTGGAAAAGAGGGTGAGAAAACGAAATGCAGAGCAGGGGTGTAAGCTAGTGCAATGTAGGGCTAGATGCGATATAGGGTGGTTAGTAGATCGATCGGGCGGGGCGGGCGGTGAGGTTCTATTGAGGGCTGTTCGGCATGTTGGTGCCGTTGTAGGAGAAACCTGTATGAGGACGATCAGAAATGCACGCGTTACTAGGATGAGGGCGAGCCGCTACGTACCAGCAAACTGCGCTTGGACAGTCTGCGAGAGCTGGGAGCCCTCGACAACACTGTCAAGGGGCGCCTCCGCCGTGAAGACGGTGTCGAAGTTTGACACATCGACGGGGCTCGACACGCTCGGCTTGAACGGCGGCTGGATCTTCTTCTCGAGCAACAGCTTGAAGTCGATGTTCTTCTCGAAGAAGGGGTGGCGACGAATCTCGTCCGCACCGTTCACGCCGAGACGCTGTGACGGGTCGCGCGTAAGGAGGCCGGTGAGGATGCTGCGCGCCTGCGGCCCGATCTCGTCGCCGAAGACGAGCGGGTTGTGCAGAATCTTGTCATACATCTTGTCGGTCACCTCTGTAGACGACATCATTATCGTGGATCATTTAGCGTGGCTAAATGCAGTATCCATACCATCGTAGAACGGCGGGAGCCCGGAAAGCATCTCGTACAGGAGGACGCCCAGCGTCCACCAGTCGATAGTCTTGTCTGTCAATAACGGAGACGTCAGTGTCGATTCAACCTCGGGGATCTATGCACGCACTGTATCCTTGTGCGCTGAGAATCTCGGGCGCGAGGTATTCGGGCGTACCGCAGAAGGTGTTGGTGGTATCAGAGTCCTTCATGTTGAGCTTGCACAGTCCGAAATCACACAGTGCGATGTGGCCGGTATAATCAAGGAGGATATTTTCGGGTTTCAAGTCACTAGTGCCGCATATAGTCGAGTCAATAAAAGAAGTCACCAGATATAATCAGACACGCACCGGTAGACCACATCCAGCTCGTGCAGGTGCTCAAGCGCCAGCAGAAGCTCTGCGGCATAGAACCGACTTCGCTCCTCATTGAAACGTTGTTCCCGTTGTAGGTGATGGAACAACTCTCCGCCGTTAACGAACCTAGTCCAAGCCGAAGAATCAGCATTCCAGAACAAGCCACGAGGCTTGAAGATGGCTTACGCGAGTACAAGGTACAACTTCTGTTCTGATTGGAAGCTGAACTTCAAAGGCACAATGAAGGGATTGTTGACGCGCGCGAGCACCAAGCGCTCTGCGAGTGTATGCGTGATCTCGCCTCGCTCAACGATGTGTTGTTTCCGAATGGTCTTGAGCGCATAGATACGTGACGTATCGCGCTTCCTCACTTGCATGACCTACACGCCTGGGGGTCAGCACATGCGCAGGCAAAGACTGACAGTACGCACCTTGCCGAAGCTGCCTTTGCCAATGACCGTGATCAACTCGAAATCATCGATGGTCAGCGAGTGGCCCTAACGACATGGATCAGCCATCTGTCCCCAATGATCCAGCGTGGGGGAACATACAGTGCTCGGCCGGAACGCAACACCAATTTGAATCCGCCCAGGGCCACCGACGAGGTCATACCACTGATCCTGGGACGGCTCATCAAAGTCGGGCGTGAACCGCACGCCGCCCATAAAGATATCATTGCCCATGTCGTCCGCGATGCCATCACCGCCCCTCTTCGGCTCCTCCGTGCGCAAGTACACCTGGATCGAGATCTCCGAGTGCCGCGACACGTCGCTGCGCGCGCACAGTCAGCCCGCGCGCCTCGCCCCGCAGAGCGCACACGATACTCACAAGTTCGTCTCGTACATGTACAGCGGCTTGCCCAGCTCTCCTCCAAGCGGCGTGATGAGCACCTGGTTGACCTCGAACTCCATGACGAGGTACGGCAGCCACCAGCACTGCGTACGCTGCACGCTGTCACGGTTGCTCTTGCGGTTCGCAAGCCGCCGCTGCGTGATGCTCGAGGGTGACACCGACGCGGCGACCTTAGCCTGCTGCGATGACAGCGCGGCTTGCACCGCGGGGGGCACCGCTGCGCCGCCGGACAGGTTGAGACCTTCAGCCCAGAGAACGCGGATCGCGAGCAAGCCAGAGCACGACTCGGGACCTCCTCCCGGGTTGGCGGGGGTCGGAGTGGTCGAGCGGCCAGAGAGATCTTGTGCAGCGAGCGCTGCCTGCTTCGACTTGCTCTTACCGAGTTTCCAGGACATGGCTGCTGCTCTATGAGGGGAGGTAGACGTGTATGCTCAGTGTGCGCTGGTGGATGTAGTGGTTGGGATTAGGAAGGGAGAGCAAAGCCTGCTTTGCGAGTCGAAGAGGGAGACGGCGACGGAAACGAGGAGACTCGACGACGGACAGCGAGAGCCAGGCGACGGCGGAGGCAAATCTAATTATCGGCTCTGGCGGGTTCGGCCTTTCCCCAAATAGGCAATTCCTGATATTGCCATCTTTCTCGCCATCGCCCGGCACGATATCAGCACACGTCCTCCACAGCACCACTGCTCAACCAACCTTGTTGGGCATCGTGTCGGGGCCAGTTGCAGCTAGAAGAACCACTTGGACTCGTCGACATCTTCTCAATGGAACACGGCCGTGCCTGTCGCGGTTCGCGGTCACGGGACTCAGACAATCATCGCCTGTCAGGACCTTGAGGATATTACAGTTGCTAGAGACGTCTTTTCGTCAGGGCGACGAGGCGCTCTTGTCGTATAATTCAATTGTCTTGTAAGGACGATGTGAAGAGCGAGATGGGACAGGCCAGTGATACTCTAGTCCACCGCTAATCGTTAAGAGATGCCTCTAAGTATCCATGCACTGAGGTACGCGATGCGCACAAAAAATACTCTGTGCACACCTTCTACTCTTCTTCTCGCGTCTGGTACACCTAGAATAGACACGTCTTTATAACTCGCACTATTCCTCGCGATATGGAGCTTTCGTGATGCCAACGAGAATACATGTCCGCTGAGCACGATGAAGTCACCTTCTTGAATGATCGTCCAACGTAAACGCGATCGCTTTCGCACATTATGTATGGAATGTATGAATGCCACCCTACATATCTGCTTCGATCCCAAGAAGTTGAGAGGATGGGAGGAGAAGGAGAAGATTCATCGTTCTATATTTGGTAGGTATACTGCCCAATCTGGTAAACGGCGGCCGCCAATTACAAAGTCAGGATCTAAGTAGTCAATGGACGCAGCATTATAGGCCGTTCCGCTCATTGATAGATGGCATACGCAATTTACTGTCATTGGCATGCGAGAATATCAAGTGCTAGGCATTTATCCAGCATACACAAGGATATCCGAAAAGGCAAAACTCTACGCGAACGCCAGCTCATCATTTCAGATGATCAAGTTACAGTCAATACATGCAATACGCTGCACGAGGTGCACGCTGAGTATACATGTCTACACGTATGCCTAGCAGCTCGGAGATTCCACGCCGAGATCAACATGGGAGCTTCCACCGTTGTGGCGGCCGAGCTCATCTTGTCCCTCATTTCCGACGTTCACGGCCGTGTCAAGAACTCCGATTCAGCCCGGTCTACATCGTCCGGTCCAAGTGGTCCTCCCTACCGTCCTACCTGAGCAGTGCAACGTGAAACGCCAAGAAAGAGTGGAGATCATTGAGTGGCACTGCTGTACGGCCCTTCGTGCCAAAGCAAACCTCCGATGTGGCCTGCGATCTTTGCTGCGCCTTCCTGCGAGTCACGACATGTCAGTACTCTCAGCTCCGTCAGGGCTATTGTGGCGGCGGTAATCATAAGACTTGGTATTTCCGTCGGATGGCGTGAAATGATCCGGATTATTCGATCCCATTCGGGTCGCAGAACGGGTTTGCACGGGTTTGTACTGTCGGCAGAACTCGTAGGAGAAAATGATGATCAACGCGCAGGCTCCTCCTTGCCGGCGTGTCTTAGACCTAGGAAACATGCGGATGATATTAGGCGTGCCATTGTGCTACTCATTGTGTCCGGAATTCCACACACTGTTGAGGTAGTGGTACCGCTATTCTTCACGCCGCCGTTCTAAGTGTTGATGAGCGACGTGTCTGACGAGGGGGGCGATCGATCTGTGGGCCCTGAGTATTAGCCAGTATCATGAGTCTGGCCGTGGAAACACCTTCGATCGAAGTGAGCCACGGACAATGGCGTGTATGTACAGAAATTCAGCTGACACAGAATAGATGGAAGTGCGCCGCGAGGCCATTCTGAAATGAGCTCTCAGGCCTCAGGTTCCGTATACCCGCGATGAGACTGATGGCTCTATCTGACCGTGGTTTGCCCGGATCTTGGACCTGGTGCCGCGGTGCTGCAATGACTGGAGCGTAATTCTGCGTCTCTACCGTAGAGGAAGGTCGTAATTGAGTCTCCAATGACGGAGTGGTAAGCAGAAAGCAGCTACTCTAGAGCGATGAGTCTAACTGGTCCATGCTCTGGGTATGGTGTTGGTGTTGTCGACTCTTCTGTGACTCCCGAAATCTGTATTTTAGATGGCTGAACAAGACGGACCGCGTTTGAGCAGGCTACCGTGAGGCGTTGAAATCATGCACAGTGAATATAATATCAAACGCATGGGGACGTGTCGGGAATGGTGAGAGCGCCTGCGCTGTGCATACCGAGTGCATTATTGCCTGCTTGTGCAGCTGGAATCACCGGTTTCGAGGGGTATGAGTCAGAATAGAATTGCGGTAGTGCATTACGGAGGCTTCCTGACAGGTCTGACAGCTATGCGTGTGGGAGCCACCGCTATCCGAGGAGCGCTGTCGGTGGATATGTGCAAGCCGTGGCTTATTGCTGCCTGAGCTTCCTTGGGGAATTAGAGAGCTAGAGCGACATCGATGCTGAAGAGTTTGGATTTACTGAAGCCTTTCTAATCTCAATGACTCAGCGCCCCGCCGTGCTTTTTGAGTTTGTAAGCAGCTGCCGGTATGCTTCTTACCTCGTGAGAGCTAGACCCCACGCTCTAGCGCGCAGTGCAGATTCGCGAAGCTATGAGCTGGAGCAAGTGGGTTGTCCTGAGCAGATATGTTGCTGCAGCATGTTGCTGCACGCCTGAATTTATTAGGTCAGTCGAACGATCCAGTACGCGAGCTTCCCTGTGAGAACATTGAAGCGAGCACCATGAGAATATTTCGATCGCGGCGGCCACCGACCTGCGGCAGGGAATAGGATTAGAATCGTTCGAATCGGGCTCGCGAACGCATGGCTAGCTGGCTATGGTACTGATTGTCGAGATACCGCAGCACGTCCGCAAATTTGCGGAAGTGTGAGTCACGTATGTTCCGCGACCCCGCGGAGCCGCGTGCTCGACGTGACCCGCAGCTGGCGCAGCGGTGGTGACGAGGAGCGGGAAGGGCGGTGTAGAACGTTGCGCCGCGAGTGACTGTGCCTCGCAGCCGCAATGTCAGTGCAAGAGTCACTTTGCGGGACGTGACCATACTGCGATCAGCGCTCCGGAGCAGCGTACAATGCAATGTATTGATTGCGATGTGACGCGGCCATCCGGCGCCTGGCGTATCAAGGTTTGTTGCCGCGAAGACGCGCGAGGATGGTGGCTGGCAGATGCGCATGTCCGTCACCGTGCCGTCCTGTTGCGTCGTCACTGCGGGCTTGCTGCTGGTCATCTGAACATCGAGCTCGCGAACTTGGTTAGACTCCGTGGCCAGAGGATGCACCGGTGGTTTCTGGAATATGCAAGAGGAGGCATCGTGGGCCGAGGGGATTGATTGATCTGCGAACAGGATCTGGGTGGGTCCAGGGGCAGATGTGGACTTGTCCCGATTCGGGTACAGAGGCCGAGGTTTGGTCGCCGGGACAACACCGGGTGACCAATCGGGGCGAGGAGGCCGTTGAGGGATGCCGGCCGGGCCCCGGGCCGTCCGCCGTCGTATCTCGTCAGCATGCATTGTCAGCGGGACGAGGCATTGCGTATACCAGCGGCTGCACCTCCCAGCAAGAAGCTCCAGGACCCCTGGAAGACCCAGGCATGGCGGCCGTCCCTTCAGCCAAGTTTGTGCCTGTAAGAAAGCACATCTGGTCAGGGGACTTCTTCCGTGCGTTTGGTGGAATGAACTGGCCCAATATCCGGATATCTTGTAACGGAAGCCGCCGAAATCGGAGTGTTTTTGGATGAGGTCTGCCAGGGGTCTTGGTGGACCACATGGATCCCTAAATAGACAAGACAGGCTATGCCAGGCTCTGTCGTGCGTTGGTCGCTCGCTGTTCTCATCTGCCAAGCCAGCGAGCCACCGCTAAGATTTATCAGATAAGATGAGCGAAGAGAGGCGACCTTCGTGGCGCACGCGATTAAGCAGCAACAATGAGCCTGTGCGTGCCCGACTCGGTGGGGGGTGCTTGGCGACGCTGTGTGTTCATCCGGAAGGAAAAATGGGAGCAGCGGGAGCAGCGGGGTACCCGGAAATCGCGGGGAAGGGCGGAGAAAAGAGCGGAAAATGATTAGATTAGATCGAGGCGGCGATCTGGCAAAGCCTGCGTGTTCACGGCAAGCCCTAACGAGCGCCCTAACTAAACGCCCAGACGCCATGGCAGATTCTGGGCAGATGACTAGTTCCCGCCGCGTAACTCGGCGATATATAACCCGCATGCTCGTCCTCCGCAATCCCACACACCCTGCGTCACTCTTCGCTCTTCCGTCTGCTCATTAGCAACGAGTCCCCCCGCCTGCCCCACCCTATAGGGTTGCAGTGCACATCCAGCGAGCACGCCAGCGCACCGCGCAGCCAACGGCCCCCCATCCCCCATGGCCGGCTCCCTAACTCATTCCGACGAGACTCAGGGTGAGAAGTCCGCCCCCAAGAAAGGCGGTTTCTTTTCGCGCAACAAGGACGAACGCAACATCGACAGCGACGAGAAGATCGAGAAACATGTCACCGTAGCGGAGGAGAAGCCCAAGGAGCAGGGCCTCGCCCCGGTGTCCTTCACGTCGCTCTTTTGGTGCGTTCCTGGCGGCTCGTATCTTCAGGCGAGTACTTACCTGGTCCCAGTTTTTCCACAAAGACCGATCTTGCGATGGATTTTATCGGTCTGATCGCAGCCGCAGCAGCGGGAGCAGCACAGGTGGGGTGCCCGGCTTTTTCAGCGCACATCCGTCCAACTGACTCCCTGCTCAGCCTTTGATGAGTTTGCTGTTCGGAAACCTTACACAAGGTTTTGTTACTTTCGGCATGACCCTCGAGGAAGCACAGGCGGGCAACGCAACGGCTCAAGCATTGTTACCGTCCGCTGCTGCCACGTTCAAGCACGACGCTGCCCGTAACGCAAACTACCTGGTCTACATTGGTGCGTGGGTAGTGTGCCCTTCCATGTCGTCCTACTGACAGTGTCGCAGGTATCGGCATGTTCGTCTGCACGTACACTTACATGTACACTTGGGTGTACACCGGCGAGATCAATGCGAAGCGTATTCGTGAACGCTATTTGCAAGCTGTCTTGCGGCAAGACATTGCGTATTTCGACAGGATTGGGGCGGGAGAGGTCACGACTCGCATTCAGACTGATACCCGTAGGTGCCGGAGATTTTTATCGGTCGTCGCATCGCTGACCGTCCGTTTGTACAGACCTTGTCCAGCAGGGTATCTCCGAGAAAGTTGCGCTCGTCACGAACTTCCTCGCAGCGTTCGCAACAGGTTTCATCCTCGCATACGCCCGCTGCTGGCGACTTGCACTCGCAATGACCTCTATCTTGCCGTGCATCGCCATCACCGGAGGTGTCATGAACAAATTTGTCTCGGGCTTCATGCAGTGCGTGTCGGTCCCCCAATATATCCGAGCTGAGGCGCTGACCATGTATCCTTCCAATTGCTGTATTTGCATTTGCGGCGCCATTGCAGGACTTCCTTGGCGTCTGTGGCGGACGGCGGCACGCTCGCTGAAGAGGTTATCTCGACAGTCCGCACAACTCAGGCGTTCGGGACACAGCGCATCCTCGCGGACCTGTACGACAAGCGCATTTCGGGCTCGCGCATCGCGGACATGAGCGCTGCAGTTTGGCACGGAGCGGGTCTGGCGGTGTTCTTCTTCGTCATCTATGGCGCCTACGCCCTCGGTGAGCTTCTCAAATTGCTGTGCCTGACTTCCCATGCAGTCGGCTTATTCGGTGTATGACAGCGTTTGATTTTGGCTCGACACTCATCAACCACGGTGAAGGTGAGAGGCGCCGTCGCATTTTCCGGAACATAGAGATTAATTAACCCTTATGCATTAGCGAACGCTGGTCAGATCGTCAATGTCATCCTGTCCATCCTCATTGGATCATTCTCTTTGGCCCTGCTCGCTCCGGAAATGCAGGGTATGTATCAATGTATGTGTTATACAATCACATAAGCTCATTGTGACTTTGCAGCTATTACGCACGGGCGAGGTGCTGCGGCCAAGCTGTTCGAGACAATCTTCCGAGTGCCTGATATCGACTCCTCGAACGAGGGCGGTTTGAAGCCCGAGAAGTGCGTCGGCGAGATTACGTTTGAGCACGTCAAGTTCAACTACCCCTCGCGTCTGGACGTGCCCATCGTCAAGAACCTCAGCATCACGTTCCCCGCCGGCAAGACGACTGCGCTTGTTGGCGCCTCTGGTTCCGGCAAGTCCACATGTATCCAGCTGGTGGAGCGGTTCTATGATCCGTTGGAAGGTGTCGTCAAGCTCGACGGCAACGACCTCAAGGATCTCAACCTGAAATGGCTGCGTAGCCAGATCGGCCTCGTCTCGCAGGAGCCGACGCTGTTTGCGACGACGATCAAGGGCAATGTCGCGCATGGTCTGATCAACACGCCTTGGGAGAACGAGTCGGAGGAAGAGAAGATGCGTCTCATCAAGGAGGCTTGTATCAAGGCGAACGCGGACGGATTCATCACGAAGCTGCCCATGGGCTACGACACTATGGTCGGCGAGCGTGGTTTCCTACTCTCCGGTGGTCAGAAGCAGCGTATTGCGATCGCACGTGCTATCGTCTCGGACCCGCGTATTCTTTTGCTCGACGAGGCGACGTCCGCTCTCGACACGCAGAGCGAGGGTATTGTGCAGAACGCGCTCGACAAAGCGGCCGCCGGCCGGACGACAATCACCATTGCGCACCGACTGTCGACGATCAAGGACGCGGACTGTATCTACGTCATGGGCGACGGCCTCGTCCTCGAGAGCGGCACGCACAACGAGCTGCTCTCGCGCGAGAACGGCGCGTATGCCCGGCTGGTGCAGGCGCAGAAGCTCCGCGAGGCGCGCGAGAAGCGTGCCCAGGACGAGGACGACAGCGAGACGGCGGGCAGCGCCGAGGAGGACATCGAGAAGCAGGCCGCGGAGGAGGTGCCGCTGCAGCGCCAGAAGTCGGGTCGCTCGCTTGCGAGCGAGATCCTCGAGCAGCGCGCCAAGGAGCACGGCGAGGAGAAGCACAGCTACAGCGTGCCGTACCTCATGCGCCGTATGGGCCGTATCAACAGAGACGACTGGAAGCGGTACGCGTTTGGTATCGTCGCTGCGATCTGCAATGGGTGCACGTACCCCGCGTTCGGTATTGTCTATGGTGAGTGTAATCATGGGACTTGCGCTTAGGTTAGCGGTCTAATTACTGTCGGATTATAGCCAAGGGTATCAACGCCTTCTCCGACACGAGTAACTCGGCTCGCAGGCACGACGGCGACCGTACTGCTCTCTGGTAAGCGATTCCTCTGATGACTTCTTCGCGGATGTGCTAACATTATACGACAGGTTCTTCCTCATTGCTATCCTATCTGCCATTGCTATCGGTTCTCAGAACTACCTGTTCGCTTCCTCCGCCGCCAACCTGACAGCTAAGCTTCGCTCCATCAGTTTCCGTGCCATCCTGAGGCAAGACGGTGCGTGCCCCCTTCCCCAAATTTTATCAGTTTCATGCTGACAATCGATGTCTGGGTCGTAGTCGAGTTCTTCGACAAGGATGAGAACAACGTATGTGGCCGGGCTTGTGCTGATTTATGATGGTGACTAACCGGCCCTTTGCTCCCGTAGACTGGCCAACTTACGTCCGCGCTGAGCGACAACCCGCAAAAGATCAACGGTCTGGCCGGTGTCACCTTGGGAGCGTGAGTCCCCGTCTGTCGCGGTATCTGCTATGTGACAAATCTGACGCAATCTATTCCAGTATCGTCCAGAGTGCTTCCACGCTTATTGCTGGCTCCATCATTGGTCTCGCGTTCGCGTGGAAGATTGGCCTTGTCGGTATTGGTACGCCTTGATCCGTTGATGTCTGTGAGCGCGTGCTGACTTTTCCCAGCTTGCACCCCCGTCCTGGTCTCTGCCGGTTATATTCGTCTGGTATGTCATCAGCACGATTCTATAATAGGATTGTTTCCCTGATTGGGTTATTACAGCGTGTTGTCGTCCTCAAGGATGAGCAAAACAAGAAGGCACATGAGCAATCTGCGCAGTTGGCTTGTGAAGCTGCTGGCGCCATCCGAACTGTTGCCTCCTTGACGCGTGAAGCGGATTGCTGCAAGCTCTACAGCGAGTCCCTCGAGGAGCCGCTCCGTAACTCTAATTCCAAGGCCATCTACAGTAACGCCATCTACTCGCTGTCGCAGTCTATGTCATTCTTTGTCATCGCCCTCGTCTTCTGGTACGGCTCACGCCTCGTCGCATCTCTGGAGTTCACGACCTTCCAGTTCTTCGTGGGACTCATGGTACGTCACCATTCCTTGACACAGGCTTCAGGGCGCCGCTCATCGCGATCTGTTCCCAGAGCACGACATTCAGCGCCATCCAGGCTGGCAGCGTGTTCTCCTTCGTGCCCGATATGTCCTCTGCGAAGGGCGCCGCGGCCGATATCGTCACGCTGCTTGACTCTCGACCCGAGATTGATGCGGAGTCCACTGAGGGCGAGATCCCCCAGAACGTGAGCGGCCGTATCCGGTTCGAGAACGTTCACTTCCGCTACCCGACCCGTCCCGGTGTCCGTGTCCTCCGTGACCTCAATCTCACGGTCGAGCCGGGCACGTATGTTGCCTTGGTCGGCGCTTCTGGCTGTGGGAAGAGTACAACGTACGGCGCTCTTTTCTCTGTACGCTGTATTGTTGCTAACTAGTGATCCTGCAGTATCCAGCTCATTGAGCGGTTCTACGACCCGCTGACTGGTAACGTCTACGTACGTCCTTATCCATCTAGGTCCGTCCCGATAGATCGTCTGACACCTGTTACTCCAGTTGGACGAGCAGCCGATCAGCAAGTACAATGTTGCCGAGTACCGCAAGCACATCGCACTGGTGTCGCAAGAGCCGACATTGTACGCAGGCTCGATCCGCTTTAACATTCTTCTTGGCGCCACCAAGCCCTTCGAAGAGGTGACACAGGAGGAGATCGAGGCTGCATGCCGGAACGCGAACATTCTAGACTTCATTCTATCATTGCCTCAGTACGTGCAATCCATCAGTCGCATCACATCGCTGTGCTAACTGTGATTTTAGGGGCTTCGATACTGAGGTTGGTGGCAAGGGTTCTCAGCTGTCCGGTGGCCAGAAGCGTAAGTTGTGTCATTTGTTGATGGTGGCGATCGTTGTCTGACTTGACCTGCAGAGCGTATTGCGATTGCACGAGCGCTGCTCCGGAACCCGAAGGTCCTGCTACTTGATGAGGTGCGTTTTCACGTTGCGGGTGTGCGGACCGCATACTCACGTAATGATACAGGCAACCTCTGCACTCGACTCGACATCAGAAAAGGTCGTGCAGGAGGCTCTTGATCAAGCCGCAAAGGGCCGGACGACGATCGCCATCGCGCATCGTCTGTCCACGATCCAAAACGCAGACTGCATGTGAGTACTAGCGATGTGTGATCAACCTTGCAAGTTCTGATACCTTCCCTATCAGTTACTTCATTAAGGATGGAGCGGTCAGCGAAGCGGGTACCCATGACGAACTGCTCGCTCGGAGAGGCGACTACTACGAATACGTCCAGCTGCAAGCACTCAGCAGAAACTGATGCAGACGAGTTGTGATCGAGGTATTAGAAGACGTATGATTAATGATTCCACTCACCATAGACATTCATTGCTATCGGGCTTTATTATTATTTCTCGCTAATAGTTTACCTACTCACGCACGACCACGCTTTCATACCCTCAAGTCAGGATGCCACCGCGGTAGTGTTTAGATGAATACGATAAGTAGTTGCACGCATGTACCACGAGGTCGGGTTGGAATATACACATCGCGTTTTGTTGTTGCTCTTACTCGTTTTCCGCACGAGGCGATCTGAGTGGGCAGCAGGAGGCGGCTGGAAAGAGCTCGTTGCGCGAGGCAGCGTGCCCGGCGCTCCAGCCCAGCCAGCCGTCGCGCGCGTGCACGCACCGTCATCACTTGAGCTCTAATCACCACCCCCTCCCCATCCTCTTTCCCTCCATTCCAATCCAAAATGTCCGTTTCTCTGAATCCCGGCTCAGCTCTGGGGTTTAACAGTGCGTACCGCAGCTCGTGAGGCTCTACATATACCGATAAGCCCCTCCAGGACCTCTCACGCAGCATGTCAAGCGTACTCTCGCTATTACCAACCCCAATGCCCAACCAATCGCATTCAAGGTCAAGACGACCGCTCCAAAGGTGCCCACTGTGCAGTATTCACTCGTTGTATGCTGTCTAAAGACTGCCAAATCTGCAGTTGTACTGCGTACGACCGAACTCGGGGCGGGTGGAGCCGGGCGAGACGGTTGAGGTTCAAGGTGAGTCTTAGTAGCAAAGTAGGCTACTTATATGAGCTTATATGCGCTATAGTCATGCTCCAGGCCATGAAGGAGGAGCCGCCGCTGAACGCAAAGTGCAAAGACAAGTTCCTGATCCAGAGCACGCCCATCAGCCCAGAAAAGGAGACTATGTCACTGCAGGATATTGTGCGTCTGCCTCCGCGTACTTTGACAGACAATGAGCTAGACTGACTCCATCAAGTGGAACGACGCGAACGAGGACGTTCACTCACAGAAGATACGTGTTGTCTATCTTCCACCGGAAGGTCAGACTGTCCCCGAAGAGGATGAGGGCCTGCCACAATCAGACCTTTTGGCCGTGAGCTCTGCACCTGCGGCAATGCCGGGATCCATCTTACTCATTATGACTTATTGCATAGGGCTCCCGACAGTATCCAGAAGGCAACGGCCATGCGGCAGCGCCGAGTACCCGCGAGCTCAGCGGAATGAGCGACGGCGCTCTCCCTCCGCACCATGAGGAGGAGCACCACGTAGATGCCCGCTCAACACCCCCACCAAACGTTTCCGCGCTCCAGCATGACACCTCCGTCGAACAGCCACAGCATTCCGCTGAGGAGTCCACAGACAGTGTCGGTATCGTCAACGTCAACGTGCACCCGCCCCCATCTCCCGCTCCCCCTGTGCCTGCTACCATCCCCGACGAGAAGGAAGAGCTCGCGGGGAGGCTGCGCTCGGCGGAGTCGGAGATCGAGCGTCTCCGCAAGCTAATCTCGTCCATGCCCGCGCCGAGCGACGTTGGGACCACAACGACAAGCCCAGGCGAATTCCGCCGCCGACGGGCGTTTTCGGACGACACGAGCACGCTAGACGGGGAGACCGAGGTCGGCACATACATCGAAGACGCCGTCGCTCCGCCGCAAGAGGGAGTGCCGCTGCAGGTGGTCATCATCATGATGCTCGGCGTGTTCATCACAACATATCTCTTTTTCTAAGTGGCTTGTTGATTCTACGGACAGTATATCCAGAGTACGCTCCGGTCACGGCAGCGTACCTGGCCTATGCGTGTACATACAGTATAATACTCGCCGAGTCGGCTGTGCTTTTCGCTCGTTTGCCCGTCTGTTACGAATACGATGTTGTTCGGTCGCTTCTCACTCCTGGATTCTCGCCTTGGGTCTTGATTTTTATCTGCCTCCGTCTCTATATTGTTACGTTGTACATATCAGTTATGTGAAGGGATTCCTTGCGCATGATTTCTCATCAGTCTCGAAGAGCCATTCGCGATGACGCTACGTTGCTTGCGTTGTAGGTCCTTCTCTGTTATGTCCTCGTCTGCCTGTGGGTCAGGAACGTCCAGATACCGATAATGTCTCAACCATTAATGCTACACACCAAATCCGCGTCAACATCTGTGTTTAATCTGCATGGTCTCAAGCGGCACATCGTTATTCGCCTCAACTTACCACTTTGGGCTGGATTGTTTCTAAATATAGTTTGCACATTTCGTCATTCTCAGTCGTATCTCCTACGCCGAAACCTCGGGCAATACTCGGGTGAACGATTGGCTTCGTTCAACGTCCTAGACCTACAAGAAAAAGCAGCCTTGGGACATACTAGGCATATATACGTGCAATGCCCAATCGATCCCGAACGTTCGCGTTATATGTACAGCATGCGTGCTAAACCAACCAAAATTCACATCGCCCGCCGGTATAAATGAAGTTAATAAATTCGTAAAATCGAGGCTGCTTATGTTGATTCAAGGATACCCGTCGCAGCGTGTTCGAGCCCTACGGACCACACGGTGACCCGCTGTTTCAGACATTCCACTTCTTCCACAGAGATGGCGGCTCCCGGCTGCATTCCGTCCATAAATACGAGCAGTTTCAGAGGCGAGCCGGCTGTCGCACGGGCATCGAGGCACTCAAGGAGTTTGGCGTGGAAATCCGGGACAGCTGGGATGTTGTCCTTGGACAGCGCCAGCACCTCCAATCTCGGAGACGCCACTTGAGCAAACTCTGATGCAGCATCCGCTGCAGGCATCAAAGCATCTAACAGTGCGGGGCAGGCGTCTGGTGTACCAGATGGGGCCAAGGTGAAGGCAAGCGATCGCAGGAGGGGAAATTTGGACAGGAAGCGTCTCCATTCTGTTGTGTCGGCGTGAGTGATAGAGTTGAAAGAAGGGTCTGGTGTTCTGAATTGGATGACCTGAAGGGGCGAGGAGCCAAATGCCTTCTCGATCTCCTCCATGGCGCGAGAGAGCATGAACCCGGCGACAAACATGTTGGACGGCGAAGACTTTGACTTGACTAGAAGCGAATAGTCGTCAATGTCCATGATATCTCGACCAAAAAAGTAACTGTTGAGCTGTTCTTCCACCCTGACCTCAGCCCAAGTCAAACGCTTCAAGATGGACGAGGTACTAGGGATAGGGAGCCAATCTTGTATCGCAGCTTCGCCGTGGTCGAGCTGTAATTCCACCTCACACGTTTCCGGGAGAATGACACGGTCTAGGAAGGTGGTGATGTTCTGAGGAGTATCCTCTATGGATAAAGAGCGCAACTTGGGCAACGAGACCGGGTTGCCAATGGCCCGGTCCTCTGGCATGGCAACATCCAGCCGAAGCCTTCGCAGCTTGTTGCACTTTGAGAGGGCGGTCCAAAAGTCCCCCTCGGAAGGTCTATCTCCATGTTCCGGCGCTGTGATCTCCAGTTTCCTAACGCGATCCAGAGGGTAGCTCCAGTCCATATACGCATTGAACAATGTGATGCACTTCAGGTTAGGATGATCGTTCAGTGAAGAAGTGTGGTAGTCAACGGGATATTCGGGCCTCTGTGACACGACTGTACTTTCGATGTTGATATCTTTAAGATTGGCCATTGGGAACTCGACCCAACCCAGGGCGTCACCCGAGCAAAAGCAATCTGCATCGAACGCGTAAATACGTGAAGCGTGTAATTTGAGGGCATCACGCATCTGCGTCTTGCATGCGATCTGGTCAAACGTGTGTGGCCCAATGCAATAGTCGGGTGCTTGGATGTAAATGGCGAGAGGCAAATTCTGCGAGCGCTCGAGGCTCGTAGAGACGTAGAGTACGGATCGCTTGGTGTAAGAGGTAATCCATATCGTGCTCCAAATCTTCCGAGAACCAAGGGCAACAGCGCGCCAGCGCCGGCAGACCCGAGTGTAGTGCGTCCAGGAAGGCCCATCAGGAGAACATGCATCCCTGAGGATCTCGAACAGTTCTACCAATATTTCGGCCGGTAGGCGTCCGGGAGGCAACAGAGAGTTCTCGATTTGTCCAATGTCGGAGATTTTCCGCCTCAGAGCATCTAACTCTGCCTCTGCAGCGAGTCGTTCTTTGCGTACGATAGCATGAAGGTCAACGGCGTGGGCAGCGTCAGGCGAAGTAGTAAATCCTTCTGTAATCATTACAGCGCCTGCATTTGATGAGGTGTAACTGCGGTTGGCGCGGAGGTATACTGCAGGATGTAATGTTATGAGGTATTTAACATGAATTGTCTTCGTGACTTGCCTCAGATTGCGCTGGCGCCTTCCTCGGCACTGGTACTACTGTGCGGGGCAATGGATCTCGTCGACAAGCGACCCTGCCCAATTCCCAATGTGTTGATATTGTAGTGGGTATATATGCCCTATTTGAGGCCCTGGAAAGGCACAGGTATGCGAGGTATCAGGTTGAGAGAAGATGAAGACGTTGGAGGAGGATAAGTTAGGCGCTTGTTATGGCGCTTATCTGAGGTGCCTGAAGGCCTGACGAACCGGTGCTTTACGACTCGGTCTCGTAGATTACAGTAAACCGGCCTCATGGGGGGTTCATCGGACAGCGGATGAGACCCGCCTTGTGCGATAAAGCTAGTTTCCGTCTCACAGGACATCAAAGACGCATGTCACAGACGTCGCACGTCCTTCGTTGTCCTTCGTTGTCCTCCAAGACATCAGGCTACTAAATCTCGTGCCGGTGCTTCCGAGGGGGGCCGTATGTAAGATGTCTGTGCCTGCGAGACGGTGGATGTATTCTACCTTGATTTCACCTATTACATAGACGAAGTCCTTCAGTGTGCCAGGTGCCCGAAATAGGGAATCTGCGCGGCGGTCCGTGGTCTGGAGTAGGCGGAATCAGCTTCAATCTCACCTGATAGGACGATCTTCCGAATCAAGGTGATGCAGCCGAAGAAGGGGAAGTCCTGATGGGTGTGGTCGATTAACATGTCGCGCAAACTAGACAAATGTATATAAGTTCTTTCGGATTGATGACCACAGCCCGAGAAGAAGTCGAAGAAGTCAAAGAAGCGTCATGCCGATTACATCGATGTGAACACCGCGTCACCCAAAATCCACGAGCTATTCCAGAGCGCGGAACAGTCCAACCGTATTAACTATGTGCTTCTAGCACGAACTATAGGGGGAATTCCATGGACAAATTCGTCAGCACATTCATCCCGTCGACCCTGAAATTGTCCTCCGTGACATTGAATGGCGCTGGTACGTCCCATAGTGTGAGCAGCTGTGGAGAGTCATTTGTGTACTGTGGCCAGAACACGCCCGTGACATTGTTGGGGTTTGGTTCGAGCTTGTCAATGAAGTTGATTAGGTAGTCCTCCATGCTACCCGGAGTAGTAAAGCTAGGCGTATCGGAGCCATGAGACTGGAATTGTTCCGAAAGTGAGTCATTAGCTAGAACATGACGCATGAAACAGCATACAGATCCCAGAATCGGCTGCGACTTGTTGAGTTTGCTCACTGCTCGCAATAGCTTAGCCTCGGAAAACCCATGCTGTAGGATAGCCTCTAGTAACGTACAGAATGCCCACGTCGGTTGCAGATTCGACCGCTGCTGCAGGAAGAATCGCCTCGGTGCCTGAAAGATGAGGTCACCTTGTATCGCGGCGATACGTTTATATTCCATGTTCAGGGCATTGTTGTCGCCTGTGTCGAAGGGCGATCCCTGCGTAGGGTCATCCGGGTAGGTTGTCAGTACCTCTGCGATTTGCGCATCGGACGCCTTCGGGAAATAATTGCTTTGGAACCACGCAGACATCTCATCGGAGGTTCTGTGCACTGCGGCGTGAGCTTCGAGGGGAGCGAAGACAATATAAGATGTACGTACGTCAAGTTGAGTGTAGTCAGTGAGAAAAAGGTTCCCTCATCATCGCAATCCTACGGTAGTGGCAGATGAGTGAGGGCGCTTCATCTTCAGTAGGAGCGACACTCACGCCATTGATGAATGGGATGTTCGCCACGCTACCCTGCAAGACCAGATTTTGCGGCGTGTCCGTGAAGAATACCCCGTCTGCTCGCGGGACCCAGGCTAAGTTCAGTGCCTAGTCGTTCTATGGTTCGTTCATCAGTGTCCCACGTCTCATATCCGATAGCGCACCTGCGGGAAGCTCAGGATATTCGGCGTCCGGTCGACGGCCGCCTTGAGTGTCACATACGGGAGCTGCCTAAGGCATCCCAGCGTGTCCGTCGCACCTGCGCAGTCCGTCTGTTCCAAAATGAAGTCGTAGTATTGCTGTCCATGTGTGATGTCACCCATCGGTATCGGCGAGCCGGAGTCCATGACCGCGCCGCGGAACAGGCCCTCAGCATTGCCACCATTCGTGAGCATCTGCAATGCGACGGATATCGCGCCAGCGCTCTCTCCCCAGCTACGCATGTCAAATGTCAATTGAGGCCATTGGCTATACGCATGGAAACAAATACGTACATTGTCACTTTGGACGGGTCCCCGCCGAATGCGCCGATGTATTTCTGGACCCACTTGAGCGCTTGGCGTTCTGTGAGAACCATCAGTCGAGATCGCATCTCGCGCGAAACACAAGCCACTTACGATCCCATAGGCCGATATTTCCGAGACCAGCATCCTTGACTTCCTGACTTGCAAGAAAACCGAAAGCTGCGACACGTGAGCCCAGAACTTCGAAATTGTGAGAACACGCATACCTGTTAGGCTACGAGACTTTGTTCAAG
Source organism: Gelatoporia subvermispora B (assembly GCA_000320605.2). Taxonomy (NCBI): domain Eukaryota; kingdom Fungi; phylum Basidiomycota; class Agaricomycetes; order Polyporales; family Gelatoporiaceae; genus Gelatoporia; species Gelatoporia subvermispora. The sequence goes on from KB445793.1 coordinate 1,513,913, forward strand.
ACGAGCGTATCACGTTAAGCGAAGCGTTGACGACATACCGATAGTTGAAGTTCACGTAAATCGCCGGCTCGTCCAGCTCGACAGACCGTTGGATGATGCTCGAGCCGTTGTACCTAGATACCATGAGCTCCCAGGCAACGCATGGGTACGGTAAGGAGACTCACATAGACGATGCCCCGACCTCAAAACCGCCTGGCAGTATTATCAGAAGAGACTCACGTAAGAAGGTGAATGACAAGAGTTACCCCCATAGATCCACTACCAAGCAGCGGTCAGCGCGATACACCACAAAAGATAAGAGGATGCATACAACGACGACAGGCAGATCTGCACCCGGCTTGACACCCGCAGGCGTCCACACATTCACAGTCAAGCCTGCCAAACATTAGCATGAATCAGTGAGATTCGTCAAGTATACACACAATCTTCCCCGTTAGGCTGGACTATATCGTAAATCGTGTTGATAATAAAATCAATGGCCTGGGCGACTGGACCAGATATAAGCGGGAGGGTCAGGGCCTGTTGGGGACACGCAAGCCCAAAGCTCGTTGCATCGAACGTGCCGTTGTACGCGTCGTTTGCAACAGGCAGGCGAAAGCGAAGGTCACCGACACTGTCGGTCGGCGGTCAGCATTCTGCGCATTTCCACAGCCATCTATGCTAGAAGCATAATATGAAGGGACTCACGGAGGCTGCGCGAACGGTATGCCGAGAAAGACATCGCTGGCCCCCTCGGTCGCGCCGACGAAGGTGCCCGCATCGAGAGTCACGGTAGGCGGGCCTGCCCTACGGGCAGTAGCCGCATACACAGCTGTGATATAAGCTGCTAGGTAGGAGAAGCGGGAGAGCTTCATTTGTGTGGAGTGTAGAGGGCCTATGTTCCCTCCTGTATGTCCACAGCTTATATACGCGCAACCCCGCCATATCATGTCTCTGTGATCCTCGTAGGCATTGGTCATCGCGGCAGGGCAGTAAATTACCGCCGCAGCAAGGTACAATCTTACACTCAGTCTTACGCTCCAGCCGGCGAGGTTCATCCCGCGCCAATTTTGGGCCAATACCGGTGGTGCCACTGAGGAGGCGACCCATCATTATGCACACTCGCCATCATCCCGTATTCCTGTATGTATGGCGTCAATCAGCATTGATCAAAATCAAAATCATTCAGAGGAGAAGATACTAAGTGCACGGGTTGCAGAGATTCGTACGCCGGGTCGCATCAACTTCATTGCCGCCTAAGGCACAAAGTGCGCAAAAGTGGAGTCTGGTAATGGTCGGACATGTAGAGCAAGCAGCATCACTCCTGCTTGTATATGCTCTGCACCGTGGGGGTCCGATGTGATCACTTTACGGGCCCATCCGCCGGGAGCGGGCAAGTAGCAAGATGAGAATGATCATGTTCGCCTCTAGCCGGAGCTGCACATCAAAATCGACCAATCTCATATGACTTCAAGAACATGAACGGGCGCTGAGATATAGCCGCAGTAGGCTACTCAATGAGTGATAGTTCGATGGTTTCCCTGAGGTTGGGTGTGGTACGGCGTGACTGAAAGACAAAGGATGTTACTGAGAGATGGCCAATGAAGGTCAGTATCTCGGGCAGCTCTCCATAGTACTGAGCGCCAAGGGCTTTGTGCTGGGCTTTGTATGTTATCAGAACAGGTCGATAGCGAAGAGACACAGAGACTAAACGTTCTATTGGCGCTCAACGCGACGCGCTTGCAGAACATAAACACGTGACCGCAACGCGTCGGTGGCGGCAAGATCAGGAAATTTCGTACATCCGAAGCCTGAACGGCACTTCCGACGGTTCCGGACAAACCCTCAAATTTTTGTGGTCTACATGAGGCACATTGCTCACATCTACGTTTACATCCCGAGCTCGTATCCTACAAACTCATCTACCAATACAATTTCCACGGACGTTCACATCTTGCTTTTCTCCTCCTTCTCACCTCTCTTATACTTGACCTGCTGGCGCCCGACACCCCCGCGTCCCTTGAAGCCCCACTCAATCTGGTGCGCGACGGTAACGTCAACACCAAGGTCCTCTGCGAATGCCCATACAGTGCCCGGGTTCTTCTGGAACTGCCTTCCAACGAAGACGACGTCGGCTTGGCCCTGTCCGTACCTCATGTCAACACCGCTATCCTCTGTGACAGGAACTTTCACTCGCCTTGTCGAGCACACCTTGCGCAATATGGCCATCTGTGATCGAGCCGACAGCACTGACAATGATCTTGTCTCCGTGTACCTTCTTCACGGCCTCCGCGAACGGTGCCTGGTACGCAGGCCCGCCCTTGACCTTCTGCTGCGGCGAGTTCCCGCCAGTAGAGACGTCAAGTAGATCGACACCGTGGTCGGCAAGGATCCCAGCGAGGCGAACGGTGTCCTCAGACCGCCACGATTGCTCCTTCGGGAGCACCTCCTCGAGCCAGTCCGTCGCGGAGATGCTGTATACGCACGCAACTGAGCTAGACATACGCGCCAGATAGGCAAGGCCACGCACCGAAGGAAGAGCGGCATATCGGGAGGCATAACCGCGCGGACGGCATCGACAATCTCGAGCGTGAGCCGGATACGGTTCTCGAAGCTCCCGCCATACTCATCCGTGCGCTTGTTCGCTACCGGACTGATGAACGAGTTGAGCAGGTACCCGTGTGCATTATGGATCTCGATCACGTCGAACCCCGCCTTCAGCGCGCGCTTCGTCGCCGCGACGAATGCGTTCACAATGCGTTGGATGCCTTCCTTGGTGAGCGCCTTGGGCTTGGGGAGCGTCTCGTTCCAGCGCACGTCGCTCGGGCCCCAGACGTCGTCCGGCCAACCACCCGCAGCTTCGCCTGCGGTGTGCGACATGTCGAGCCAAGGCGCGACGGTCGATGCCTTCCGTCCGGCATGCGCCAGTTGAATGGCCATCTTCTGGTTCTGCGAGTGCGCGAACTCGACAATCTGCTTAAGGGGCGCAATGTGCTCGTCTGACCAGATGCCGACATCCTCGGGCGTGATACGCCCCTCCGGAGTCACGGCGGTCGCCTCGACGAAAGTGAGCCCTGGACCGCGCGTGAAGATGCCGCCCACTGCGTTGGAGCACGTGAGTCAGACGAAGCGCTGAGCAGATAACGACACGTACAGTGCGCAAAGTGCCACGGCTGGACCTTGCCATCGTCCGCTGAATATTGGCAAAGTGGCGACAACTAGCATCGCGTACGTGGAATAGACGTGGTCAGTACTTCATACTGTGGAGTGGGAAGCGATAAGAAGGCGACGCACGAAAATACGGTTCTGGAACTCGACGCCTCGGATTTTGATGGGCTGGAAGAGCTTGGGAACGGGTTTCCCGCTGGGCTGCGGGTCGACCGCCGTACCCGACGCGGGGATCTGGGCGGGAGTGTAGAAGTCAACGCCGGGAGCGGGGGGATTGAATATCTCTGGCATGGTCGGAGAGAGGGGCAGAGTTACCCTGCAGTGTCGAGAGAGCACGCATTTATACACAACCTCGGACATCGGCCAGAAGCGGTCGCGCATGTGTCTGAGCGTCATCGACGTCATTCAGCGCCCATAGAGCTAAGGCTCATCCACAAGCCTCTGCGTTTGTAATACCTTTCACATATTCTTTAATTCTTGTCGAGCGTCGCAGTCCACAATTTCGACATAAAATGTCATAATATTCAGCTCTCCACAGCGCAAAACGCGCAAAGCCACTCCATCTCCCTCTTCACACGTGATATGCACCGCGGTTGCTTCTCACCGAGCCTCCATGCGAGCTCGTCGCCCACATTCCTATCCCCGGTGTTTCGTATACACATGGAATGGCGCACTATAATTCTTTCACGCTCACGAATATACAAACATTGGATTGTACTGGGAAACACGAACGGTGCAGCCTATACACGAGGACGTTTTACACTTCACCTCGAGAAGAATACGCAGAAACGCTCGTCCTCGTCAGTTGTCCTCAACCCGATGTAACCTCATTAGGTATCATGCAGAGCCTACTGTAGTCGAGGTAATTATAACAAACGGTCACGTCACGGTCAGGGTTTGTTTTGTTAATTTAGTGAAATGTCACGTCACAATTGACCTCGTTTGTTAAGGGCCTGACCATGTCTCCCAGGGCTAAAATCGTTCAAACGCTCCCGGAACAGACAAATTTTGTCTTCTGACCAAACGTTTCGCTACAAGCTACCCAGAAATTGCAAGAGCTCCTCATTCCCGCTCATTCTAGAGTGATTTTGTCTGTTTCGTGCTGTGTTATTGGCCATTTGTTAGCCATGTCAGAGCCAAAGCTTGTAAAGGTCACATCACGTCGGAAGCCGTTTGTTATGGATTTGACCCATTTGTTAGGTCACACGGTCACACGCGTTTGTTATAATTACCTCCACTACAGTATTTCGAACCAGCTAACTCTGAGTGGATAGCGAATTGACAGAACCGCGGTTGTTGATAAGCGTTGTGCTCGACTGGCGCACATTGTTCGGATCTTGGTCAGCCGTGCAGCTACTAAGCCGCAAATCATTGTCTGATCTTCATCAGCTGTGCCAGCGAGGATCTACTTCCGTTGGTCGACGCTCAGGTTCTCGTGGATCCCGTGTCGTGCACGTGGCATCGGATGCACTGGCGTTTGTGGCGTCGAATTTGAGCTGAATCATTTGAAGCTCAAGGAAGACATAGACGTCAATCATTAATAAACTCTTGTAAATTGAACTGTGAAATTTGACAGAAGCTCGCGATCAAAGTAGTCAAGTTCAGAGGAGCGCCCAGAACCTGTCCGATTCGGTCCGATCACAAACCGAGGACTTATTTACCCAAACCGGACCGGATGGCATCCTGGAGGGTGTAGCCATCGTCCTGGAAGGTGTTATCATTGAGCTAAAAAGTGGGGAGCAGAATGATCCTAAAATCCCTCACCTGATCGAGAGACCAAGTAAAGCAGCCCGCCATGCCCTGCTGTTTCGCAAACTTGGCCTTGTCGCCAAGCGACTGTGGGTCGTCGTACGTGACAACAGTATGCCTCGCGGTATCATACAAGAACTGCAAAATCGTCAAAATGCATAGACAGCCTTCGAGCCTCATAGGTGAGGATGGTGAGGTACTGACCGGTGTGTCGCTCCCCTTGTCCCAGCCTGAGAGTCCCACCACGGTGTCAGCCACACGAGATGTGTCCAAAATGAGACAGACGTGGACGCACCCTTGGTGTAACCATTGATCGGCTCGTATGCACCCTTCGAGGTCTTCTTGAGCGCGCCGAGCGTGACGAGCTGCTTAAATGGGATCGCCTGGCCAAATTGCGCGCTCAGGTCCCCAGACGCAGTCCTCGCCGCATCATTCTTCAACGTCTTTTCCTGTACAACATCACCATTCACCAGCCGCTCGACGGCGCTCTGGTCTGCGATGCTGACGTCTAGGACTTGCCGCTTCTGCTCGGCGCGAACCGTCCGAGGGGGCAATGCGAAGTCCTCAAGTGTCGTCCGCGTGCTCTGCGAGACGTACCCATACAGTGGGAGCCCGAGCATCAGCTGCGCCTTGGGGAAGCCCGCCTTCGTCCACTGCGTAAGCGCCGCTTGCGCGCTGAACTGCGGTGCGCGCGCGGTGCCCGTTGCGTTACCCAGAGGCGCGTTCGGCCCTGGTGTGGGCGAGGCTTGGTAGACGTCATAGTTCCTGTGCGAGGGGTTAGACACGATCCTTCTTTGGCATATAATAATAAAGAAGCGCAGTGATATGATGTAGGAAGGGGGGACGGAAGCTTACATGATGTTGACGAAGGACATATGTTTGGCGTACGCGGACACGTCGGGGAGCGGCGCGCCACTGGCGCCGGTCCATGGAAGGTCGGTCACGGCAGCAGAGATGATCTTCGACGGGCCAAGTTCCGAACGGAGCGAGCTGAAGAATGCAAGAAGGTTCTCTGAATCGGACGGGGAGAACGGGTTGTTGTCTCCTTGTTGCCCAGGATATTCCTGTAATAGGAGCAAGGTCAGCCTCATCAAACCAGGTGCAGGAATGGTCGTACCCAGTCAATATCGATGCCTGGGTGCAACTTATCAGACATGAACGGGTTTAACATAGTGTAAATACCCACCATCGAGATTATACGTCTTCACGGCATTGACGCAGGTACCAACGAACTTCGAACGTTGCGAAGAGTTCATTGCCTGAGAGAACCAGTGGCTCCCGCCCCATCCACCTGAGCGAGGAGCATGTTAAGCCACTTCTTCACCTCCTCGAGGAAGTGGAAAGCACATGCCAATCGATAGAACAACCTGAGTCCCATGACCGCTGCTGTGCGCGCTGTGAACAAGCGTCTTCAAGGTGTCGGTCGCGCCCCCGTCCCAACTGAGGTTAGACGACGCATCGGGAGTGGCAAAGGCTATAATGAGGATAGCAAATCGGTTGGTCTCCGTTATGCGTAGGGAAGCGACATGTTACTGACCGAAAAACAAGACGTCGAACTTTGAAAAGTCGAGGCTTTGCGGGGGGATCGAACTCGAGACCCAGTCTGGGTAGTAGGCAGCTGCAATGGGGGAGGCCTTCGCAGCATTTGTCATCCTTGTCCGGTGCATGTGGAGTATTGTTGTCATCAGATGCACAAGAATGTGCACGATGCTAGAAGCTGACAGTGGAAGAGGTGGAGAACACATCGAGAATGAGGCATAGATCTTATAGCCTTCTTATGTCAATTCAGACCGTTGGTCCCTTCTGCAAGCAGCCGATCGACATACAAGCTTGTCGCGTGATGGTAGGATGGCCTAGACCATCCGATTCTGATCAGTGCAAACACAGCATGCTGAAGGAATGTCACGAAGTGTCAACCGAATCCTCTTTCGCTTGGACGGGATAAGACAGCAATCCAGAAGTAGGTGGTACAAGTGTCCATTCAAATGTGACAGATTGACACTCGTGGGTCGGCCTCGCGTGATTATTAGATGGTAGGCAGTGATACCAAATAATCTGACAACCTTCAGATAGGACCTACAAAGTGGTGGTAATACAAGAAGTTCTGGACTGTAATTGCGCGGACTAACGAGTACAATGAATTGAATGACCGAATGAAGCGGACGATCGACGAAGGCCAGGTTCACGCAAGACATAGAGGTCACTTGAGAAGCTCTTCTACTACTCTGTCGTCGTTGATGTTAGCGATGTTTGCTCCACGGTAGTTCATCCGTCGAAGCACGTCGATCTAAGATACAAATCAGACGACACAAGCGAAGTATTTGCGGACATGAGCACGTACCACTTTACTCCGGTCAAAGCCTAACGCCTCAAACTGGTCTACATGCGCCTTGTTCAGGCCCGCCATTGCGATCTCATCTTTGGCACCGCCCTTCTGCACCACGCCCTTCCCGTCCTTACCAGGCCCACCCGCGTAAATCTGCGTCCAGTATCTCGCCGTCTCCTCGAAGCTCTCCTTGCTCGTCATGTAATGCTTTGCGACTTCAGCATCCTGCGGATCGCGTGGTTCGGGGGAGCAGAGCAGGGATTGGAGCGAGATGAGCGTCGACTTGAGTGTGAGTACGGGGGACCATGCGTCCTTGAGGATGTCGAGACAGATTGCGCCAGACGCGGAGGAGACGTTCGGATGATACACACGCGTGAGAAAGCGCATCTTCACGGGCTGGAAGGGGTACGATTCTGGGATGACGATGTCCTGCATGAAATGATCAGCGCCCAGTGCTATGTGGCAGTGATGGCGACGTACAACTTCGAAACGGCCACCTTCGTAGGGCGTGCCTTCTGGGCCATCAAATGAACCTCTCAAGTGAAACGGGGAGTTGTCCACGAGGTCTATGCTAATGTGTGAAGTCTTGTCATTCTTGCAATCTGCCGCGCATAGGATACAGGTAAGTGGCCACCGACACGGCTAGCTCGAACCATTATATCGCACCTGCAATCTCCTTGTTTACGCGGCGAAGTCGAGCGTCCATTGTGATTAGAGACCTCCTAGTGTGTTACGAGTTCCCGAGGGCAAAGGACTAGAGATATATATACAAGATGAACTTGCACAAGATGCAGTGGTGAGGTTCGCCTGAAGAAGCAGACGCCCCTTAGCGCCCACTTGAGAAACCAAGCGCTCGTTCGGCATCCACCGGGACCCCATGCACAGTATTTTTCTGCGCCTTTATGTTAACACAATATCACTGTGCAGTGCGTCGCAACGAGGACAACAAGAAAGATGTTATAGCATCTCGCCTGATTTATTTGAGATCTCTACATTGATCCGATTGACCTCAGCCCAGTTGTGAAGTCCTCGGATGAACGGACTGGATGAACAGACGCCCACCAGAGGGTAGCCACGTGGTTATCTATCTCAGTGCAGGCACATCTAAGATCAGCTGGGCAAGGATCATGATGATCCAGGCTCGGCACCACCTCAGTCTGCGGTTGTCTGGCTCGAACGAGAGCTCCAATCTACGAATCTAGGTGTCTATCACTTGGTCTCGACTACAGTCCGGCGAAGAAAAACAACTCGTTTCCGGATCCTACAGCGCCGGAAATATAAAGGCTCTCACATACGTGGAACCGTTAACGACCGTTCTCACCCTTCCTCTCGACATGGCCTCCTCGTCACGACCGATGCGCGACCAGGTGGAGGAGTATATCTGCAACTTGCAGGAGAACATTGTCTCTGATTTCGAAAAGCTCGACCCGAATGCACCTATGTTCAAGCGCGACTCCTGGACGCGCCCGCAGGGGGGTCGCGGAGTCTCATGCCTCTTTGCCGTACCCCACCCCAGCACGGGCCTTGCGCCGCAGCACGAATGTGTCCTCGAGAAGGCTGGCGTTAATATCTCTATTGTGCATGGCACACTCCCTCCGGCCGCCGTTAAGCAGATGCGCGCAGACCATAGTTCTATTCCAAGCGAGCTGGACGGAAAGAGCCTTCCGTTCTTCGCAGCAGGCATCAGCCTTGTCATTCATCCCCAAAACCCCCACGCCCCCACGGTTCATGCCAACTACCGCTATTTCGAGATCACGGAGCCAAACGAGGGACAGGAGGGGAAGGGCAAGGTCATCGCGTGGTGGTTTGGGGGAGGCTCGGATCTGACGCCGTCTTACCTGTACGAGGAGGACGCGGTACACTTCCACAAGACGCTCAAGGACGCGTGCGACGTACACGGTGCGGCACTTTACCCGACGTTCAAGAAGTGGTGCGACGAATACTTCTACATCCCTCACCGGCAAGAGTCGCGTGGAATCGGCGGCCTCTTCTTCGACGACCTCAGTGAGGAGCCGCACAAGCGCTTCGTCGGCGATGCAAATGCGCAGCGGCCGCATTCCCAGGAGGATATCTTTGCATTCGTCAAGAGCGTCGGCGATGCGTTCGTGCCATCGTACCTCCCGATCCTGGAGCGCCGGGTGCACATGCCAAGCACAGAACACGAGCGTAGATGGCAATTGCTTCGGCGCGGGCGATATGTCGAGTTTAACCTTGTCTACGATCGCGGGACAAAGTTCGGTCTAATGACTCCGGGTGCACGCATCGAGAGCGTGCTGATGAGTCTACCCGAGACGGCGCGGTGGGAGTACATGAGTGATATGGGAGGCGATGGCGAGGAGAGCCCGGAGGGGAGAGTGATTTTGGTACTGAAGAATCCTAGAGAGTGGGTGTAATATTGGGGTCGGAAGAATAGAAGAACATTCGGTATTCGCATTAACGAACGTGTGTCATCGCATATAGCATATCAAACCAGAATGCACCTATACATCTGAAGTTCTCACTCCCTGGGCGAGACTGATAGGTTTGTTGCTTAGTGAGACTTCGCCCCACTCCGGCGAGTCTCTCCGTGATTGATCCGCGGGTTTTGCAGCCGTGACTGCTTTTGCAGAGGCAACTTATAGTTTTCGTCAAAAAATATGCAGGGAATGGTCTCTGTATGTACGTCAGTCGCCAAGCAGGGCCAAGGCTGGCCAAGGCCACGAACTGAATGGCAAAGAGGGTATCAACAAGGACAGTCAAGATAAGATTAGATGCGGGATCGATCAATGCCAGGCCCCGCCAGCGTTCCGTCGGCATGCTCGGCAAAGTTTAGCGAGATATTTCTGTTATGCTTACAACGCCCGTACATCTTTGGTATAAACCTTCTACCGTCGTTCCATGCTCCCGAGCATGCTTGAAACTGCCCCCTCCACCCTCTGGTGTTGCCTTTAGCCCGCTCTTCAATGTCTGACCCAGTGGACTCTCCCTTGGAACGACGACAGTCGAGCTCTGCGCGTAGCGGAAGCACGGAGACCCTCCCAGTCCCACCAATGACGAACCCTGATAGTGGCGCGGGCCCCGAGGATGCAGGCGAGAAAGACGAAATCTTTACGATGGACTTTGGGTTTCTCCCGATCCCAAAACGAGTACAATATGACCCCGCACATCCTGTGCACTTTGGCTTGGTGATGAATGCGACTTTCGGTTTTGCGAGTACTTTTGGTACGTCATTGCTTGGCCATGGAATTGCGTTAGACAGCACCGCTGATGTGTTGCAGTTGTGGCAAATCTCTATTATTGTCAACCATTGCTAAGTATGTCCATTGTCATACTACCCACGTGTGCGCCAGCACTGACCGCATTGTGCAGTCCAGTTTTCGGAATCGTTCAATGTCTCATACGATCGAGTATCGAATATTCCTACATTGATTCAGGCAGGGTGCGTACAAGTCCTGACACCGCTGTGCAGTGCGCTGACCTTTTTCGCAGATATGCTGTCGGATTACTCTTCATATCCCCCGCCGGCGACCTCGTGCGCCGGAGGCCTCTCATTCTCCTCCTTACTTTCATATGCGCCGCGCTATCTATCGGTCTCGCTATCACAAATAACCTTGCCGCGTTTGAGGCTCTCTCCTTCCTTGTCGGAGTCTCCAGCGTTGTCCCACAAATTCTCATGCCACTCGCGGCAGACCTCGCACCACCGGAGAGGCGCGCTTCCGCTCTGTCTATTGTCCTATCTGGCCTACTTCTTGGTGTCCTCATCGCGCGTGTGCTCGCCGGTATCGTCGCGCAATTCGTGACATGGCGAGTGGTGTACTATCTCGCTATCGGCCTGCAAGCCGTGGTTCTAGCTCTCATGTATTTCATCTTGCCCGATTACCCAGCGAGAAATAAGGGCGTCACGTACTGGGGCATCCTCTACAGCATGGGGAAGTTTGTGTTTACCGAGCCAATGCTCGTCCAGGCTGTACTCATCAACATCCCGTCGATGGCATGTTTTACTAACTACTGGGTAAGCAGCATATCAACATCCGTATTACTCAGCTGACTGAGGTGGTTACCAATAGGTGACACTGACATTCCTTCTGGGCGGGCCCCCGTATCACTACTCGACGTACGTATCCACATCTCCTCCGAAGCCTCACCAGCTGACCACCTTGCAAATTTAGACTCGCGATTGGACTATTCGGATGCATCGGTATCGTGGGCGTGTGCATGGCTCCGCTCATAGGTCGGCTCATCGACCGCCTCGTGCCGTGGAGCGCCATTATCATGGCCGCCTCCGGGCTGCTCGTTGTACAGGCCATCGAGACCGGTATCGCGGGTGTTTCGATCGCTGGCCCTGTCATCACCGCCTTCGGGCTCGACGTACTCCGTCAGATGCAACAAGTGTCAATCACGACGGCGGTCTTTGGCCTCGAGCCCAACGCGCGCTCGCGACTCAACGCAGTGCTCATCCTCTCCGTAAGCAGACGCGCTCAAGCTTACCCTTTGGGATCTGGCTGATCACAATTCGCCATAGCTCTTCATTGGCCAGGTCATGGGCACATCGGTCGGCTCCGAGGTATTTAATAAGTTCGGCTGGCGTCCCGCCGCGGCGCTGTCCCTCGCGTGGACTGGCTTCACTATCTTCATCATCCTCGCCCGTGGGCCACACGTGCCACGGTATACGTGGTTCGGGTACGAAGGCGGGATTGAGCTGCGAAAGAGCAGGCTCGGGGAGCGCGAGCGTAAGCAGCAAGGGGATGTCGAGAAGGCAGGTACATCCGAGAAATCCGATGCAGCTGCACAAGAACAAGTAGACCGTGATGTACGGGATAGTGCAGACATCAAGGAGAAGGAAGAGAGAGACGGACGCGAGGATATGCGGGACGAGAAACGAGATATGGAGCAGAATGGCGCAGGTCTCGAGAAGGATGCTGTTCAAGAGACAAGAAGAGACTGATACCTTGTGAGGGCTCCCATTGACTATGTTACTACTCATAGACTTGTATTGCTATGTTCGGCACTGACGTAGAGTTGACGATCCTTTCTTGGCGATCACTCGAGTGACATTACGATCTCGCCAAGCAGATCTGAAGAACTCGCCCGTTGTGGAGGAGCATGAGTGATACTGATAGCCTATCACAGCTTGAAGTTCGGACTCATAGTAGCCATTGACACCGTGCTTCCTCCGTCCAGAGTAATGGTTGCACCATTCATGAAGGCGCCGGCACGACTGGCCAGGAAGATAGCAGCCCCTGCAACGTCCTCGGGTGTGCCGATGCGCCTCAATGGTATGCCGTTCCTAATATACTCGCCGAAGGAGTGCAACGTCTGTGCCATCACTGGTAAAGAGTGAGCAAACACATTTGCAGCTCAGATGTGTACGACACATACTCTTGCTTTCGAATGGGCCTATGGGTGATACTATCAACACAATTAACAACAGGGCTCAGACTTTAGAAGGCGTACCACACGCAAGCGTGTTACTGGTGATTCCTTCCCATCCAAGTCGGCCAGCGAGGTGTCGACTGAGCTGGTGGAGAGCCGCTTTTGAGGCTGAGTATGCGTAAGTCTCATGCTCAGGGACATTGATGCCTTCAATGGAGCCAATCTAGATGGCGCAATGTTAGAGACACTAGCTGGAACCAAAACGCTGTCACCCACGTTAATAATCCGAGCTGGGTCCCTGTAGACATCGTCATCCTTGCCTCCCTGAGCAGCTGCAGCCCGGAGGAGTGGGAGGCACTTCTGACTGAGCGTGAATACCCGCTGGACATTCAGTGTTAAAAGCTTTGTGAAAGCTGCATCCTGTTGTGTAGGGTTTAATATTGTTCCGTAGCTTCGGTATCATTTACACACGGGATAGTCGTCGATCGTCGCACCCCAAGCCGCGCCTGCATTGTTCACGAGGACATGGAGGACCTCTTCACGCTTCGAGAGTTCTTCTGCAAGTCGTTCCACCTCCTCGTACCTTTGCATGTCTGCGGGGAGTGCGATGCATATTCCGGACCCAAGAGCGTTGAGCTCTTTGGCGGTCGTCTCGCAGTCTTTGGCTGAGCGCGAGGATATGTAGACCTTCAAACACTTTGAATACATATGTAATGGTTGCGATCTGGAACCTAACAAACCTTGGCACCATTTGCGACGAAGCCACTCGCGATCTACAATTTGAGATGGGTTCGATTACGCGGGTTCGCTGCGGATCAAACAGACCGGTTGCGCACCATCTTCCCTACGCCGCGACTACCTCCCGTCACAAGCACCACTTTACCCGCAACATTGAAGAGGTTCTGCGACTGGAACGAGGACATTGTCAATAGTCAAGACAGACAACATCTTGAGGGGATGCAGAGGGCTCGAGGCAACCGCCACCGTGACCCTGCCCCAGACGCCCCATGTCCGGGAATACCGGCCCGGTGAACGGCGAGCGCTTGAGCAGCAGCGACTTGGTCGCCGACTTGCGAGTTCCGGCGACCTTGGCCAATTCGAGACGAGACTCCGTCGCCGTCCTCATTTCTCCACGGAGTGAACCCAACCTCCTGAGCTGGATCATCATGACTGCAAAGTATGCATATATTGTATCCCAGTAATGAAGATATTGACCCGAGCAATTGAGCAGACACCTCGCGTCTTGCATCTTCTGCAAGATCATCAAAGGTCGCAGTATCTACAAGCCTTCACGCATACAACGACGCCTGACATTTGACGGCGCACAGGGGAGATCCCTAGTTTGAAGCTCGTTGAGACAGAGTTCTCCTACTCATTCCTTGATATTGGTCCCCTGTCGAAGGGACACGCACTGGTTATCCCAAAGTGTACGATTCGGTCTTGCTATGCACCAGTGATCACTGAATCTATAGTATCTACGCAGACCACGCTGCCAAGCTTCACGAGCTCCCTGATGAGCACCTAACGGATATCTTGCCGATTGCGAAGAAGATCGCCCTCGCTGTGGGTTGCGAGAACTACAACATCCTGCAGGTGTGTCTCCTTGCTGCTCCGAAATTCACAGGTTCCGATATCGAATACGTCTGCAGAACAACGGTGCTATCGCTCATCAGGAGGTCGACCACGTCCACTTCCACATGATTCCGAAGCCCCGCGCGTCAGACGAAGAGGGGCTCGTCATTGGTTGGCCTGCACAGAAGCCGACCATGGACGAGTTGAAGGAGTTGCACGAAATGCTCAAGACTAAGCTATAAGTAGCTTATCTCTTGAGGCGGAAGTAGAACGGAATATGTAACATGTATCTTTGGGGGGTGGTTGGAGGTGCGAGAGTAATGAATCACACACATCACACAGATTGGACAGCATGACACGCCTCTCGCACACAATCATATTGTATTCCAGCAGTACACACTATGACCCTTATTCCTTGTGCGCCGGTCCAAAATATCAAGAGATCCATATCAAGTCGTTGGGTCCGTTATTCCATGTCCATCGTCGTCCGTCTCATGATACATTCTCACGGCAGAGCAAGGAAGAGAGGCAACAAGGCCGTCATGTTGGGTGTGCCGACACCTAGTGAACTATGAGCTCTTCATCTGGAGAAGGTATCAATTTTGACTCACCAGTGACAGGGTCCCAGCCTTCAGTACTGTTATGGGGTTGAGTAGGCACCCACTAGAGTGATCATTACAAAAACTTACGCATTGAAGCCAATGGTTCCTGTCGAAACACAACGTTAATTCATTCTCGGAAAACTAAGAACACAACTTCGACTTACCGCACCCGGGATTGCTGCCAGTGGTGATGTCGTGGAAGGCCTTCTGGAAGCTCGCAGTGTAGATCTGACAAGTCCTCTTGTGAGTCTTCAACAATGACACCAATTTCCGTACATACCGCTGGGTTGATAAATCCTACGAAGACACTCAGCGAGGTTCTTATACGGAATATGGAGTAGCACTCACCAACTGGCCCTTTGCCGGCTTCGATCCTAGCGTCGTTTATCAACGTGATGATCGAACCGGTCACAGGGGAAGAGCAGGAAGTCCCGAAGACAAGCTCCAGCTCGCCGTCGACGCCAATGACGTAGTTCGCTCTGTAGACAGACAACTTGAGCGCTGATAATCATCAAAAACGGAAAGGACTCCACCCACCCGTTCGCAGAAAGGTCAGGAATGCCACGAGCCTAGAATTTAGGTCCATATTCACTTTGGTGTCGCTTGGAATCAGTAAATCTATGCATACCTTGCCACTCGCGTTGAATTGCGTTGCCGGGAACGGCGGCGGGTGGTTCGTCAGGAAGTTCGTGACAGCCTCGGCCTGGAACGATGGCATCTCGAAGAAGTTGCTGAAGCCTCCGCCACTGAAGATGACCTGCATGCATGCGCTCTCGGGGTCGCTGACCGTGGAGCCGGGATTGACCTGCGTGGCACCGACGCCGGTCACAAAGGGACAAGAGACAGGGAAGTCGGGGTTGAAGCGCGTGCCATTCTCGCTCTCCTGGTCTTCAGTGTTTGTGAGAACCGGTCGATTACCTCCAGTCCACGCTGCTTACTGTTGTCGTCAAGACATCCGCCATCGCCAGCAACGCCGCTGTCTCCAGAGCTGTACAGAATGGTGGTGCCTAACAAACCGAGCTGCAACGCAGTTTATCATGAATTTGCAGGAAGACCTTTCGAGTGCACCTACCTTGCCATATTCGGTGCACTGGCGCTGAGCATATGCATTCGTCACACTGGCTTCGTCCTGACCGTACGAGGTCGAAATGACGAATGGCGGTGCGATAATACCACAAGACTCCGGATGATCGAAACCACCACGCTCTCGGTCAGGGTAGATCCCGTCCTAGTGGGATAAGTATAAGTGGAGCAGAGCGTAACGTGGCAATGGCGCCCTCACAAATTCCGGGTTATCACCCCCTTCGAACGTGCAGAACGAGGCATCGATGGCATCCAGTAGGTTGTTGAAAGAGGCACCTATGCAGCCCACTTTCATGAGCTGATTATGTTGCTAAGGTAATAGGACACTTGCCTTCAACAAGGTCGCCTGCCTGCAACAGTAGGATAGGTTGGGGATTCGTCAAAGCAAAGCCATACTCAAGATCGAGGTCGCTTTCGCCATTGAAGTCGAAACTCTGATCTTCGGTCTGCACGACCCCGCCGTCGATGGAGATCAATTTTGGCCGAGTGCCGACCTGGCTTGGCGAAAAGTTGCTGAGGCTCTGATGTCAGGACATAATTCAAGGATTTCAGCATGTTGGCGCGTACCCGAAGAAGATATCAAGGTCCTCTGCCAAGAATGCTTGCGGCGTGAATTCGGCTGGACGTATGGTATTTAGCAAGATGCTACCTATGTCGAAGAGAACACGTACAGATACCGAAGGTGTTCTTCTTCGTCTCAACTGGGGTACGGTCAATGGAGTACAGAGCACGAAGACAGTCGGGAGTGATCATTTCGTCACATGTGCTGAGATCCGACGGTGCCGCTAACACCTTAACGCCGTTCGTCTTCGGGCCGCTGTGGGCTCCCGGCATACCGAGACGCTGAAAGTCTCGCTTCTGCTGAGACGGCTTGAAGTCGCGAGGAAGTCTGTGTGCGAAGTGGACAGTAGGCTGGATGAGATCGATATGCTCGCGGACGTGCTCTGGGACGGAATAAGAGTGGCAGCCTGTTCCAAGGTGTAAGTTCGCAGATACCAGGCAGTGATATGACTATGTCTCACTGATTTGCTCGATCCCAGATTCATGGGCGAATACGTGATATTCAGTCTGCAGCAGCTCCTCGGCTTCGGCCGTTGTGGCGTCGACTTCGATCCAAGCCTTGTTCAGGCTAAGCCGCAGGCGTTCAGGACTAAACCCGAACTCCACAAGCCAGTCCTTGACCGCGCTGATCGTCTCGTCGCTAGGGGCGAAGACGTCGACGACCTCAGTGGGTGTGTAATGCTGGCCGTACGTCGGTGACTCGGGGTGAGAGACCGCCATCAGCATCTCCTCGAGCTTGTGCAAGTTCTGCTGCGTCAGACCAAAGCGCATAGGGAGGACCTTGTCCGCCTCAAGTCTCCTGACAAGCTGCCAACGCTTGGGCTCCATGGCACGCTTCTCGTGCACGACATGATTCCCCCGACGCGTAGGGCTACTAGTCACGCAGAGCGCGAGAGCAAGCGCAGAGAGTACTCCCGAGAGACGCATTCTGGCACGAGACCAGATGAACACCCCACACTGAGAGGGAGGTCTGTGGGCCCGTTAGCGAGGCTGCGCTGATTTTATACGACATGCTCTATTGCAGGATGTTCTGTAGACAGGCACTGGGAGTAAGCATAATTGGCCGACATGTGGGCGAATTCTCCCAGAGATACAGTCTTATCTCTAGTCAGAGCCCCGGGCGAGATCACACTGCATGGTGCTTGAAGAAAGCCGCAAGATCGTGGGTATGATGCACGCGAGCAATATCCCAGTGGTCCGAGCCGTACCACCTGAAGAATACCGCATGAACTCAATAAGGCGAGACATTCAAATTACTTTACGAGATCCTCTACGATGATTGGTTCGCATTGTGACAGAAATATGACATGTAGCTCCATGAAGAAGATCGGCTTGCGCGAGTCGCTATGTTCTATATCAAGAACCTTTCCACGAGCTCACATTCGTGAGAGCCGGGTAGGGTCTTGTAACCGTCGGGAGGCATAGATCGCACTATATCTGGTGCTCTCTGGGAACTTGAGGAGTGTACCATAGTGCAGCCGGTAGCATGACCTCTTCTTCCTTGTGCTCCAGACAGACCACCTGCAGTCGCCGTTTGGAACTGAGGGGGAATTCGGGAAGTTCAGTAGGTGATTCCCGCGCAATTTGACTTTGACCTCGTAGACTGCCCGGGCAATACATCGATGCGAGGATCTTTCGAAGTGTATGCAAAGCAAAGCAGATTCGTATTTGCGCATGGTCAAAAAGGTCTAGACTCTTTGTGGATTGTTAGGCCCGAGGCCGTTCAATTTGGAAGTTGTGCTGCGCCATGGCACAAACACGATCAAGCGGGCGTCACGCGCATGTGGTGAGCAAGGGAAACGCAGCCGCCCCATCTGAAGCAGTCGGAACAGACATGTGCGACTCGCATGACACTTCGGTACTCGGTAGTGACTCTACGGTATATCCAATTCGCAATGCAGAAGGCGATAGGTACTGCTAATTGCTACCGAGACTGCATCTATCGGTGACATTATCATGGGAGTGGGCGACTAACTGTGAGGATGTCGCTCAAACACGATCGCACACTTCTGGTCTTTTGGGCGCGATGATATGATCTGATCGTCGAGCTCCATCGAAGCTGTCATACCTTCACACACCTTCGTGCTGTACGAGCTATAAATCGTTTGCAGGAGAAGTTTCATCTCCAACATGGCCAAACTATCGAGGCGGATACAAAGTCAGCAAGAGAAATATCTGAATTTCGAAGTACTGACTGTTTCCCGATGCAGGCTCTGCCGCCGGCGCTGAATGTGAAGAACATCTGATTGCGCGCGGTCACTCCTGTGCTCTCTAGCCATCGTTCCGGCTGAAACTCTTCCGGGTTTGGGAACACCTCTTCGTCTAGACGATGCAACGTGTAGGCCTGACAGCTGACGATGGTGTTCGCGGGAATGAACACTCCCTCAATCGTCCTTCCGTCTCTGGGAACCTTCCTTGGCAAGCTCATTGGAATGGAAGTGAAGCATCGAAGGCCTTCTTTGACGACTGCATCAAGGTAAGGTAGGTCATCAAAGGTATCGCCCGAGTGATTGACAAGCTCGTCGTGAAGCTTTCGCTGAATCGGTGCCGATTCCGGGAGAGACAGATGATGAACTAAGAAGCACAACGCATCCCCAGTAGTGTCGATGCCTGCGGCCAGATGGTCCATGCATTCCGAAGCGATGGAGAGATCCCCGATCACGTCTCTTCGTGCCTTCAACTTCCGCAGAACTGTGAAGGGTTCTGTCTCTGCGTGATCACGGACGCGTTCAAGGACATAAGATGCGGCGTTATCGCCTCTACGATGTCTTCGGCTCTTTAGACGGCTTAGTATGGCCGCCAAAGTCGGCATGTAATACTGGAAGTATTGACCTTGAAGGCCAATCATCAGTGAAGCTTTGGGCGTATACGTAGAAACCATACTCTTGAGCGTGTCACGGTACGACAATTCGATTACTTTCTCCCGGTCAGCTGCATCGATGAGACTGTGAAGCCCGTGTGGGTGAAAGAGGTGATACGTGATGCAGTCAAGGGCGTAACAATGCAGATATAGCTATGCAACTCCTCAGTCGGGTTCTGGATCTTGAATACAACGTCCGATAGCTTACGTATATGTTGGCGCTCTCCCCTGATATTTCTGTGCATTTCGACATGAAATTCGCAGCATGCTCCCGAATGCCTGACACAACGTCTGGCTGCATCACAGACGACTTATTGTATCTGTCGATAAATCGCCTTTTGGCAACAGCGTGCTGGATAATTCCCATGGGTACTGGATAACTTATCACGCAAGTCATTAGGAACCGTACCGTCCCTTTATCCAGCATCGAGAACACATTTCTAGACACATATTGCGTGAGAATGAGATTGATGATCCGGAACAAGGCGAGCATACTTAGTTCCAAAATTCTCGAAGAGGCTGTAAAACGATGTTTTATCGTATCCGCTGCCGCCCGATACGTATATTTCCTTGATGGCATCCCAAGAAGCAAACGATACCTCGTTGGGGGATAAACGGACAATAGGTCCATATTTCAGGTGCAGCTCATGTATCCAGAGCCGTCTCTGGCGAGTGTACTCTTTGTAAACGAGATAAAGCCCTGAGACTAGCGAGATATAGGGTCCCGGAAGCCTAGCAAGCGGCGAGCGCAGGTTTCGTGCTACTGTCCTGAGCCATGACAGAGCTGCTAGAGCGAGCAGGGTATATATAAGTGACATCTGGGTGCCTTGGTCCATAAAGAGGTTCGTTTATTCGCTCGGACGTCGTCGTTAGAACGGGGAATGTCGCAGGAAATGTACAGAATCGAGTAGCAGCGATTGCGAGCGTTATCGCAGAGGGCCGGTCTTCATTTACGTCAGCGCCACGAGGACTACCCGCATGGACTTTTCACATGCAGCAGAATCTGTAGATCTGAGACTGAGACTGCGAACAACCTGGGTGCTCAAGCGCTCACCAGCTCTGCCTCCAGCCAAGCCAATGACTCGCGGAAGAGCTAGGGTCCGATAGAGCACGTGATTTCGTCGACTGCTGTTCGACTGACATTGGCTACTTATTGAACGAAGATCCATAACTGGGCATTCACGAATCACGAAGCGATTCCTACAGGGATGAGCAAGTACCCCAAAAATTCGACACGGAGTTATTGGAGTTCAGATATATATGCAGGAGTATTAAGATCCCGACAGAACGCTGGAATGCCATGTAAAGTATTAGTAGGAGACAACGCAGGGCATTACAACCGGCTCAATCCAATGGTTCAACGACGGGCCTACGGGCACAATCTCTCAGCAACCTCCTCCACAAGCTTTCGAATATCCTTCTTCTGCACTCCCTGTTCGCCGCAGCCCCCTGCAACCAGCTTCGCTTTGAGCGTATCCCGAGCCTGGAGCACCTCAAGGAGAGGCGCGAGCTGAGTATCATACACGGGCGACAACCGGAGCATGAACGCAATCGCAGCCGTGAGACGGTGCACTGTCGAACACGACAGATAATGAGCATGTAAATACCACCATAGCGTTCGTAGGAGATACATACCGACTTCCTCACTCTGTGCCTCGTTTCCAAGTGCTTCGAGCATCGCGCTGACGAGCTCCACATCCCACTCTCCATCCTCTTCTGCGCCCATACTAGCGCCTGCACCATCCGCGCCGCGCACTTGGTCCACACGTCTTTGCTGCAAGGAGGCTGCTACGTTGAACGCGACGCTTGCAGCTGCTGTACGGACCGCAGCGTCGCCGTGCAGCAGCGCGCCTACAAGAGCACGCGTAAGCGCATCTCGCTCCCCGGAGGGAGACAAGAGGACCCTCGCAAGCGCGGGTGTTGCATATGCGTTTGCGATCATGCGCAGCACAGTCAGGAGGTAATTGCGCGCGGCAGCCTTGACGTCTGGATCGGTCAGATCGAGAATGTCGTTGGCTTTGCGGAGGAAGAGCTGGACGGGATTGATGGTGTGCGGATGAGTCGTGGAAAGTCCGGCGCACCATGTGCCGACGGCCTCATCAAGGAACGCGAGGCGCCACATGTCCACCAGAGGAAAGAGTTGAGCAGGGGGAAGAGTAGCCGCAGCCTTGCGCGTGGCTTCTGACCAGCTGTTCAGCAGAACGGGACTGGCCTTCAGCTTCTTCGGTACATTCGTGGCATCCTTGGAGGGAAATTGTGACTTCAAGTAAGGTAAGACGATCGATGTCAAGGTTTGTTTCGTTGACTGGGCATCAGAAGATGACGAAGCGTCCAGGAAAGACCCTAATTTAGACAAGACGGTGTCAAGCGCAGGGACCTGCGTAAACAGAATAGGCTTCATGGAGAGACTCTCGACGGCAGGAAGGGATATTCGGGTGTGAGGGTGCGCTAAACAGCCGTCAGTACCCAGTCTGATTTCTGACGAGAGAAGACATACGTGGATATGCTTGATAAAGGAGCATATCAGTTTGTGATCGGAGTTCTGGAGCGTTCACGCCCTTAATTTCATGTTGCTAAGAAGGAAATCTTCAGTTAGGAGACAGAACGAACCCCAGTGTACCTCACCTTCTGACCATCGAGGAAGAACAAGAACGTCGGCGTAACACGGACACCATATTGTCCAGCAACCTGTGAGCCGAGTCCGACACCTAGATCCACCTTTACGAACGCAATTTTCCCAGAATATCGATGCGTTTTCTCATGTGCCAGATCCTCGAATGCAGGCGCAATCATCCGACACGGGCCGCACGTCGCAGAGGTAAAGTACACCACGGCGATACGGTGCGTGCGAAGAAGCGATTGCAGAGTTGCAGGATTCGTGCAAATATGTATGGGTGACGCGATGGTTGCGGTAGCCTGGCTAGCGGTGGGTATGGACGGGCTTGGTGTAGAAGTAGAGGGAGAGGGAGAAAATGCTTGATTGGCAACTGCTTGAAGGAGTGACGCAGCAAGTGCGGGGTTCGGGGAGGCCGCCGCAGCCGCGGCTGCAGCCTCGGGAGGAGGCTGAAGGGTTCCAGGAGTAGGAGCGGCGCCAGGGACAGGACGACGGAACATAGCGTCAATAGTAGGTCGCAGAGCTGCTCCAAAAGGAGTTGAAAGGAAGTCCGAAGGAAGATCTGGGGAGCTCCTGTCAGACTACATTCATTGTATCACAGCAAAGCATCGGTGGCGTGCCTTTGATCCAGGCAGGAATTGATTGGCCAGTCAGGAACCCGACACAGTCATTTGTGAACGAGTTGCAATTAAAATCTATACATGCAGGCATGCTGAGTATTTCATGCGCAGACATATAGAGTATGTTTGATTACCTAGTAGATGGTACTGAATGCTTTCGGATCAGTTGTCGCCGACCACAGATAGGGACGAATCTGCGCACCTTCTCAGCGGTATAATGTTGCCTCATCTCGCTCAAATATTCCTCAAATGTCTCTTCGTCTATGGCAGTCTCTCCCATGTCGACAATCTGCAAGGGTCTACCATGCTGTGCAGGGCCGACTGAGTTACGCGTCGATGTGTTCGTCACTGATCAACACGCACATGCGATTGGCCGGGCGGTGTTATGCAAATCCCTTGTCCATAGAATGTCTCCTTGCCAAACACAACTACGGATGTATGCCTACGCTTGAGTAAGCTCGTCAGTCGATAACATCGCTGACAAAGCTGGGTATAGCGCACCAAACTCCATCTATCTGTTTACCTGTGAGCGGCATGGACAGTTGTTTCGCCAAGCCATTGCTCAAATCGTATACGTATAGTTGCACTTTACTCGACATCTAACGACCCTAACAGAGAAGAGAGCAGCGGAGGAGATGGTATATGTGATCAGTGTGGTTAGAAAAGAGACTTACGCGGCAGCAGGCAGTACAGTACCGCTCCCGCAGTGCATGCGCGCCTCTGTCGCTTGCATGACGCGTCGATCAAGCACGTGCCAGATCATTCTCTCTCATTCCATAGACGCCCACAGCACTCCGACTTTATCGGGTTTGTTCTTTTGCTTTTACCCCTATCACTGCTACATCGGGAGGAGTGGGCACGAGAGGGAAATGTTTGCAATTCAATAATGTGCCACTCCTCGGTACAATATGCTGATATCGCGACACCTCCATCGCAATCAACATTATTACTGATGTCTCGGCTCTATTAGCGAGCCTCAATCCTGTTGACGGTTTGGGGCCTTTCTGCACCCCCCATCGCGCTCGCCGAAACACTACTGTTTGTTGTAAGTTCTTCGTTCCTGTGTCTACAATCTCGCGACAATGGAGGCGGGACGGTCTGGAGTATTGACGCCTCTCAGAACGTTGTCATGTCGTTGGGTCATCGTACTTCCATGCTCTTGCAATAAACTTGGCCACAAGCACATGGGGACCTGCCGTAGTCGAAGGTCTAAAATCGCGACAATTGATACTTGTGCCTCACGCACATTCTCACCATATCCGAGCGCAGACGCGACATCTAATCCGATCGTTTTTGTCTGCCTTCAAATGTATGGTGATGGCATAGACGAGCAGGACGAAGTGCACACCAAGCCAGAACACTTTCAGTGCTGTTTACAATGGATGGTTCACTAAGCAGGGTAGACCTCTTCGCATACAGAAGGCGCTCTCTTTGAGTTGACAAAGGCATCCTCCGGAAGCGAATCCGCCTCCGTCTGTGCCGACGTCATTACTGAGATCTGGATAGGGTACTGTCGGGAGTAGAGATTTGATCAGACGTGCGTGAAGTCTGGATATCGTGCACTCACATTGTCATGGCCGTCCGCACCGGCTAGCATCTCACCATTTGAGCTGGGCAGATCATAGAAATGTATAGTGATGAGATCGCCTCTCTCGTTGATTGCTTCACGTAGCTCCTGTCTTGCATTGTATGTGGCCAGCAGAGCATTCAACAGCACTTTGAACCGAACATTAACTCAATGAAAGTGGTGATCTATAAGAACTGACGTGTTCCGAGTTGATGATATAGCGATAGCCATGTGAAGTGCTGCCCATCGAGAGAGGCCTGATCATTGAGTTAGCAACATATCGCCTCTCATTTCTTGAACTCACCGTGACGACACACAAAATTGTCACCATGCTGCGCATCCAGCGACACAGTCATCAGATTAAAGTTCATCGTGGAACGATGGTCTTTACCAAGTTATGATACACGTGTTGACTGAGTAGAGCACGATTATTTGAATGACTTTGTTGCTTCTGGGACAGACGTTGAATCAGAATATCCCGAAAAATTACTTATATGATAGCTTGAACGTACGCTTTGAACCCACTTCGGAGCCTTCGCAATAGAATTGTCTGACAAGTCGCCAAAGAAACATCTGAGCAGCAGCCGCATGCTCCCGCAAAGTAGAGGATGGACTGCACCGTGCGTACTTAGTAGCTATGCTGTGAGACCTGACAGAACTCTGCTTACCGTGGTCACATCAGTAGTGACTACAACTGTATGATGCACTTCGATTATAACATAAACTAGGGAACGCAATGGATCGCGAATATAATTTCTCTAGGATTCATTATCGCACCTAGTACCCCAACTTGACGAGACAGTGATGTAAGATGACGGAAACAACAGCTGTCGGTGTGCCAACATACTAAAATGACAGAAGGACAGCAGTATCTTAAGATCGAATGAGGATCACGAGTATGCGAATTAATGCCCGGGATACTCACAATTGGTACAGCTATCCACCATCTCTTGCTGACTACAATCACAAATAATTTGTCAGTAACTTTGAGGTAGGCAAACTAGCACTAGTCAAGAATCACTGACCCATGTAGAGCCTATAACTCAATAGACTGTTGGACACAATGTGAGCGCTCTCCTTTACCTTCAGGCATGCTGAAACGCCGAAAGAGCATCAACTCACCATCTCACAGTAATCTCGATAGTGTTCTTAAAGCTTAGCTATGAGCGCAAGTAGGAGTGACACGTGCAGCACTCACTGTGATGAGGATCGACGTCTGCGTACGTTGATCAGATCTAGAATTCACTAAATCAAGTTGCTTGGCATACCCAGAACGACCTGTGGCATCGAATAGTTGAATGTCAATTTGAACGTCAAGGACGAACATACATGCCAAGTGGGAGATGTGATGGCTGAAGGATTTCCGAATTCGAGTACCACGAATTCATACAAACTTTGGCATAATGTAGCCTTGTGCGTAGTATCCATCAACCTCAAGGGAAGTCAGTATATCTTCTGGCAGGTCTTCTGCAATGTGAACGTGTACCATAGTCCCAAGACCTATGGATTGTTATAAATGCAGGTGTCTGCACAATGCGTCGCACATACCACTCGCTTCAGCCATCTGGGGTCGCGTTCGTTTCGCCTGAAGTATATGTACGTCTGCACCACTGTTACACCGTACAAGCTGGATTAGAATGGAGAACGTCATGCGCGGGTCTCTGCAGTAGTCGTGCCTGGTGCGTACGCTACAGAGACAATGACGCCTACACGCCATAGTCAGCCTGAGTACTCGTTTCATAGGCTGCGATATCATCTTGCCTATCAAGTATGCACCATACGTGAGCTCAAGGCTGCTCCGCGATATTGCGGAGGAATCCATGGGCGAATCAAGCAGTACGATCACTGGGCTCGCGACTACGATGTGAGTACATTGATCCCTCACGTATATATACCTACTGCATCCCTCGACTTTTTCGAGTCTGTTGCTCGGGAACGTGGAAAACGGTTCGGGAATCCGTAATTGAAGGGCGCATCAGCATGTGGCGGTTCTCCATATCCCAAGGGAAGCGACGGGGTGCAAGCCGACCCTATCTCGTGAAGCGCACTAGACTTTGGAGTTCCCATGGCATTACGAATGAATGCATGACCAAACAGTCACACCTACCCACAAGGGCCGAAACAACTCGTGTCCGACAGAGTCAAACTACCTTCATGGGCACTAGTAGTCAGATCTAGAGGAGCATTTCCATGCTAGTCTTTCGCCTTGAATACTATATGTCTCTGAGCTTTGGAAGCGCTGGATGGAGCAAAGGCGAGGCATAACATTGGCATACCGACAGTATAACACTATCCCGCTTTGATGGATCACGAGTGTGATACTTCGTGAGGACCTGATTTGATCTTGGGGTTGTTACGCGACGGGGAGCTCTCTGAAATGTCCTTCTTGATGCTCATCTTCGTCGAGTATTGACACCATGTCTAGAAAGTTTAGGGCATTTCAATGGCATATGGGTGCTCTCATTGCCCTCAGCGATGACGACCGAAAGTGAGACTAATACGACCTGCTATTGCGGCTATGGCGATCTATGCTCCCACGCAATCTTCTCTTCCGTCGTGCGCGGGATTCGTTCATCTGTCATGCATCGAATGGGAATGAAGGTGTGGTCACGAGTCATCAAGTTGAAACGGCAGCCTCAACTCGTGCACTTGCGATACTGATCAAAAGCCCCAGCTACGAACACAGGTGCAAACGAAACACCGCCATGGTCTATCAATATTCATAAAGGTAGGTCATTATATTCGTGTTCTCGTCGTTAAGATCGTGTCGTACCACCAGTACTACCAGCGCCAGGCAATAGATAAAGTGAGGTGATGCAGGTCCGTGAAGGCGAATAAAAAGACACCAAGGCGAAGATCGACATATCTCTCACGGGACGTAGACCTCCGAGCCCTTAGTCCATCGTGCACGGGGGGTATACTTCAACGCAGTGTCGGCCATACGTTCTTTGACCGAGACATGGAAGTTGGGTTGACTATACGGGATATATCGCCCTTTCCCTAGGTGGATGCTGTACAGGAAGCGTGACGTTGAGAATGACTACATTGAGAGTCCGTGAATGCCTTACCTCCATGTCGTATGCCACTTCCCAGAGGCATCCTGCCAGGTGTACGATGTCGGGATAATCTCAAGTAGCCACCATAGTATATCCTCCTTGAGTTCGTCGTGGATAGGTTGGAGGGCGTCAATACCAGACTGCGGTGTTTGAACTCCCGACTTCGTCGTGTCACCACTAGCGCTATCACCCAAACCAGAACTTGTGGGCAGTGGCGGAGAAGTTATGGTGGTACCGTCTGTGGGGTCCTGAGTGCTCCCTGCGAGAATCGAGTCCGGGATATTCTCCCGCAGAAGTGCAGCACTATCGAAGCTGATCCCGCACTGCGCCTCGACAACCTCTCGCATCATCCAGTACAAGGTGATATTGGAAAGGCACTTTTTCGTCGTATTTGACACTGCGCTGCCTCCGATATCTATACAAGCTGAATCAGCGGCGTCGCCATGTCTTTCACCGATCGGCATACCAGCATGACACCCTGCGAACCATACTTCGAGAATATCTGTGTACGTGATGGGTTCGTCCTGAGGCCCGATATCCAGAGGCTTGGGTTCAGAGGGTGCGGGGATGACGGCCTTCTCTTTCTTCCAGAACTTGAGATTGGACCTCCTGTTCTGACGGTCAATCTTCTTCTGCAGCCTTGCGATAACTTTTGCATTCACTGCAGGCCTCATGCTGCTGGTAGTGGGAGAGCTGGATGACGGAGGCTGGGAACCTGAAGTCGGACGGTGGTATAGACTAGGACGGAATTTGGTACGATGCTAGAGGGCAGGTGAGATATCACGTGTCGACGCGGTGAATGTAGAGCCTGACCTCGTCTAGGGACAGTGCATGGCGGAAGGTTTTGATTGTGGTATTGGAAGCAGTGAAAGGAAGTGATCTCGTCCACAGTATTCCAGTACTCTCTACGGTCTCCCTGCAATCGGTAAGTAACTATATGTGCATGTGGCAACGATAGACTCACCAAACGCCAAGGAACTCAATGTTCACCGATCTGCAGAATGTCTGCTTGAAGCCGGAAGCAAGCTCATTGTTCGACGTGGATGTGCTCTTGTAAAGTTTGTACGCGAAGGGAAGTTGTTCGGGATTGTCCTTTGGTAGCAAGCCAATCTGCACAGTATCTGTGTGCAAGATTCTGAATAGTGACGTAATGCCTTACCTTATGGACGAGGCCAGCGACCGCCCGAGCAATGTAAGCTCCACGAGAGAAACCTGAAGGCATCCCTGATCAGCAAACAGACAATGGCACTCGTACAAAGAGCTACCAAAAATACAGATCTTGTCGCCCGGATGATAGTTCTGAACCAAGAATTCATAACCGCCTCGCACGTGCTCATCCAAGTACCTACGAAATGGGTGAGCGAGACCACAGAGCTATCAGGAATTGGCTCACCAAGCTACAGCTTCGTCCAGGATTTTGGCTATCCATTGCCACATGGGAGCAACCACGCCTGGGTTAATGTATGTCCCAACACCCGGCTAGGCCACGGTCACCGAAGTTAGCCCACTTATGCAAACTTGTTGCTTACCTGATAATAGCACAGCTGCTGAGGATCTTCCTTGTTGAGTAGGTCGTAAAATTTCACCACATTAGTGTTCTATGTCGCGGTTACTATGAGATATTGTATGTCCCAAAATCATCTCAGTGACTGCTTACGCACCGTACTGTCATACTGATCTGCGGTTCCGTCAAAGCACAAGACGAGTGTACGGCCGCCTGGCACCGCCATTGACAACAGTGAACCTGGTAGGAGGGAAGCCGGTGGCGGACTGAAACTGGGTATACGCGAAGATGGTGTGTCTGACCCAGTACATCTTTTTTCGAGTCTTATATAGATCATCCATCCCGCCGTCCAAAAGCGCGTAGTGGAAGGGCGTGTGATTGACCTAGAACTGAGAATAATACCGAGTAACGGATCTCACACTCATGCTTGTGAGATCTGCACAAAAGGAGACGTCTGCGTTCCCGGCACCTTAGACCGTCCCAGCGTTACTATTGGTGATCGCAGACACTGCTGTCGTTCAGTGCCTAGAGTGTTTGGGTCAGGCTCCAGGCTCTCATCATGGTGTCCGGAGCGTATCCAGCGATCAGAGCGACCAGTGAGCGATTCATCATGTATCATGCAGCGTCGGTGAATGTCAGACACACGACGACGACATCAGGAGGGCGCGCTCTTGAGCGCTCCTCCGCACACGTGTCCGCGTCGCTTCTCACGAGAATGAAAGTTGCCTGTTTCAGGTCGGATCTCCTGTCCGGATCCTCTGTGCTCGAACCCAAATTCATTTACGAAGTGACTTTATGTTCGGACATCCTCTTAATATGAGGCTAGGACTCGTGATGCTAGGATGGTATACCAGCTTCTCGGTAGGTGAAGTTGACGTTCACCTTCGCCCGAGCCCCGAGTTGGTGTGAATACGGAGACACAAATACTGTGATGACTCCACAGTCAAGCATACGACTGCTGCGGAGGGCCATCCACATCCTTCAGTGTATCGAATCTCCTTACGCTTCTGAGGCCTGGAGCCCTGACAGTGACTCAAGAGGTTCCTCAGAGCCAGAAGTCTCACAGGATAGGCTTTGAGCTTCTACGCAGCAGCTGCGGCAGCACCTTCGCATCCTGAACTACACCAATGCGGACAATGAGTACAAGCGACAAACTCACCACGCAATCAAGATGTCTCGCCGCTCCTGTCAAATTGCTGTCAAATTGCCTGTCAAATTGACACGCCTGTGAAGCTAGTCAAGAGATCTGCTCACACGGCAACAGCCTATGCTAGGACTATCTCGTCGACCAGTTCATTTGGAACATGACGGGCTGGGTGGCCTGTCCCCAGACAGGTACCAACTACACTGTATGACATTCGGATTACAGAGCGCTCTTTACTTTAGGCACTCTGTCAGAGATACATCGAGCCTGTGTTCGGCACATATCCGCGATAAGTTGGTTCCAGTCATCATCATTTACATTTCGGCCGTGGCAATCAGACATCTGATTCTCGGCGGAAACGATACATGCAAACACATAACTTTCGTATAAGCTGAGGTATAGCTTAGGCACCCTTGTCGTTGGCAGAGAACAGTCGCACAAACACATTAAAACTCTTCATGCGAATTGTGAGTGGGGTATCCATGTCTTCGTTCAATGTTGATCTGGTACAAGGTCAAATCCGGCACCTAAGGGGGCGGAAACGAAGTGACGCACTTTACAATTTCCCCTGACTGCGTAACCAGGGTCGCCGAATGGCGACCGATATTGACCTCGAGGGAAACACCATCCAAGAACATAATCCTGTACGTTTCCTCTCCCGCAGATATCAAGCGCGTGCACCATCCCACGGCAGGGTGGTACTTCGTCTCATACAGATCCGTCCGAGTCCTCGGCACCGAATCGGCTCCAGCGGTGGGTCTCTGTGAACGGGAAGTGGAAGCAGGTGCCATAGTCATTGTGACCTGCCTCGTTGACCCGGTCGCGAACTTCGATGGCCTAGGTGCGAGGTTGAGTGAGGGTATGACCGTCGAATTGGTTCGGCTCGGGACGGAGAACACAGCTGGGTTCTCCTTGTCGTCGAAATTGGGTAGAGTTGGGCACTTCTCAGTCGTGTTACTATCCAACCGATTCAATAGCTCTCCCAAGCGACTTCTCCCGTCTCGAGGTCTGGTGTCCGTGTCCGTAAGCAGCCTGTTCGGTTCAAATGCAGTTTCAGGAGCCACGAGAGGTGTAAGATCCAAGTGCCCAGGCTTGCTTGCTTCCAGAGTCTCGCAGATCCGCAGAAAGCGAAGCACATATTGCAAACAAGTCTTTTCATCCGCATCTAGCTTTCTTGCATTGTCGCCGTCGAGAAGATTGTCGCCTGTAGTCGTGAAGACCTTCTTGGACTGTTCACCGTATGATTTACGCTCTCCGGGTTGCAGTGGCAGATGTCGTGTGATTTCAATAGTATGGCGCCGGCGCAAGTAACGGAGGAGCACATAGCGGCCATGAGGTGAGCTTTGTGTGCGTTTACCATGTTTCGTCTGGGGTTCTGGCGGTGGCAGCACCACCTCTATATCACCTTGGGGCATGTTGGCCATTAATGTACATCTCGCTTCCGGATAATGCAGCGTCAGCTATTATAAGGGCAGATTCAACTGAACATGTCAATAAGATACTATTCAAGACGACTTACATATGGAACGTTGCGTCGCAGCCTATCAGCTATATTACATGCGTCACGGTAACGCGTGCAATAGGCTGCCGGGAGTTCCTCGCGTGTGTATGTGGCAATCGGCTCGGTCAAACAGCACGGGGTGCTCAGATGAGGAGCACTGTAAACTTCGACCTGTTCTGAGGTTATTACAGAAACAAACGTTCAGACCTTCGTGTACGCGCCTTCGAGCCGTCACTGCTGATGACGAGAACTTCGTTGCCCTTGTCACCTTTCCGACGCTCTCCCTCGCGAAAATCGACCAAAGCAGACCGAGACGGCAATATGACGAGCTGGCCTTGGGCGACTTTGTGCGTCTGACAAGTCAGATAACTACTGGAAAATAGTTCCGGTGGATTTGTGTCCCTGAGAACAGCAGAGACAGGTGGCGAGAGTCGCTGCTCAACCCCCAGAACATGGGCAACGTCTTGTGTTGGTGAAGATGCGTCGCGAGATAGCAGAGGTATACTAGCCTTAGGAGAAGCCTTTCGGTCCAAATCACGTCCCGAGCGGAGTGCATTTGGCGGTAGACCACCACTCAAGACGTAACTATCTGGTTTCGAAAGCAGAGGATAACGTAGCTGACCGAGAGGCTCCTGAAACCCAGTAACATGGTCTAGCGGTTCAGATGGTACGGTCCGAGTAGAACACGAAGAGTGTAGATCGTCAGTCAAAGCAGGCGTAGGCAGAGCCAAATTCAAGCCGCTAAGTATCGATGAGATTCTTAATGAACCCGGCACTGGCGCAGATGCAATTCGTCTAGATTGTTGCTTCAAAGTTTCCCGTAGCTCCTCTTGCAGATTATGGCGAATACTAGAGTTGATTCGTGAACTCGGGGGAAGCCCAGAATTTGCGGAATACGATCGAACAGGAAACTTGCGCAGAGGTCGCAGAGGTTTATTGACAGCATACTCGGCCGCTTTCGACAACGAGGCCGGATATCGCGGTTTAATAGAGATGTGCGGCAAGGAAGTTATCTTCGATGGTGATTGACGTGTGGAGTTCATATTATGCGGAGAAGGAGTAAGTAATTCCGCAGGTGATTGTGGATTGAAAAACGGATGCGAAGGGATCCGGTGTAAGGGAAGTCTATGGGCTGGGTTCTATCACGATGGTCAGTACACATGATATGGCTCTCTACCCTCTGGAACACCCACCACTTGCAGGAGGCCGGATATCAGATCCTTCGCTTCGAAGGAGACACTATCTGAGAGGTGATAGGTACCGCTAGTGACTCTCTCAACTACTTGCTCAACACTCGATGCCTTTGAAAGATAGTGTGTCCTGGATTTGAGTTATATAATAGGATATAGGCATACCTCAGAAGCAGGCGTTCCAGAAAGGCATGTTACCAACAGACAGCCGAGTGACCATATGTCTGCGGGAAACCCGTACGGTAGCCTAGATGTCACTTCCCTGTCGTTTCGGCTTCAGTGTCAGATGGGGCCCCGTGGCACGTTAACGACTGTGACATACGGTGCGACATAACCCAAAGATCCGCGGAATGGTGATGTCATCACATCCGACTCCGACAGACGGATAGCGAGTCTGAAATCGCTCAATTTCTGCAAGGAATATCATTTGATGCGCTCTCAAGGTACTTGAAGTAACTTACAATCCGGCCGTCGCGAGTGAGTAGTACATTGCTCGGCTTGATATCCCTGTGGAGGACTCGCTCCTTTCTCAAGTAGACCAGGGCGTCAACCAAGCTCCGGGCGACTCCTCTGAGTTCTGCCTCAGTCAGAACCGAGGGTGTGCGAGGTAATATGTACGCAGACAAGTTCCCTCCAGGGCAATATTCCAAAATATGAAAAGATGCTGATGGTGTGTTAAAGCTCGATAACAATGAAACGATACAGGGGTGGTGCAGTGATTGGTGCAGTGCCGTGGAACATACGAGACGTGTAGCCTCGTCGTCATCTGCGTGCCTCTTGGTGATCATCTAGCGTGAAGAATTCCTCAGGTCATTCTCGTGCCAATGTATGAACCATAACGAACCTTTACAGCAACAGCTCGGTTGCGGAGGCGACCCCGTCTACAAGAGGCTCGATGAACACTGTACGTCGAGCCTTCGCCAACGAGTTCATGTACGTGATAGTTCTGTTGTGCAACGATTTGGGTATCAGTTGAGGTTCATTCTCATATAGGTGAGTGGAGGAAGGTGCTGAACGAACATGTAGACCATCAGAGACCACATTCATTCCGTTTTCAGAGCTTGATCTTGCGCTGAATTCCATTTCCAAGTTCTTCAATCTCGTGGAACGAAACGCACCGGGAGGGAAATGAGAAGATATTGCAATTGGGGGTAAGGTATCCGGATACGCGTGAGTGTAGAAAGAGAAGACCAACCGCGACTGGTTGGAGCGTGCCACTCGTAATGGTAAGGTCGGTTGTTCGAATCAGCCAATGGGCATCCTTTTTGCACCTCTCAATTGTGCGCTGCTTGCAGCATTGTTCCTGTATCACCTTGCTTGCAAGGTCTCTCCCAGTCCACAATGTGTTCACTTTTCCGTTGACATTTTCCCACGCCTGACGCGTCGTTCCTAATATGGTATTCCCACTACGACTAGTAGTGGGTCTTGTGGACCTTCTTGTCCGCGAAAACACTACAAACGACCCAGGATTTGCAAATGATACAAATTTCATTACAATCTCGCTTTTCTGAGTTTGAAATAGTCACGTGGTTTTCCCACAGTTACAACTACCGGCGCTTCGTGTGTGCCGCCCCCGCGGCGGCCCCACCCACCGCTGAGCGCTCGTGTCGTGCTTTAGCCTGTGCGACAAGGATGTGATTCATTTGAGGAGATGGTTTAGGTGAGAGGATGGTCGTAGTGGGCTCTGCCGCGCTCGCGCGGCGTTATGTGAGGTGTGCGATGTACATTTCCGCGTCTGCTGGGCGTCTGTTACCTACCATGCTCATCACGTGCTTCCGCTTTGTGGCACTTGTCCTCCCCGCCACATCAGTCTTCCCAGTGTCTCCCAATCTGTTTTGCTCCTTTCGTTCAATATTTCGAGCCAATCGTCTTCTTTCTGCAGATCCGGGTCGCGATTTCTAAACAGCTTTTGATTGAACGACCTGAGCTTCTTGATAGCGCCAAGTACAAGTGTGTCACTGCACAAGAGGCATGTCCATGCCCGTGTCCTCTTTGTAGACATGTTCCAGTCGCCGAAGAGACTGGCATGTTACAAGTGATCTGACAGGCATGTCTCAGTTGAGACTCTCAACACATTGACCATGCCCGATGCACACTGATGGTCAAGTCTAGACGAAAATAGTAGGACGGAATTTGTCCTTGTTATGTGAATGCTTATGTAGCGGCACATGTAGCTCTATAATTACCATGCCTGTGTTCTCGTCCCAAAATCATGTAGAGCTTGATTGAATTAATGCATACATCTCGTTGATGCAGCAATAAAGTGGCCAATCGCCAACGTGAGGATTGCATCTGAGTTCGATTTTCTAAACGAGAGCGAGCAAGGTGTTTGCCGACGCAGGCGGCGCTTCTCTAGTCTCCGCTACATTTCCGCAATGTTCATGACACAAGTCTAATTGGTAATATTTGTGAGGCATGCTCAGTGATTGGAGAACGCGATCACGA
This sequence comes from Gelatoporia subvermispora B, assembly GCA_000320605.2. NCBI lineage: Eukaryota > Fungi > Basidiomycota > Agaricomycetes > Polyporales > Gelatoporiaceae > Gelatoporia > Gelatoporia subvermispora. Next base: position 1,548,806 of record KB445793.1, read on the forward strand.
GCCGACGCGCGATTACCAACTGAGCTAAACGGGCCTTGAAAGAGCGCTCAAGCAGATGGACAGAACGAGCAACACGTAGGATTGCGCCCTACGCAATCGTGTAAAATTGGCCGTGTTCCATGCAACCGTTCGCAACAAACGTCCGCGATTCCGTGCACCAAGGCATTATATCATACAAGGTTCAAAAATACAAAGTCTTCATCGATTGAGTTTCCATACACCATCTTTCACAATTACCAAGCCCTCTCTTCGTGCAGCCTCCATAAAGCCTGCCAACTGCTCAACGGTGCGGTCATAGCCGGGTGCAAGTTTGAGCATCGACTGTATGCGGTCGAGACTTAGCTGTCCCAGGTTCGTGAGCATACCCTCGATGAACTGATGTTCACAAAGCCATCAGCCATGGTCGTATCATGTAATGTGCAGGGTGACTGACCTTCCAGTATACTTTCATTTGCTCTGCTTGCTGCTGCTGAACCGTCATAATGGCTGGTGCTTCTTCCTCTGCAAGAGGCACGTCTGAAGGCAAGCACGTGATTTGAGAAGGCAGAATGACAACTGCACATGGATACTCACGTCGCGTTGATTGTGCCGAGCCTGACGACGCTATCTCTTCAGCCACCTCTAACAGTCTATATGTACCATCCCCTTCAGCCCGGAGGACACCCAATTCGACCCACGTAGCGAGAGCCTTTCCGGCTGATATCCTATCGACATTGCCAACCTTCGCACGCAGCTCATCTATCGGCCATGTGTCTACGCGCATGGTTAAGGACGGGACGGAGCAGCGAGGAGACAAACACGTACCCTTCTCAGAGAAGAGCTCAATGAACGCTGCTTCCAGCGGGGGCACATCTGCGGAGACAGTCCGGTCTTGCAGAGTAAGTTCGAGTTGGATTGAGCCCAGGTGTGGCAGCCAGCGTAGTTTCTTGTCCGGCTTGAAAGTCGCGTACTGCTTGGAATATTCGTCCTGCAACCTGCACACAAAGTTCAGTTAGCCTCCTACCGACAAGAATCAACCTACTCATTGAATTGTCCTGGCATCGTTATAGTACTGGATTGCAATGGTGGCCAAAAATGTCGGGATATAATTGTAGGATGAAGAGACATCTAAGGAGTCACATATTAAGAATCTGTCCGGCACACATGAGTGCCACTTACGCTTCTCTGTGATTGGACATGTTGATCGATGCGCTTGGAATCTGTCATGTCTCTCAACATGACTTCGCACACTTGTAAGGCAGACTCCCCAAATCGTATCTTCAGAATCTCGATGTTCCGCCTCTGATCAGATAGGTACTTGAGTGGGGAATTCTACGATGCGTGAGGCCGTGGCTAGACAGACCTCCCGTTCAAAATTGCCATCCTTGATCGACAGGAGACGTTGAGCGAGGAGAACCTGTAGCTCCTTCACAAAGAGGTCCTTCGAGTCGTAGATGCTGACCAGGGTACTGATAACGTCACTCGGCTTGTTCGTGCGGAATTCTGACAAAGTGTGAATTGCCTGTAATTCGGACGATTAAGAAGTATGCAACCGACCTGGACCCGCATCAATTGGCTCTGGTTCCCAATTAGGGTCGGTGTAGTCATCAACTTGCAGCTGTTGCAAGGGCTGTATTGGCTCGTTCTCATCTACGAGAGAATCGCCACTCTCGCCATCTCCAACAAGGCTCGCAACGATACAGCGGATAGTGTCTGGTCGCTCTCTACGGAGGTATGGTCATTGCACAACTCGGGTACCGACTCCGGTTCTCAGCATACCGCAGATATTTCCTGATCGGATCAGCCACCTTGAACAGAAGGACACCAGGTGGATCGATGATCCGAAGACAACGGATTATCGAGACATATTGAAGCAGGATATCCTTTGTATCTGCACCTGGGTGGAGGAGACGTTTCTTATTCCTTTAATTTGGTGTCAGTCATGCTGAGCATAAGCTATGGGCATTCGCGGGGACTCACGCCTTCCTCAAGGTTTGCACCAACTCTGTTCGTTGGTCAACTCGTTGTAGGCACTCCTGGGAAGAAGTGAATATTAGGGCCTCACCGAGAGAAAACAAAGATACAGACCTTGAGATCTTGCAAAGCGCATAGTGAGTCAGGATAATCGATGATGATGTCGAAGATCTCTTTGGTGCTGCAAGTAATCTTTGTTAAGAAAGCCATGAAGCGTGGATGCCGACTGAGAACAGACCGTAGGTCACTCAATGTCTTGCAGACATGGAAATCGAACCTGGAACCAATACCCTGAAGCATTGAGCGAGCTTCGTCGGCTGAAGGCAGGTCAGCCAACCTTTTGCACATCAGTGGTTAATCAACACGTACTGCTCCGAGCGCCCCTCGCATATGGCATGATCATCCAGGGCACAACTTTCTCAGCCATCCATTCCCGTAAACGAGCCAGCATTGGTTCCCCCCATTTCCCCGAACAAGACTCTTGGATATGAGTTTCGATGTGCTCATAGCAAACGCTAGATATCAGAGACTCGTATCGGTCAAGTAGTCCTAACTGATCGAACGCATTCCATAAGGGCATGTCTGGCCTCCTCGGGTGCGAGTGCTCCAGTGCGGGGTGATTAGCCCATGTGGGAGGGGTGGCGGAGTCTACGAGAACTAATGTTGATGCGATAAGCGATTTGAACCCTCGAGAGAAGGACGGAGGAAGAATGGAAAATGTCTGTGTATGGAAGGCAAGTGTGTATGCCGATAGGATGGTATACCCTAGTCTGATGCATGCTCGTTCAGTATGACCCTATCGATGAAGCTGATACTGATAGCATACTCAGGGATAGGTGCCCAAGCTTTATACCACTCGATCAAACGCAGCACTAGGGCTGCGATGTACTGGCAGTCATCTGTATTCTGGTAACGGTGGTCAGCCGATATGAGACTTGTCAAAACAATCTCAACTGACATCATACTGGGACATGAACTGTGAAACCTCACGCTCGATGTGATATTTTTGCTTTCGCATGCTCTCTGATTTGCCTTAGTTCATACCCCGGTGTTGTGAAGAACCAATTAATCACCTAGAAAATTCTCAAGGAGTAAAGGCAGCATCTTGGCTTTGCTCAAGGTGTCAAAAGCTCCCTTCACTTTCTGCATATCTGTACAGGTCAGGACAGTCGCCTTGTTCAAATGACCCACTGCAGTCACCATGGTCTTTCTTGGACGTCGGGTCTGTCAGATCCCGCGGGTGCAGGAATTCCGCTGCGATGTCCCATGCCTACAGAAAGAATATCAACATACATGACTGCCTGAAGCGCGTAGCTGCATACCTCACTGAAACTCAGCAACCCCGAGATGCCTGGTTCGCCTCGGTTCAGACGAGAGAAGGCGCTTTGCCATTTGCCGGCGATCTGGGCACGAAGTGCATCCGTCGCCATCGTTAGTTTTGCTCACGACACCTCGAGGTTAGAGGATTTGAGGGTCCAACGAAGTGCCCTGGATAATTGTCGATATTAATTGCATGGAACGAGGGGAGATGGAAGTGGCTTCCGAGACGCGAGCGATGTTCGATCGCGCGAGACGCGTTCAGCCACGCGACGCGACACGTCCAGCATGAGCGCCAGCGCCGAGGTTCTCGAGTGGACGGCAAACTTCTCAGTATTTGTGCGGTCTACTTATCTCGTTGCCTGCTAAGGACAGCACGTTATACTATCTGGTCTTCAAGTCGTCTCTGAGCTCGAGAGTGAACATCAATGAGCACTACTGGAGACGCTGCACACAACCCCTTCTCGTATACTTTCGTTTTCAAGCAGGTCAACCATGCAAAGATATCTCTGGATCTCTATCCACCTTATCTCCATTCTGGATCGACAGCTGAAATGGACGAAGAAACCCCAGAATCAGCTCCGAGGGTTCCTGCGTTGGTGTATTTCCACGGGGGTGGCATGACCGTTGGAAATCGGGCTAGCTGGCAGCCAGCATGGCTTAGAGGTAAGCCCAAAATCCTACTATATGGAACCCTATCTTCTGGTCCTCTTCACGCTTCAGGCAGCGTGCTCCGAGCTGATCACTGACCAACTATTTCCAAAGACCGTGTGATAGAGAACGGCCTGATTTTTATCTCTGCGGAGTACACGCTCGTTCCACCGTCGAACGGACACCACGTTCTGGCCGATGTCAAGGCCCTCTTTCACTTTGTACATCACGAGGTCAACCGCTTACTGTGGGACAAGCAATCGCAGGCTCACGGAGAGCCTGGAGTCGCGCGGCGTGCCCACCGCCCGAAATTGCAGCTTGACCCCAAATCTGTTGCGGTTGCGGGGAGCAGTGCCGGAGGGCTGTGTGCATATCTCGCGGCCGCGCATGCATCCCCGAGACCCAAAGCTGTCTTATCCCTCTATGGTATGGGCGGCGACTTCATGGTTTGTAAGGCCACCACCCCGTCGGTCGTCTGCTGATGTGTTGGAATCTTTACGTAGACACCCCACTATTTGTCTCCCAAGACAGATGTCTTCTTTAGGGGTCGCGAGCTGCTCGATCCCAGCCTATTCTCAGAGTATCTCTATCCTCGGTGCCTGGCCCTCGAGGCAACTGCCGACTCTCCTCTCACATATCACTCGGCCAATTCCGCGACTCCAGGGCTCCCCTCTAACCCACGCATGTACGTTGCAAGGCTGTATCTCCAGATGGGAACGTATTTGGATTACTATACGGGTTGTCATGACCCGAGCATCAGCATGACATTACGAAACACGCTTTTCGGCCATGACCGATCGCAGAGCACGCCTCACTTGCATCCGCCCATCCCGGAGGATCAGTGCCCTATTTTCCCCCAGTATTCCATAAATACTGCTTGGCCGCCGACGTTCCTGATACACGGTACTGCAGACACAGCCGTGCATGTGCATGAATCACTATGCATGGAGTCGGCCTTGCGTAGTGCCGGTGTCCAGGTGACACTCAGGAGGGTCGAGGGCGAAGAGCATTCCTTTGACTACTCCCCTGGGGCCGAACAGAAGTATGGACAAATTGGTGGCCTATTTGACGAAGCAGTGGAATTTTTAGTACGCCACCTGCGATCCGCCGGTGTTCACTAGGCTGGGCAGAGGGCGTGGCGTATCCAATTACCAACTAAATACCGTCTCAGCTCAGCCACACTCGGGCGATCAGGCTTCCGTGTTCGATGGTGACTATGGGCCGCTGAACTTCCATTCCACCTTCGTACTCGCCACTTTACTTTTTCTTCTATCCCGCGCAACCACCCTACATCTCCTTTCTTCTACGGACTCATCGAACCGTCGATGCCCACGAATGCGATAAATCTGACATACGAACGTACTTCTCCCCGGTCGGACGTTACGTCTTGATATGTCATCTCCCTCCAATCAGATGTTGAATCCGATGTCCTACATATTCAACCAGCCAGCCAGCCAGTCTCGGCGCACTAAATTACACAGGAACATAGTGATGATAAACAATACCTATAGCTTCTCCTTAGCGGCCTTGGCCTCTTCCGTACCCTCGTCACCCCTCTCTGCGGAATCCTGCTTATCACCCACTACCGGAAGTTCTTCGCCTGTGACAGAGTCTGCTTCTGCCGCCGCGGCCACATCGTCTTTTGCTTCCTGCGCGAGTCCGGAAAGATCCAGTGACCTAGCCACTTGGTTAGTAATCTCGTCTACTTCCTCCTTCAGTCTCAGTTTTTCGGGATCGATCAGCTGCCTTCCCGCAGCTCCCTCAAGTTCCACTCTTGCAGCTGCATGCCTAGCCTGGGACACTTCTTCAGGCTCCTGCGCTTCTTCAAACTCGACAACGCTACCCTCCGTTTCTGCCCATGCTTCGTTGAGCTCGTCTTCCCATCCAAGCTCTCGGCACAGGTCTTGGACTACCTCGTCGCATTTACCTAGGAGGATCACATCGTCCGGTCGGGTACCAAAGTCACCCACATGGTCTAGGTTGACCAGAACACGTGGACAGCTCTCGGGAACCATTCTGGCAAGGGATGCGAATGGCTGGACGGTGAGAGAGGTACCGATAACGAATAACAGGTCTGCATTGCGTAGCTTGGGAATCGACTGGTGGAATAGTGGCGGCAACTATTGGGGGTTCTTAACGTTAGAAGACATAGTCGAGACAACAGATTACGTACAGATTCTCCGAAAAAGACGATATCAGGTTTAACGAGCCCTTCGCAGTTCTTGCATATGGGGATTCTCTTCTCACGGATATGCTCTCTCATTTTCTCGTCGTCGAATGAAGTCTTGCATTCAATGCATCTCTGGGAGGCGAAACTACCATGTGCCTCAACAATGAGTTCACCTGGAACTCCGGCTCGCCGTTCGAGAGTGTCTATGTTTTGCGTGAAACAGACATGGAGCCAGTCGTGGGTAGAGAGCAGACGGACGAATGAGTGAGTTGGTGTCGGCCGAAATCGACCAGGCATTAACTCATGGGCAAGCTGATAAACTGAGTGCCACGAGAGTGAGCACTGGACAGAGCCAAAGTCACCAATAACATTCGTCTTACATGGCTTAGGATTCTCTCGGAAGAAGCTGATTTCAAAGACAGCTTCGGGATAAGGAAGATTGAGCCTAGCAAGGTTTGCCTGGTCCCATGAAGAGCGTTGGCTGAGTAGTCGCAGACACTGCAAATTAGCATGCTCACGTATAATCCTGATCAGACGTGCACAATGCTCAGCAACACATGAGTATATAGAGTGGCTTGGGCCGCTTACCTGTGTCCGGTGATCTGAAGTCGGGGATCCCGGCGGACGTGCTGACACCTGATAGTCGTTTGATCAACGATTCATTATGAAGTAATTTCTCTGAATCACCTGCACCTAGCTGTTCCGGTTGTCATTCATGCAAATTGAGATCACTAACGATCTGTGAAACTTACCATCACGACTATGTTTTTGCACTGCTCCGACTTCATATACTTGGCTACGGATGGTATATCCCTGCCCTCAAGGACCTCAGGAGGTCCATCGTAGATTGATTGTTCTGCGCCCATGTTTTGTACTAGTGCCGCCTAGGTTGTAGCAATGCGCAGAAGCAAGACACAAACCGGAAGTATATGTGTGAAGACGACGAATGCATCGTGTGACGTCACCGATTAGGAAGATTGTCATTACAAGGCGACTCAGGGAAACAAAATTATGTTGCTTGAGCGATACACCATATGGCCTGAACGAGCACCCATGACACATATTTCCTCTCACAGAATCGAGTCAAGTTTTCAGTCCAGTGTTCACCGGCATTAGCAACCCCAGGAGGCCGCCGTACACAGCGGCCCGGGAAGGTATTGGCGCTGCGTCGCGTAATAATGTCCGCGCGGCACGTATAAGCGTCGGGGTTCTAGTCATGTCGTGAACGCTCAGACCGACTGAAGGCATTGCTCTGACAGCACTAGCCACTAGGGTGAGAGATGAATCAAAGAAGCTACACGAGGGCTCAGAATATTCGGACAAAGTGCAGTCCCGCGGATCTCGCGATGTCCTGAACAATTTGAGACTGGTACGTACTCGGGTCCTCTATTGGCCGTGTACTTCGCACAAGACGAACAATTGAATCACATCAACTATGGGCGATGGATGTCGTTCTATTCCGGGGCTTTCCAATCCTTCAACCAAGCCGTGACAAATTCGATCATCTCCTCGTGAATCTGCAGTATCTCGGGCGGCTCTTCATACATATTGCGAAGTCCGAACTCGTCGTAGTGATGCACGCCATCTTGTAATCAGGGTCAGATGACCATCATCAGCCGGCATCAGCAACGCAGACGTACTGGGTATCAGCTTGAATGGTCTCAGTAGGGTATCTTCCCTATCCGTAGCGTATTCGCTGTGTGGCGTATCAGGCCTCCACGGGTCCACTAGACAGCGCAATGTGCCTTTTGTCAATAATTCGGCTCACGACAGCAACAATCACTGACCTTCCCCATCAATAATCGCCAGTCTGTCAGCTGCGATATCGAAATTTCCCAAGACGTTGACGGTGGTCACATTGGGAAGAAGGGGTACGGCAAAATGCTTGCCCGGTGGATAGGCTTGCTGGCATACTTTTGACTCATAGTCTAGTGTTAGTAGGCGAGACACGATTCGAGGATGGCCTTTCGGAGGGGCCGTCTGAACGAGCGTTTGAGCAAATATTACGTTTGACTGTACAAACACTCACGGAGAAGTATCCCCATTCCGTGCACACCTGGAATACCCAAAGGCGCCACGTTTCATCCGTGGAGGTACCCTGGAACTTGATATCGTCCCACGTTCCGAAGCACTGGAAGACATGAATTAGTACATGCGCATGGCTTGTTTGGGCAACCACTCACGTCCTCTACTGACATGTCTTCGGGGCACCGGGAGACAACGTGCTAAAGAACGAGTAAGCATTCAACGGATGTACATGTCGTGATTGTGCATACCTCCTTAATATACTTCGCGTAGTTATGCACGACCAGTGGAACAGTGAGTCCGCCCTCAGATGTAACCATATGCTCGGAAGCAGAATAAGGGCTCCCAAACACAGGCTTGTTCAAAGCATTGCAGAACTCGTCAAATCGGGTACTTCCGACCTCAGGGTCCCAGTTCTTTGCCTGCCATGCTCCAAGAGGGCTCTACAATTGAGCATGTGAGTAATGACAATGTCACAAGTGGAGGACTTCGGGATCTAACCTCGAGGAGCGATACAAAATCCTCGTCGTGCTGTAGATCAGCAAGACCGAAAAGAGCCTTGAGACGCTGGCCAAAGACCGGAAGTTTTAAGACCGTGTCGATCGATTCAATTGCTACTTCTAGACTGTGCGAGCACTTTGGGTCTGCTGCACGTCTGATGATTTCCATGTATTCCCAGTTCTCCAACGTGGCATGCGTTACAGCTAGTGCAGTTGCGTCAGCAGCATGTGTTAGGTATGTAGGAAGTTTTGTCGTACCACTAGATGCTATGGCCCCGTAGACAAGTTCTGGATACAAAATTTTCATGTGTGCAGCGCGTGCACCGGCGTAAGAACCCTGATTTGATAGTGGAGTAAGTAATGCCATCGTCGAGAATTGGAACAAAGTCTCGAACGCCGTAATAGATCCAAGGGTGGCCGGGTGCTGTGATATCCTCGTCGATGCCGGGAAATTTCACATTCGCCATGAAGTTTGCCGAGTCAGCAGCAGCTTGATCATTATTCAGCCACCTGGACGACGTATGTGAACGACATTAAGCTGCAATTGTCGAGCACATGCATCGTACCTCAAACTGTCCGTTGATAGCTCTGTGACCGGGAGTGATCTGCCTACGGCTCAGTTAGTCCAGCGTGATTCCACAGGTCATTCTGAGTCGAGACCCAGTACCATAGTACCTGTAGGCTTAGTTTTGGGCGGGATATGCTGGGACAGAGAATCCGGTTACGTACCGATGCTCTAAGACGACGCCAACACCTCCCGTTGCCTTTGCTAGTATCTCAACAATGCCAGTATCAAGGAATGGTAAACGGTCCTCCCCAGATGTCTCTCCACCATCCAACACAATCACAGGGGCGTTCGTACCAGACTTGTAGTGCCTGGTATTAATCCAGTAACGCTGCCGGAACTTCGAAGTCGTGTTGGAGAAATGGTCTAGAGGTTGCGTGAACCAGTGTGCCGGAAACTCAGCAACGGATCTCTCCGGATTGTCTTCCTCATTCAACGGGTGCTGTTCAGAGATCTGTAACATCAGGTGTGCATTTCGGCTGCTACCGTGCCTTGCAGCCTCCGCAATGTCCAGTTTCCATAGATTGACCGCCTGTGGGCCCATGAGACGCACAATGTGGGCATGGGACGCGGAGGCAGCTTGGAAATTGGCGATACATATCAATACCAGTACCAAATAGAGAATTGCGTGTCGCCTCGCATTCGCCATGAGGAGGAAGCAAGTGAACGTGCAGGACGTTGACCGTCGCTGCCTGAGCACGGTCGTTCGCACTGCCCCAGACTCTGGCCCCGCATGCTCGCATGAGAAACATCTCACGTGATCGTGCTTCAAGCGTCCTTCCGAACGCGCTTCAGTGAACGAGAACGAGAACTTCAACATTAATCACCAAACACTTGGCTAACTCGCCGGAATACGTGCAAATGTAAATATGCAGACATCAAACAGTGAGCCCTTAATTATTTGTGTCAAATCATCTCTGTCGGTGTCATGCGGCCATTTGTTCGCACCCCGCGTTCAGCTCCTGAGTACTTGGCTCCTCCGAGTACACCGGGATGCAGACAGAGGCGTTGTCACTGACAGGTGAGCTGACTGCGGATCGGATCCGTACTGGAGATACGTTAAATTGGCAGAAGCACTGTATGGCAGCATCGCGAGAGGAATTTACCAGGAAGCTCGGCCTATATTAAGAGTCCTTCATTACATGACTTTGTGGTGCCCAACCGGTAAGCTGCTGTCTCACAAACAATTCCGAATTTCGGAGCGCCTGGTTCAGCGCTCAGCGCTCAACATCATATCGTCAAACCAGGTACAATAACGCCCGCCCGGCACTCGTCGGAGTTATGCATCTCATTGACAGCCGTAGTCGGTCCATTCTAGTTCGGTCTTAGGCATTCGGAGGCGCTTCTCCCGCGATTAACCCCCTTCGAGCCCGGGAGCGGCGATGGCTGACCTGTTCTCCGCCGGACTAATACTGTACCACAAGCATTGCCAAATCTGTCAGGTCTCATCGGATCTCGCGAGACGAGTACGCTACGTGCCGTCATCGATCGGGCGCCGTGGGTGCTGTAAGTGTAGCTTCAGTTGCCTGAACTCTCGTGGACCAGCGGGGTCGACTACAAAAAGGTCCACCTCCTGCATACAGCACGTATTAAGGGTCGAGGGCCTCCGTAACACGCCTGGCGGAGTCGACTTCAGGCGGCTTCTTTTACCTGCGGGCCATCAGCATGCGCCCGGCCTTGAAGCCACAGCGCGGCAGGAGGCCGCCCGAGTCTATGATTGAATATGACAGAGATAGCGACGCTCTCTTGTAGAAAAGACCCGGCAGAATGTCCGGAGAATTCACCGGTACCGCTCGAATCAACTTCCTTCCTCTGTTCATACGAGCTGGACGTCGCGGATGTCGAGACAAGTCTCCTCGAGTCGCTCCCGCATCCTTTCACGGGTATGGGTCCATGATGGACGAATGAAGAGCTTCTTGTGCTTGTCTGACATTTGCTCAATTGTGGCAGAACCCTTTTCACGATGCTCGAAATGGTCGTCGAAACCCCCCTTCAAGCCCCATCTATAATCTCCCGAGCGATCTACTGATCGACATCTTCGTTGAATGCTTGGGCGTCGCTGTATACGACCACAAGAGGCCGGCCGAAGTGATTGCTATAAGCCATGTCTGTCGTGGCTGGCGGGCGATTGCATTGGGCACGCCTATTCTATGGACGCAGATCGATTTGCGCTTTCCTCGCATTGCTCGGGAATTCTGTATTAGATCAGGCATGGCCCCGATCCGTGTCGTCTTCTTTCAGGAGCATCTCTCTGGGCGGCGAGTCACAACACTACAAGTTCCGCAGTGGCTGTCGTCGCATGCACACCGAGTTGAGACAATCTATGTTGCCGCAGATCAGACTATCATCAAGAAGATCCTACAGCACATAGGCACCGCGTTTCCTGATTTGCTCGACCTCGTCATACGCCTCGACGCAGGTTATACGTATGCATCCACAGTCCTCGTGGAATGTCAAGCTCCCCGACTTCGACGTCTCTGTCTGGAAGGCGTCTCAATGGCAGACTGGGACAGAGCACCGAATCGTCAGCCGAGTCTTACAAACTTGACATTGTCTCGCTTGAGTCCCAGCAGACGCCCGTCCGTCCCCCAGCTCCTCTCTGCTTTGCAGCGATGTCCACACCTTCAGACGATCATCATTTCCGCCGCTCTCTCGCAGGACCTTGGTGCTACGGGCATAGGGTTTCGCCCGTCCCTGATCGCCGAACTCCCACGCTTACAGTCGTTCCAGATTCGGGAACCTTCGTCGACCACCGTGGCGTACATGCTATCACATCTATCCATTCCTACATCATGTTCTCTTTTCCTTCATTGTCACGGCATGAAAGATTTGTCCTTAATCTTGCCACCCGATCTGTCACGTCTCCGCCCGTTTGCCATTGATTACGGTAGAGGTGTGTCCGTACCGCAGCTGCTCCAAATATTCAGAAGTCACATTACCATCATCAATGATCCATCCACACGACTCTCCAATGTCGAATTCGCGATCGTGCCAGATCACCTTCCCGCCGTCCTGTCGAACGCGATCCATATCCGACACGTTTTGTCTAACATCACCATCCTTGAAATAACCGTCGCCCATCACAGTATTCCGATTATGCAGATCCCAGCGCACGCGTGGTCAACGTTACTGTCGTGCCTGCCGATGCTTAGCATACTGAAGCTCGGCGGGCCCTGGTCTCGCAACGTATTATCAGCGCTGGCACACTCGGAGGGCGGAGGCAGGAGCGCTTCGCGTTCATCTCACATCTCCGGATCACTTCCATGTCCACACCTGCAAACCATGCAAATCGCAGACAAGCTCTTCCAGAACCGTGAAGAGACCTCGCACTTAGTAAATTCTCTCGGGCGGTGTTTGACGGCCCGGGCGAGACTTTTCCGAACCCATCTGTCGCTCCTGGAGATCGAAGTACTCGGGGAGACGACTCGAGCAGCTCTTTCTGAGAAATTAGCGGAATTGAGGCGTCTCGTCGTAACGGTGAAGACCCAGGAGTATCCTTTGCCGAACCTCTCAGCCGACTTTGGGTTCTGGAATGACGCCCAACTGCGATACTCATTCCAACCACCTCCATCCCGTACCCCGTGACTTCCTGCAAGTCGGATGTCATGCGGAATCATATACGGGTGACTCAACTTCGGTTTACACAACAAATTCCGAAACTGATCAATTTGCAACCACAGGGTGTACGCTCGCCGACCGAACACGATCTCCGTCACCATGGGTAAAGCCGCGTACGACCAAGTGCCATGAGCCGGTAGACGGTACTGCTCTGCGAGGTCAAACTTATCGCACGCCACTACACTTCGGGTAGATGCGGCTAGCCGTGGACATATTGTATCGGCCCAGGCAATTGTCAATGAGTAACCGTGGCGGCTTCTCGCCGACCTATACTCACACCTGTCCGTGACTGGACTAGGGGTTTGCCGCTTACCGATTGATCATAGTTAACTCGTCCAGGAATAAATCAGGCTCGCCCTTTGCATCGGCAGGCTGCAGCCGACAAACGTATCGCTCACGTGTCGCGTTTTGTGAGTTATGATGGCCGAGGATACCGTGATGAGAAACTTCATGTCAGTGTCTCAGTCTCGGCCGTGAGATCATTCTAAGATGTGCAGAATGGCATTCATTACAGTCAGTGTCGCCGCTGATGTAAGCATGCAAAGGGAACGAATATACACAATAGTACAGGCCTCGAAGTAGTACACACAATGGTCCAGGAGTCGAAGTAGGTCAAAGTAGGCTGTGTTGAATGATCATGACGACCCACGGGCGGTGTATTGCTAGTCCGGTAGCTTCACATTAGGCGTGAGAATGGTATGTGGTGTGCGACAGGCACCCAATCCGATGGAATATCTGGGAAGGCTGTCGTGGAACACTAAGCTCTACATAAGCTTTGAGCACAGTCAAGCGGGTCAGGAGCACGGACCGAGTGATCGATATCCGATCGGCTCTTTCCGGGAGGATACACGGGCAGCCGGGACCATGAGCGCGAGGGCGGTATGGCAATAGAGCAATCAATTAAGTTCGAATGACCCGCATTAGCCAATTTGATCATGGCTTGTGAGAATGAGCCTTGTAGCCTGCTTTGGTTCACTGAGCCAGGTCATGCTTGAGTAACGAAGGTCTATGCCATCTAGTGGACGGCCTACCAACGAATGACTGCCATACACATGCGGTCAAGGGATGTCGTGCGAATGCGGCATCTGAAGCGATTCGAAATTCGTCTTTCGAAGGAGATTTAACTTCAAAATCACTTCTGCCAGGACCGGGCATGACCGTGCCACGTAATGACGTCTATATTTACTGTGAGCATCGGCATAGAAGTTGAGACAGAGACGCTCACGTCAAGGTAAAATTGTGTGTCAAAAGCATCTGGAGTGGTATCGAATGGCATGCCGGTGATGTTGAGATCCAGCGTTCTCTGCTTGCCAACGGAATGTGCCGCGAGAAGGGCAATAGTGTCTTCTGTTGTGAGACCAGCGTCAGACATGCGAGCTAGAATCATCTCGACAGAATCCGAAGGAGACGGAACGAGATCGGGCGGCGATGGTGCGATGGCGTTCGGACGTCCAGCGTGGAAAGGAAGTCGTGGGGCACCAGGGCAATTCGAAGTAGCTACCGCCCCTGCAAACTGTATACTGAAGGACCTCAGCCAGTCAGCGACGTCCCGACGGATGAATCCGGCTTACATATCCCCGTAACTGACACCATGGGCGTCTGCGAAATGTCCCAGAGCGTCTACAATCAGTTCCAAGCCTTTGTTGGCGGCTGTACGAAGATGTCAGACTCAATATAGGTGTCAGGTGCACGTCATGTCTCACGGTATGACAACTCAGTCCTGGAAAATGTGATGATACTGCCATCTAAAGGAGGCACTCACGATACGTTTCACCGGACTATCCAACGGCCTGAAATGAACGTACCTGCGCCTTCGCCGCTATACATCCACCGATTTTGTCAGAACATCCAGGCGGTAGCCACTAACCCAATGAAATAATCACCCGAACTCTCCGGAATTGCTCAGCGCCATAGATCGCCCTATGCCATCGTGAAATGTCAATCTTATGGCGGCCCGCGCCAGGTCATTGCATGTTCCTCCGCCAAACCTTCATCTGCGTTCTTATTTCGAGGCTCGTGGTGTAGGTTGATGCAAACACTCACATATTGGTTTGTATGTCGTCCAGCACCTGCGAACTTTCCTCAGAACACCTTTTGAAAACGAGAACGACCTTACGCCAAACCAGCTTAGGCACTGCGCATGCATGGTTCAGATATTCACGTGACAGAAACCGAGCGCAACAAACTCACTGTTGCGTTCAAGGAGTTGGAGATCACGAACGCTATACGGCTGGTCAACACACTGCAGTGTACACTTTTACTCCGAGATGGGTATCCGTACCTGAGCAAAAAGTGCTACATAGGCGAATGACGCAAATAATGAGCGTCGTGTATTGCAACTTTGATGACTCCCGCATGCGATCGCGGTAGTGGTGCGACTTGTTGAACGCGACGCGGCCTGGGAGGTTGAGTCAATGCCAGTGAACGGTGTAGGCCTAATTAATGGACGTGCAACGGATACGAAAAGGACAGTAGAGTAGTGTGTTTTATATTGTTATTCCTGGCTTGTACAATGAAGGGGATTGTTGATTTGTGCACGTTGACGATCGGACGTTGGTGACTTCGAGAGCAACCTCTTTGAACTTACTGAATTGAGCGCCAAAGCGCCCAAGCACCCGAATATGGTCATTACATAAGGGAAGGTTGTTTGACTGGATCGCTCTGGGCCGCCTGAGGTGTGTGTCTCTCTAGTTTGTCGGAGTCAAATTTCAATGCATGCGCACTCACACACGTAGAGTAGCTCAGCTCTGCTTCGTTGTGATGATGATACTAGTGCAACTGTTAGTTCCCACCCTTGGCTCCCACCGCGGGGGACTTGCGGAAATACATTTGGCCGCCCGGACCGTTGCGGGTCTACGAGCGCCCCGGGGCCAGGCGACTCCTTCAGGATTGCCATCCTGCGTAGGAATGCGATTGAGCTAAAGGTGTCCAAATAGCTCACCTCAACGAGCGGTAATCCCAAAGTTCGTCTCTTCAATATGGACAAATTGACTAAACAAGGATGATGCATACTCTGACGTCTAAGGCGGTACTCTAGGGTTGCTCTGCGATAGTACTGTATATGTTTGCCCCGCAGCCGGGTTCAGCTTCACGGTGTGGAGTAAACCCTGTCCCGGGCGTAGTGGGACTGTCTTATTCCGGAATCCAGATCGCAGCTGTGTATCCATGATAGCGCATCAGTTATAAATGCGCTGCGTTTGATGAGACATGATTCAGTAGGCCGCTGACTCGAGCAGAAGTTCGTCTTTTAGACGCGATGCCCTGAAGGCTTCGCGAAAGGATCTACACATATCGGCGGACAATACAAACGTGGCCCACATACCGACGTCCTGCGGACTATGGTGGGTCAGACATACAGAATATGTTTTTCTAATGTTGAGTCGTGCAGTGCACATCTCGGGGGCTGGCGTGAGTTAGCCTTTGAGGAGACGGCGAATCCCTATTCCCACCCCGTCATGCGAAAGTCCATTGTATTTTGTGGACCTAATAATTTTTGCGGGGGCTTGGTTAATGTCTTCCGCATGGCAGTCCTTATGCCGAATTTTGGACGATGCCGACAAACCCGAACATGCGTCCGGGATTTTACTGTCCGCTTTGGAGGAAAGTAGCGGTGGGATAATGTCCCTACTTTCCTCAGCGCTCACCCCGCGTTGCGGTTGTTGAACCCAACGTCCCCCGGTTATCCCTCACACAGCTACCTATAGTTTCCACCTCTCTTACAATCCTCTCCGCTCTCCTGATCGAATCGACTCAATGGATTACTTTGATTTTGCTCAGATCCCAGTGAACTTAGAGAACCAGTTTGGAGAGGGGAGCTACCCTGAATCCGGACAGCAGGGTACTACCGCCAGCTCATCACGCACTCCAGTGAGGCCTCCTGCTTTCCTTATATTTTAGATGATTGTAAATTCGCTACAGGTCGGGACACCAACTACAGTACCAGGCAACAATACTCAGACGACGGTGTCGGCATCAACAGCATTCAACCCCCAATCGATGCTAGACACCCAACCTTCGGATCTTATCCTGGTGTCCTCAGACAGCGTCTTCTTCTACGTTCACTGCCACCGCATTTCCGGTGCATCGACTAACTACTTCAACGGGTTGCTGTCTCCCGCCAGATTGCAAGAGGCGAACTCGGGGACGCCTCTGCACGTTCTACCAGAGGTAGCGGAGGTACTCAATATTGTCGTCCACACAATTTATGGCATGCCATGCACGCACTTCGGGCCATCATTTGCGACGGCGACGACGGCGATCAAGGCTCTGACCAAGTACGGCGTCCCTGTACAACAATACGCCGCCCCCGCGCTTCCACTATACACCCTCATCCGATCATATGCGCCGACGCATGCTATCGACGCGTATGCGCTGGCTGCTGCGCACGACCTCGAGCCACTCGCAGTAGCCATTTCCCCGCACCTGCTCGCATTCCACCTATCAGCACTGTCCGAGGAGCTAGCGTCAGCGCTCGGGCCAAAGTACCTCCTGCGCCTTTTTCACTTGCACGGACAGCGTATGGACGCGTTGAAGCATCTCTTACTTCAGCTCCCGACACCACATGAGCCGACCGCCGTATGCGGTGTCGAAGAGCAGGGAAAGTTGACCCGGGGGTGGGCATTTGCCGCTGCGCAGCTCGTGTGGGATGCAAGACCTAGTGAGCTGTCCACTGTAAATTTTTCTGTGCCTTCGCTCACAGACAGCAGGTATTTCTACACATGCTATTGACATGGCGCTCAGCCCACTACGGTCCCAATTATCGTGTCATTTATGCATCAACTCCCTGGAGCAGCGGTTGCAGGAGGTGATTTCCGAGTGGGCAGCGGTGAAGGTTAGCACATCAGTCTACTATTGCATGTGCACCATCTGATTCGCAGCTATCCGACCAGAGAACGATATGACAACTTTACCTGCAGAGTCGGCCATGATCTTCAATCGTACCACCGATTGTGAGTATACTATTTCCCCTGATTTGTAGTCTGAGATCATTGGAGTTTTTCTCTCTGTTCTCTGTACCTGCTCTGCGGATCATATCCGTGATTTAGAATCATCTTGTCATACTTTGTACCTCGATCGCGATCGTTACCCGGAATGGATTTCTGGATTTGTAGCAGTATTAGATAGCTGTGACTAGTTCATCCTGGCTTCGCTGTATAAAAAGCTTTATACCACATATTAGGTCTGGTAGTCCATCAAATGCATCGCTTATTGTGATCACGAATCGCTTTAGAAATTAGTCTCCGGCGCCTTGGCTCGATTGCGGTTTCCGATCTCCAAGGGAGAGCGAGTTATATGGCAGGGCCTACTCCACTGGATATCTTGTTAGTAGAAGCCACGGGAGTGGGAAATTATGACTAAGCTATATACCAATATGTCTGACTTTGCCAGTGCTTCCGCGATGGTCCCCGAAAATCTGTCTCTGCATGAATCAACAAGACGAGGACACTGAGTCTCCCACGTCCCTCTTACACGGAAACCGGTGGTGGCGACTGGTGGCGACGTCGTCTGCCCACGTTCAGGCGCGCGCTTTGTGAGGTCCGTTAGGCACGTGATGCGGTTCAGGGCGGGCTTTTTCGCGTCGCGTGCCGCGGGGGCAGCGACGGTCATTGTTTCCGGCCTCACTCTCAATAGCCCTGAGCGCATAGTAGCGCACGTCCATTCCCACCGGCCTCATTTCCGGACATCAAGTTCACTGCCATAACAACGTCTATCTCCCCTGAACATCCCGTTGCACGCGCAATTGTGACTGCTTACCACTGCACCTCTACCTTAACTCTACTCCGTGACTTCTACGCCTCGATGCCGGGCCGCCATTACTCCAAATTCCTACCACCCACCCTATCAATGAGCGAGCTCGTATGCCAGAAGCTCGACAACGATGCGACAGACATGCTCATTGATAAATGGCTTGAGCGACCGCACAGCCCTGATACCTACTATGACTGGTTTCAACGTGTGCGAGAGCGCAAACACGCCGCAAACGCCAGACGCGAGCAGATCCTACTGTGGTGCAAGGGCGATTTTGTACCCGAGAATATCTTCACCCGGACCGTCGATACAGGTCGCCTGATACCTCTCGACCGCACCTGGGTCACACATGTTTACCACCATCGCTCTATGAAGAGATTGAACATGATGCCTGTAATTTTCAGTATGGTGAGCGATCCACGTATTCTATCAGGAAGGCTCGCAATAGTCATGGCATCGCCCATCAGCTTCCGGAACTCATGCTCCTACGTGGAATGCACGATCGCGGATGCGATGAGATATATGTCTTAGTAACCGACCTCAAGCGCCAGGAAATGGACCTGGTTACAGAGTATTTCAAGCTTGTTTGTCAACACGCGGCAGGCGGACGGTGCAAACCAAGTATAGAGCAGAGAATAAATCATGATTGTTCGTCCTCCCCCAGCTGTGCACGAGAGCCACTTTGACGCTCCACTCTGTGCTTAGACATGCGAATATCTCAAACGCTAGACCGGCAGCGCCGCACACCGTGTTTCCCACAGATTGACCTCACCCTGAGGGCTATCTTGTTTGAGAAACGCCCGCCGTTCGTCGTTCTTTTCTCGCACCAGACGATGGCATATTCTCAGATCCTCTTCGCGAGCCCGCTCTTCGTACCCTCGAAAGATGTGTACCATGACTTCCCCTCTGGCTGTCCCAATCCCGGGTGTACAGACAACTGCTGCGAGCTGATCCGGTTCCCGAAGATGGGCCTTGAGACGGCCGCAGTACTGTGCACCAAGCGGAAAGTGCGCTATCGTTACGGGCGGCACGTTAAGGCCCGCGAGATGTGCAACTGGGTAGATTGCCATATATGCTTCTCCGACGAGTCCGCGGAGGGTCCAATCGGAGAGGCGGGGAGCGAAGGGAGCATCTCTGGGAGTTCTGACGGGAGCGTGGACGAGAGTAACGGTACTAAGTTCGCCGGCTTCGTATGTAGCCGGTGTAAGCTGGTCAAGTATTGCTCGCCGGAGCACCAGAGGATGGATTGGGATGAGCACCGGAGAGTCTGCGTCAAACCCGCGTTATGATGACGGATTGTGTCGCACGTTTGGGGGCATTTCCTATTACTGACGACTATCGCCACGACCTTGTACGAGACCTATTGTTATCAGTATTTGTGTTCTCAATCTCCATTACGTTCGCTTGTCCTTGGCACCTAGTTGTGTCGTTCGTGAGTTCCGAGAATTTGGGAGAAAGTATCATCACAAATGGTGTGTATCTGAGGGCGCTAGTGGTACTCGAGGGTATGATGTCATACACTCGATAACAAGCGGGTCCTAATTAATGCACTGGTTTGTCCCAAACCATTATGGCCTTGCGATACTTGACAGCCAGACTTGCTCAGCAGGTAGTGTCCCTGCTCTTGTTCGACACCAAATGAAGCCTGACGAATGCATAGATTGATGAAGAACTCATGAGCGCGACGGGGGCGTTCAGCCTAGATCAGGTGAGTACGGACATAACCTGTAATTCTGGTACTTGCATGACAGCTTTAATCTTTGTCGGTAGTTGATGGAACTCGCAGGACTTGCATGTGCACAGACACTAGCGACTGTATATAGCAGGGAGCAGTACCCTCGAGTTCTGGTATGCTGTGGACCAGGGAATCAAGGTGGCGATGGCTTGGTTGCTGCTCGGCATCTCGGTGAGTCCGAAGACACTGTACGTACGCACAAGCATTTGCGCATATGCATGAACTCGTAGGCATGTGTGGGTACAAGCCCACAATCTGGATGCCCAAGGTATGTGATGACTCGTGCGCAATGTAGTCGCGTGTTATGCAACGTCCTCGTCACACAGCCGGGCAACAAAGACATTTATCAGGTACGGTGTTTTGGCAAGAAATGCCTAGTCTACTGTGCTGAGAAGTTCTGCCACTCGAAGCGTCTGAAAACTCAATGCGATAACATGAAAATCCCGACCATCGCACCCTCTCAAGACACCAGCTCTCTGAGAGACGCTCTTGCACGTTCAGACGTTGTTTTGGATGCCATCTTTGGGTTTTCCTTCAAACCACCAGTCCGCGCACCGTTCGATTCTGCTCTGCCTCTCATTGCGTCCTCAGGACTTCCTATTGTCTCGGTGGATATTCCGTCGGGTTGGGATGTTGAAAAGGGAAATGCTGAAGGCCTGGGGCTCAATCCGGACGTCCTGATTAGCTTGACGGCTCCCAAAGAAGGCGCCAAGAGCTTCAAAGGAAGGCACTTCCTGGGAGGGAGATTTGTCACAAAGTACGTGTGATTCTGTGCACCTTATCGCGTTCACTTCAAGATACTTCTCAGAGCCTTGGAGGAAAAGTATAGCCTTCAGCTTCCAGAGTACCCTGGCTTCTCCCAGATTGTCGAGTTGCCGAAGGTGGAGGAAGGACAGAAGTTGTGATGTCGTTGGGAGATTTTGGCTGCATAAGAAAGTTCAAGGATGGAAGCCTGTCGTGTGTAACAACAGACTGTCGCGCCAAGACGCGCCTTGACAAAGCTACTCATTGCAATGGCAGGAAGCGAAAGCTCGAGTTGTCGCTATTAATGATTATTCCATCACGTGCATGACACGCGACTTTCACACGCTACCCTCCAGACGCGACGCGAGCATGTGCGGACGCGTCCCGCCACTTGCCACTTGCCGCGTTGGACACGCTCTGGTTCGCGTCCACCATCGTCACAACACTATCACCGAATGGCCCCGGTACACAAGACCGTATTAGATAGTCTATGTCACCAGCAGGAGACTCGTGATCATGCTGAAAGGATCTACCACCGGGCCTCTCAAAAGACGGCGCCTGGCACAGGGTATTCATTGAGAGAAGCTGCCATAGCACTCCCTGCGCTCTGTGCTTATTTAGCATCGCACGAGTGAGGCACGCATCATGCATTTCCCAGAATCATACTGAACATAGATTCTGCTAAAGACTAGGCAACAATGATGTTACGGAGGCCATGGCCCAAAATGCCTCCTGTGTAGACCGGCGCAA
Source organism: Gelatoporia subvermispora B (assembly GCA_000320605.2). Lineage (NCBI taxonomy): Eukaryota > Fungi > Basidiomycota > Agaricomycetes > Polyporales > Gelatoporiaceae > Gelatoporia > Gelatoporia subvermispora. Next base: position 1,570,582 of record KB445793.1, read on the forward strand.
ATTCAAGGAGGCCTTGCATACCGTCCAAACAGCCCTGTCATCTGAAGTACGGCAACACTTGTATACACCGCTTTCTGTAACATACGAGGCGATCATCGAATCTGCCAAGCTGTCTAAGAATGTCAAGTTCGTTGCAGAATGGTGCAAATATGTGGAGAGGACACTTGTCGAAAGGGTTGAAAACATAAAGCAGACTGGGCCTCAGGTGAAACTAGCGGTCTTTTGTTGGGTCTGTCAGCATTTGCCGGTAAGTTTCCTGACATATTCATGATATCACATTTCTCTGAGCTCGGCCAGATCAAAACTGTCAATTCAGCTCGTCTTCGATCAGTTTACGGCGTAGCAGACCAAGGATTTGCGGACCTTGTCAACGTTCTCGAGCTCACGTGCGAAGATGCTGTCGGGCTGATCGAAGAGGCCTTGAAGGGTTTGAGGGAGAGGCGTGTCATACTACCACCCGGTTCCTCCGTTTCGCCCGTCAAGAACGTCCCGATCTTTTCACCGTCACCGTCACCATCTAAACCGCCAGCCAAATCACCGTCCAAATCTGCCATGAAACTCAGGGCGCTAGAAGACACTCCTACCAAAACTCCCAGTCACAAACGCAAGGTTGCGTTCTCTGAAGATATGGACGTTGATGAAGACATGCCGGAGACACCGTCCAAGCGTCCCAAGATGTTCCCATCCACGAAGAGCGGGCACGTCCTTGACCTCAACCCACTAGTCGGCCCCCCTTTACCATCTCCAACGAAGCATAGCACGTCAGAGGCAGCAGCCGCAGCCTCAGCCTCACCTGCCCAGAAGTCCTTGACAGACATTCCCCTCGCCGTTGAGGATTCGCCAGAGCGAGAAGTGATGTCCCTGCGCATTGCCTCGGCTTCCACATCGACAGTGAAGAATACGCTGCCTTCCACACCTAGGCGTAGTCGCCGCTTCGTGACTAAGGAAGCAGACGTTGTGGAGGAAATTGAAAGTCACAGCGCTCACGATGTCGCTGCTACGTCCCCTTTGCCGGATGAACTAGGGTCGAAGCGTCCGCGACGCTACAGGCCAATTCTCTCCGACCACAAGCAGTGGATGCAAGGCGATCAGAAGGTCGCCCGGGAATGGGCGAAGATTGAGATTGCTGTGCACACGGTCCCGCCGACAACATAAATATCCTCAGGTCGAACCTCGTGCATACTGTCGGTGGGCTCTTTGCTTATCAGACTTATTTCTTGATCTCAGGAAGCTGTACAGAAGCTGCACACTGAAATCTTTGGTACCACTATTTTTGCCATACCCACGCTTGTCTGGTGCTTCGTGAATGTAGCCAATACCGTTCGTCGCTTCAGTAACTCCTCCATCGCAGCGGAGGTATGGATTGACAGTCATATTGCAGCAACTAAATGACAGACCCAATTCCTGGGGAGCCACACACAGTATCCAGATATAAGCAGATAGCATGGCTCGTCCAAAATGTAGTCCAAAAGATCCACCCCGCGCCATGTTAGGTGTGACAATGAGTCGAGTGCATTAAAAACGTGAATTAGTTCACTTTGACCTTAGAAGCTTGTGTAACGCGCAGCGACTGGGCGATGTGATGGTACGAGTCCACCATCAGCCAAATAGGGATGACGACCCAACTGTACGCCGATGATTATCAACGGACCATGTATCTGCGGAGCTACGTGGAATACTCACATGACGTTCATGAACTAGTGATATGATACCTTCTCAGCATGAACAACGAGCTCAAGATATCGCTACTTACAACAAGGTAAACCCAGAAATGCAAAACATTGTCTGTGTTCAGGCTGGGGTTTCCAGTCAACCACTCGGGGCAGAAGGTCATCCATCTGGTAGGTCATTAAGTAAGCAAGATCCGGACGAGAAAGAGTCGCCATCTGCAAACTCACCCTCCGTACAGCTCAGCGGTGCTCAGCACAACAATCCAGTAGTGTCGGGCCATATCCCTCTGCACTAGCTGCTTCAGGATATAGCAGCACAGCGGACCTGCGCCCAGAACCGTAAGGATTTCGAGCGAGACGACTGTCGGGTCCGAGAAGCCCCACCGCGCGTCAGCACGCGCGTACTCTTTCCCTAGAGTAAAATGAGTCTATACCACAAGATCAAAATGTGACCAGCTTACAGAGTTCTGCAAAAGGGCCAACGCTTGTGTTGACCTGCCGTCCGAACGTAGACAGGTAAAGGAACGATCCCTCGAACGAGAAGTGGATCATAGCATCGAATGCCTGATTATGTTATTATCAGACTCATTCGCCCTCTATAACTGTATTTGTAACGCACGAGCCAAATGAATGTAGCCTTGTCCTGCCATCGCGTGTCCTTCGGAAGGAGGTGTCGCGAGGAGGTCCACGCGACAATCCCCACCACGGCAACGAATACAAGGGAGTACGCCGATGTAGCAGTGAATATAGGTGTCGTGTCGGACATAGTAGCCAACCCTTAGTCTGTCGCTGAACCTAGGTGGTGGGTGGACGTGCGAGGGAGAGGCGTTCGCTGGGTCGCGTGGGTCGTCGACGCGCAGACCGTGTACGCGATCACGATCGAAGGCTCTCTCTAGGTTAGATGGGCACGATGCGATTAGATGTGATCAGCTGTAGAAGTTAAGATAAGATATTCATCCCTCCTCTGCCCTCTGACCGACAGTCCGGCTTGACCAAATGGTCTTCGCGAGTCGTGGCACCCCCTTGACCGCAGATCTCCTCATCTACGAGTAATGGGATTGTAGCCGAACTTAACTTCAACTACCCAGAAATCAGTACGCTACTTAAATCCGAACTTGATCGTTGTGTATCTTCGCGCATCTCGTCTTCTGCGGACGAAATCCCCCGCGATTCGTGAGTTCAGCTGTGAGCACCCTACTAAGACCTGGAGCAGGATGCTGGTGGTTGGAGACCTAGTTCATAGCCCAACCTTAGGAGAGCTACAGATTCTGCATCACCATCTGATCGGTGAGTTCAAAAGCCATCAATATTCACCGATAAGATGCTATCCTTCCGCATCTATCATTCACAGTCGTGGATGTTCGCGGAATAATTTCATACATTGCCCCTGCACAGCTACCCGAATCAGTAGAGATTCTTGACTCAGCTCGCGAGCCACTGTTGAGGATCCCGCCAGGCACTTTCCTTGTGCCATCGTTCTACGACCTCCATCTGCATGCCCCACAATTCCTTTATCAAGGAACGGGTCTTCACCTCCCGCTCATGCAGTGGCTGGATGCGTATGCATATGATGCTGAAGAGAGGCTAGATGCGGACCCAGATCTCGCAGACAAAGTATACACTCGTCTCGCAGCTCGCCTCATCGAAGGCGGCACGGGCACCGTCTTGTTCTTCGGGACAATCAAAGCAGAAACCAAGTAAGTAGCGCATATTTCACCTGCAATTGCCCACGAGTTTATCCTGCGTTATATAGCTTGATTTTGGCTAGAGTAATGCAGGCCGCTGGAATCCGCGCATTTGTCGGCAAATTGTCAATGGACATATCGTCACGCCCGACGTACATAGAGAAGTCTTCCGAGGAATCCCTATCTGCAGCCAAGAAGTTCATCCGGGATTGCTGTGCACAGGTTGCCGATTTGCCGCTTCATGAGAGACTTGTGCAGCCGGTCGTCACTCCGCGCTTCATCCCGACATGTTCGGATGAACTCCTGAAGGGCTTGGGCGCACTGGCTGCAGACGAGTCTGTCATGGTTCAAAGCCACATGGCAGAGTCGCATGACGAAGTAGAATGGGTCAAGGCAGAGCGCAAACAAGATGACATTGACATCTTCGACCAGGTATGGCACGTACGCGTCTGTTTCCATCTGACGTTGAATAGAAGGCAACAGACGGGCCTTCTCACTTCTCGGACCGTCCAAGCGCACTGCACATTCCTCGATTCACCCTCGCTGGAGAAAATGCACAAGAACGGAGCTGCAGTAGCGCACTGCCCGCTCTCGAATTGCTACTTTTCGAGTAAACCGTTCCCCTTACGTGAGGCCCTGCAACGAGGAGTCAAAGTAGGCCTTGGAACAGACATCGCTGGAGGATACAGCATCGATATTATGAATGCCATGCGGCACGCAGTGTCCAGTTCGAGAGTGCGCGAAGGTGCCAGACTGACTTCCGAAGAAGCCGATGTGGAGCAAGGGAACACACCGCTGTCAATCGACTGGAAGGAGGCCTTGTACCTTGCTACTAGAGGGGGAGCGCATGCTTTGGGATTACATGGCGGTGCTTTCTCCGTCGGCGCACCCTTTGATGCCCAACAAAGTAAGCTACGTCAGGTGGCGTTGAACAGAAAGCTCGCTGATTACCGTATCAGTACGCCTTCGCGATACAGAGACAGGTCAAGGTGTAGGCGGGCTCGATTTCTTCGATGGCATATCGAAGATCAAAGAACAGTGGTCGTTGGACGAAGAAGCAATCGAAAAGTGGTGGTGTATCGGAGACGCGCGGAACCGAGAAGCGATGTGGGTGCAGGGTAGGACACTGAGCCACTAGGGTACAGCTGTCAGCGTCGTTACTTCAGTCACACTCGCGTAGCTCGGGATCATGCAATGTATGTGTATCGTAGAGTGGTCATGCTCTATATTCCCAAGGCAGCCTAGAAAACCCGCTAAATAGCCCAAATGTCAGCAAATGCACACGATCACGTCCGCAGAATCCGAGAAAGTCTGCCAGAGACTTGCATACAAGGGTAATCCTTACGTGCTTTCCAAGTCCGACTTTACCAAAGTCTCCCAAGAAGGGAGGCCAACAATCTGAGGCAGCTCCTGCCAGATCTTCTCGCGGAGTGCTATAACCTCATCCCTGAATGCTCTCCGACATCGTGTGCATATTCTGGAGTCTTCGGCCATCGCCAGTTCAACTGCTTGCACCATGTAATGAAGTGGGCCCGTCCTCAATGTCCAGAACTGGTACAACTGGTTTGAGAGCCTTGCGAACTCTTTCTGGCAATTTGGTGGCGCGACCTCCTCTGCGTGTGCTTGCTCGCGGCCGCGACATTGATCTCGTATAAAATCAAGGGTGATTTGTAGCCGATGCTGATACATGAGGGTATAATCCTGAATGTCCTCGGGTGCAAGCTGAGATGATGGTCGCGAAGGGTGCTTAATGCGCAGTTTCTGATGGTCGCCGCGGAGAATGTCTGCTAAAGGGTATCCAGAGAGGAAATAAAGAACAGAGGGGACAATTACGCGGACGTTCGTCTCTCGCGCGAGATTCAGGACGTGTAGGGGGTGAACGTGTGGATATGTGTTCTTGCTCGCTGAGGAATGGTTCAGTGCACGCTCCAGCATCTCATCATGGCCTCGGAGCGAGTGACTCCATGTCTGAGCTAGGTGACGGATGGCCTGCATGCGGAGGTGGTTGATGAAGTACTTGGTCGCAAGTCGGAGGATGCCAGCCGTGTAGAAGAAGTCAGCGGCATCGCGATCCTGGAAACGCCTGGCCAGAGCATCGGCGGTCAAGCAAGCAAAGCCAGCAGAGAACATATTCGCAGGACTCACGCTCCGTCATACAGCGCCCTGATGAGTGTACTGAACTCGGTCGGCCGATCATGCATCCGGACGACAGGGCAGTTCTCTAACATCTCGACACAGGCCTGCGATTGGGGGATCTCGAACATGGATTGGAAGACTTCGGAATGCCTCGCGAGAACGCCACGGTGGACTTTGAACGCGACGGTTCCCTCCTCTTGGCCGGTGAGCAGGATGATATTGCCATCGTCAAACCACGGCTCGCCCCGCTCGTACATGAGACCAATTCGCGATGTGTAGGGACGCGCTCGTCGTTAGCGCCAGATGCAAGCAAATCTACACAGATTCCAGTTAGTTTATCCTGTGTAGAATGTGCTTAATTTCGCTAGTGAGCACGTACCAGGAAACAGTGCAAGAAGGTCGCTTGCCGGCTTGCTCGACCCCGCGATAGTGCAGTCGTTACGCGGCTTGAGCGCTGCCGAGCCGTGGGCGCGTTTCTCGGGACGTGTCAGTGTCGATGACTTCCCTCGACATCGCCTTCGTCCGCATCGCGGCTCTCGAACTTGTGTACACCCATGGCATGAGAGTGACCGTTGTTCAGCTCATATATTTGAAGACATAATCCCTATCTGAATCGCCGCTGGCCGCACACATGTCGAGCTCTTCCTCCTCCCGGACGCCATCGCGTGTAGGCACACCGATCCCAGGACACTCCCCCGCACGTCTAGCTCCGCCTCCAGCCCGCCCGGTCCCATCCCTGACTAATCTGCGGGTGTACAGCTATTCTGCATCTCAAACGCCTGTATCGATCTCTCCACCGACTGGCTCCGCTATTCATGGCCGACACGAGGGTGCGGATAGCTCAGCGTCATCCGCAGTGAACGTCGACGCCCCCATAGGCATCATGGTGAATGCGCAGGAGCCGGATGCGGAGGTGGATATGAGTGACGCAGAGGGAGAGACTGCACCAGGACTCCCTGAAGAGCAATTTGGAGACGAAGAGTCAAAGAAGGCTCTCCGGGCTCAGCTCAGACGGACGCTTGCTTCTAGCGAGAGCACCTTGACTGGTGAGTCGACGCAGCGTTCTGATCGTCTGGAATATGACTATATGTTATGTCAGGTCGTAGACATAGCAAGATACTGGATCTACAAGAGATGGCGCACGCTCTGATCGAAGGTTAGGACCGGAATCCTGGCTTGCCATGATATGCCCGCATTAAAGTTGACCGTCTCAGTCGAGAAATACCAGCCTCGTCAATACTTTGTTCTCACCAACGCCGGAAAGCCCGTCTTCGTTAGGTCAGTGCAACGTTTGGTAAAACTCTCGCGTAATATGTTTAACGGATGTCTACCCAGCCATCAAGAGAACGAGCAGACTGAGAGCTTCACCTCGACCATTGGCGTCATACAAGCTTTAGTGTCTGTGTTCCTAGACGATGGAGATAAGCTACGCTGCATCAACGCTGGCCGGACACGCATTATATTCCTCCTCCGGTCTCCCCTGTACTACGTCTGCGTCTCCTCGTGGGGAGAGCCCGAGTCTGTGGTAAGCAGTAGCGAACATAGTGTTTCTCGGTGGAAGCTCACGCTTGCAAAGCAAGACGCGGTTCCATCTTGAATATCTGCACTTGCAAATATTGAGCGTAGTCTCAGCCGAGCAGCTCCGACGCATGTTCGAGCGTCGGACAAACTTTGATCTGCGTCGTTTGCTGAGCGGTAAGCTTCAGTTTCCTGTGGTCAATTTGACGGCTGCTCAATGTGATGTCTTGTAGGTGCAGAACCATTCCTACACTCGCTGCTCGCGCGTCTGGAATGGGATCTGGCTATGAGCACTTCGTCGCTGCATTGTCTCAAGCTTGATCCCGCGCTGAGAAAGAGCATCGCAGACATTCTTGTGCCTACGTCGAAGATAAAGGTCGGTTATCTTCACATTCTTCGCGCATATGGCCATCTGGAACTCCTCATAGGATGTCCTGTACGTTATGTTGATCGCACAAGGACGTGTGGTCACTTTGATTAGGCCAAAGAAGCATTCGATACACCCTTCAGGTGAGTCCATGTTGTTTGATCCGTACCATCAAGCTCACACGGGGCTGGAAGACCTTCACATCCTGATCAATACCGTGCATTCGCCCTCAATCATCAACAACTCTGCTGCGGCCTCCTGGCTGCCAGTATGCCTGCCAAAGTACAACCCTGCGGCGTTTGTCAATGCCTACGTCACCTTTCTTGGGCGAGATGACGAAGGCCCACCTACGCCGAATCTCAGCCAGACGGGTAGTGCCAGTAGCACGGTCTCGGATAGCAGTACGGGGGTCGAGTCTGGCACTCGGCCTGGCACGCCAGAGAAATCTCAGCCTGTGCCCGATATCGCTCTGCTATGTGTGAGCGGCAGCGCCGAATTTGAAGCTGTTAGGAACTGGTGTGACTCGATCTCGCAGGTTAGCAAGTTTGTGCCATACAATTAAATATGATGCTCACCGCAACTTTTGAAGCGCCTTCAACGAGGTCGTCTGCTCGATGCTCTGACAGAGGCCATCCATCACGGTCAAACGGAGTATTCGGTCTCTGATCTAGGCATCCCGGGTCTACGCCACTTTCTGTACAAGTCCAGGGCGCATGTGCAAGCGACGATGCCGCTCTTTGAGGATCCGTACAACGATTTGAATGAGAAGCGGCGGTACGTCATACCTGCGTCACTTGCTTTTGCCGTACTGACATGCTTTGTTGCGTAGTCTGGTTACATTGTACCAAACATTGTATGATGCTATCCATGCAAAGTCTGGTCAGCAGAGCACGCTCAAGCTGCAGTACATACGTACTGAGCGCGAGAGCGTTATGGGATGGGTGAGGCTCTTTATACTGACCCTCCGCGTCTTTCTCATCGACGCCATGTCCTCGATGTTTTGCAGATCACGCAGGGATTCGAGGTATACCTCGCGATATCCCCGCTTATACCCAAGGTCGGCGTCGTCGGCGCAGCCAACTCTATAGCGCGCTGGGTGCAAAAGGAGGAAAAGCGGCTGTTCCTCAGAGACGCGCCGGTCTTTTGAACATGGGTTATCATACTATACGCTGGATCGTCATTTGCTGTCGAGTACTATCTATTGCCACAAAGGAATCCTGGAGCACAGCTCGAGAGACGTCATCGATAGCTTCGTCAAGTGCCGTCCGTGCACAGCACGACTGTACCGCCTGGATGCGACGAGAGCGTCATGGCTGGGAGTGCTTTTCACCATATCACGATAGCATTTCCCCGACCAAGGCCCGTTCAAACGCGGATGCGGACGAGTCCGCGCTGTGTGCCGAGTCCCGTTCTTGGTGCGGGCACTTGCCATATGCGGAACAAAGCTTCTTTGACGGGCGCCAATTCTTGCGACTTTCGCGCTCGACGCTCGTCCTCGCTCGTCTCGGCTGCGCTACCCAAACCTCCTGAGCGCGTGGACCTGCTTTGACCTCTTGTCTCTCCGTACGCGCAGAATACGCCCACCACTTCACCGCCGGCTATGTCTTTGACCACCCTGAGCCAGCGCATCGCCGCGTTTGCGCCACGCTTTAGCTTCTCCCGCGCACTGCAAAATCGCGCTCTGGCACGGCCGGTCCCGTCTCCGCAAGGTGAGCGGATTGTCACAAACTGGGGAAGCTAGCGTTGATGCGCTTTGGGCCCGGACGAAGCAGGCTCGATTGCTTCTCCGGAGGACTTTTTGAAATCGATTGGACGCTCCGCGGACACGAAGGTGTCGGTTGAGTCGTGGGAGCAGCTATGGCACCTTAACGGAGCTGCACTGAAGAAGGCGGGTGTTGCGGTTCGGGATCGGAGGTGAGTACGGACGTCTCTGGAAATGCTATGGATGTGATTCAATGGTGTCCGCTAGATACATCCTGTGGTCGATGGAGAAGTACCGCCAGGGAGAGCAGCCCGCAGAGTTTGCGCATCCCCCCATGCCGAAGCGGACCATTCGAGGGTGGGTACATTTCGGAGCTCTGTGATTGCGATACTTTTCTCATATGCGACTATAGTCGTGGTCCTGCGGTGCAAAACGGCAAGCGGATACGTTCTCGTCGGCTCAAGCAATAGACGACCATCTCTGCATACCCATTCTCTCTCTCTGGCCGTTCCAGAACCAGATGTATTATCATGTATTGTTCACCATAATGGCATGCCCACAGGGCATCCGTTTGCCTTTCCTTGTGCATATGGGAGCCGATGCGGATATCAAGGATGGCTTCAATACGACATAGCCATCGCAAGCGCTCAAAGACAAAGACGCTAACCTCTCTAGCTTGAGCACTGGTGTGCAAAGTCCCGTTGACCAATGCGAACCCTTTTCATTCGCTTCCTTGTCGCATGGCGACAGCTGTTCAGGGGTGTGCCAAGCTGACGAGAGCGCCATGTTGGTTCAGGACGTTCCAAGATGGAGATATCCGGAATATCAGCTTACTGCCTCGAAATGGCGTAAAGTCAGGTGTTCTCACCATATGCTTTGACATTTGACAATATTGCCAATTGCAAGGCCATCTGTGCCAGCGGATCTGTGTTCCTGCTGTGTCTCTCAGCGATTCGCAATATTTGCGTCAATAAGCTCACCATAGCGGACCTAAAGTTGTTCGCAAAGGTCCCTAGGACAGATTTCCCGGCAAGACACACGGAGCTTGAGTGCAGGTATGCATCAACCCTGCGCAATCGCAATGGTGTCAAGCGTTTTCACTCCCGAATCGTCGTAAAGGCCTGACGAAATTGACAAGCGAAGCTCGACGTCGTCTGGATCATCTCGCTGTGCTTCTGTCTACGCATACGGCTGATGCAGCCATGCTTCCCGGAGTCAGGACACGATGTAACAGCGATCAAACAATTGTGCTCACTCTGTGCTCAAGTTGCTCAAGATTCGGATATTCAAATGAGGGACACTGCAAACGGCATTCGACGTATTTAATTGGTGTTTCCAACCCATCATGTGTGGTCCGCTTTCACGTCCTTCTTGCTCGTAATGTGGCATGGAACGTTGCGACTTGAACATAGCGCATTCGTACAACTCTTCCGGACTTCTTCCCAATCGCGATGGCACTATAACTCATTCACAACGTTAGTTTGTAACTCCGATATGGTGTAACGGCTAACATTGCCGCCTTTCAGCGTTCTGGCACTTACGTAAGTTTGCCTTTACACTGTACCGGGCGCGGCAGCTCGGGGTTCGATTCCCCGTATCGGAGCACTTTTTGTCGTCCAATGTTCGCAGCGAGATATCGCATGAGCACTTACTGCATAGACTCTTCACAGGAGGACGCAATAATCCATTCATCTGGATTAGTGTTTCTCCTGTATGAAATGTAGTTGATATCGATAGGTGGGTATATGCAGCACGCACCATGATACTGCATTTTGCAGGATACCATGTAGTGGTCGGCGGGGCGGTATGACCAGAATATGCACAGCACGCGGGCAGCGTTCCGTGGGGTGTTTTCCGCCGAGAGACGGGCAGGAGGTGCGAAATATGTCAAGTGCTTGGCGGAGATGGGGGGCGGAAGGAAGGAGGTTCAAGCTTCACGATCCATCCTCCGGGCTTATATACATCGACCGACAGACGTCGATCAAGGGGAATGAATGACGTTGTCCACCGTGTCAATGACACCTCAGAAGCCGGAACTTGAGACGAGGAAGACCGCACGAATGTCAGGAATCCAGCTCGCTGTCAGAGATCGCGACCGATCGCTCTTCCTGCAACTATAATGGCAGATGGCCGTTACACCATATCGGACACAGAAACTGACTTTGCAGACTGTTGGTAGGGCCGTTACCGCAAGAAAAAGGTCCAAGCGCAGTGCGCAAGCCTCAACGGTCAACAGAATATGAGAGCATTTAGCATGTGGGAAGTGGCAATGTTGGCCACTGCGCCATATCGTATCCGCAAGCCCTGGCGTTGGTTTGGACTGACGCAAGAGCCAACGTGTGGCTGAGTGAGAATCCAGTGATCGCGAGAACGGTGAACCGGGAAAGAAGCCGGGGACAATCGTGCTCGCGGGACCTCGCGGGCCTCAGCGCTTCAGCGCTTGGGCGATGCTTCACAGCGCTAGAGTCCGCTTCCCCTGGCCAAAGAATGCACTCTGCGACAACTCGGCTGTCCTCCGGCTGCCTTGACAATGCGCCGGCCCATGCGTCGCCAATACCCTCGCAAGCACACCTCGTCGACTCTCTCGACGAGTATCTCCAGTCGACTTGTAGCAGTGGCCACCGATGATACAGGTGACAGCCCGGTGCGGTGTCTATTACACGCCCCGCAGCGCACGGGGCCCCAAAGAAGCCTGCCCTCGGATGCGCAATCGCCTCATGCCAGATAATCTGAGATCGGCCACGGGCCTCCTGCCAAAACCCGTAATTTGTGAAGAGACATAGACGCTAGTCCGCCTCACCGTGATACTACTGAAAGGTTCGGTGTCGCAACTTACCTTATTCGACCCTCCTGAACGCCTCAGACAAAAGATTATTGCCTTTCCGGGCCACCGCGCAGCCGAGACAAGGACCGTCGAGACGAATGCCAAACTGCTCCCCCCGTCTGCTTGGGCCTGCTATAAAATACCCTGCAGACATGGCCTTTTGCTCCTCAGCACCAACCGCGGTGACCGTCTCCTCCGCCTCCAGCTCTCCTCTCCTCCGCAACGTTATTCGACATGTACCACTTTGACCGCTACGCGCAGATGCAGGCTGAGGCTTGGGCCTATGACCAGCCTTATGTTCCTCCCGAGGACGCCCTGTCATCTAGCCTGCAGTCGTCCACCCTCTTCCCCTCCATGTTCACCGGCTTTGACTCTCCCGAGCCCAGCGAGTCTGGCTCGAGTCGGTCAAGCTTGGACTTTGCTCCGGACATGGCGCCCTACCATGGTGCCGCCTCCATCCCAACCGACGCGTCCTACGTGCTCGGAGGTCTGTCCATGAGTGACACCCTCCATGACCGTGAATATGACACCAATCAGAGCTTGTGCGTCGCGTCCTACTTTTCTCCACATCATGCGCATGCTCACCCGTGGCCACATAGGATGTTCGACTTCTCCAACTTTGACATGCCATACATACCCGCCCCGGAGCACCTGCCCGCTCATGGCCTGTACAGTGTCGCCGCCCAGAGCCCTCCCACCCTCTCCATCCCGCTCGCGCCCGAACCTTCCCTCCCCTCGACTCCTGTTCCGGCCACCCCTACGCCATGCCACGCGCCCCAGACCATATATACTCCGGCTCCCATGACCTCTGCAAGCATAACGTCGCCGGCATCCCCCTTTTCAAATGACTCTGACAGCGACGCCAACGACGGGGAATACCGTCCCGCCGGGGCGCGCAAGGCACGCAGGCGCGCCGCTCGCACCTCTCCCTACCCCTCTCCCTCCCCTTCACCTGCCTCCTCCCCGCGCTCGCCCTCCTCCCCCAGCGCGCGTCGTAGCACCTCCATCCGTCCGCGTAACACCCAGGTCGCGGCCACCAGGACCGACACACATGCAGGGCAGTGCCCGCACTGTGACTACGTGCAGACGAACGGGCGTGCTCCGGACCTCGCGCGCCACATCGCGTCGCATCTCGCCGGACAGGACCCGATGAAGTGGGTCTGCTGTGGTGTCCCTCTCGCGCATGCGCGCGCATACGGGGTGCGCATGGGCCCTGGTGCGGAGGTGAACATGTACGAGGGCGTGCCGATGGTTGGCGGGTGCTGGCGCACGTTCACCAGGCGCGACGCGCTCGGGAGACACCTTCGTCAGCAAGAGTGCTGCGTCGGCGACGTCAACGCGCCGTGGCTCCGCGGCAACATGGAGCGCAGCGAGAAGAAGCGCGCGCGGTGAATGGCTGCTCATATACGAGTAATGACGGTGTATCTCTATGACTGCTAGGTGAGCATCATCTCTCGCAATAACGTGGCTGCTGGTCCTGACTGTTCGATGCGCCTAGGACTGTATCGATTTGACTCTGTATGCACATCTCTATCTGAACTCTCACCGATATCTGTATCCCTGCCTGCGACTCCATATGCCCCCCCTCCTCTGTTCGTGTCTGATTGTGACATTATACCTCCCGCTTTAATACCCTCCCCCTTGTGTTTGTCCATCTACGCTTGCTCGCTCTTCCAGTTTCGGTGTCTCGGTGTCTCGGCTTTCGATTGTGGTCTGCTAACCGTGTTGTGGAATGTACTGTGTACACTGTAACACCTGCTTACAATAATTATCGACGTTATGCGCTATCGCTGCCCGTGAACTGTAGAGCGCCAGGCCACTGTACTGCTTAATTGCCCCGGAGTCGGGTGTGAACGTTGCGTCATATTTCTCGCTTGGACAGAAGGCAGCCCGGCATCCTGCGAGAACCGCCAGAGGCGCAGGTGTTTACTGGGTATGCCGTACCTGTAATGGTAAGAGGAAAGACCATTCCCATAATTGAGCGCCTGCATGTGCACCCGTACCTAGGAGTTGAGCGCTAGCAAGTAATTGTAGGATGCGTCATCCGTCCGGCTCTTCGATGGGGAGGTCCATGGAGAATAGGTCAATATTAAGGAGACCGTCATAGCATTTTCGCCCAATACAGAGAATAGAATACAAGGATGGTCCATGGACGCAGGGATATCAGTTGCACAGGCTATGTAGCTTCATCATGCAGCAGCACATATTCTCGCGCAGACTCGCCGAATTTGATCACTGGTGTCATGTCAGGATATGTCAAAGTGGATATTAGCTGCGTAGAATGCTCACCATCCCCTGGTTTCAACTCGTAATATCGCGACTGAGGGACGGGGTCATCGTTGACTTGTGTACCGTTAGTCGACTCAAGGTCGATGAGGAATGGCCTGGGTTGCACGAGTTTAGTACTACCGCCAGCAAAGGAAAATGAATAATTGAACCCACTTGATACTGGATCTCACGTCTCCAAATTCACTTTTCTCCCGCACCATTCGGTCTACAACGAACATCAAAACGCGATGGTGTGACTGGGTTCAAGGGTGCTCACATTGAATGACAGCATGCTGCTTAGAGCAGGAGGGATGTTCAATGGTGATGTCGCAGACCGTCCGGTCTCTGCCAATCAGATATGCACTCTGCCGGTGAATATGCAGCAAGTCTAGTGTCATTCAAACACAGCCCATCAGCTTTGGTGCACTCGGCGGTACAGGAAGACGGGCTCACCGACTTGCTCCTTGCCCTTGAACACGTACAGCCGCCAACCCACGATGGGCTTCCGCGCCTCCGGTGGCTCATGGTACTTGAGCACAGTCTTCGTCCCATCCGTATTCTCTACCGTCTTTGTCGCCGCGGCTAGCAGGCCTGAGGGCGCGAAGTTCGGTTTCGCTTTGTCTTCCGGGGATTTGGACCGTGGTACAGACTTGGACTGTGATCTGCGCGGCTGAGAACCAGAGCGGCGGCGTGGTGAGGCAGACCGCCGAGACGGGCCTGCACGATCACGGTCGCGGTCCTCCCTCCCTCTGTCCCTGTCCCTCCGGTGGTCCTGATCCCGGCCCCGACCTACGTCGCGTTCGTCGTCTCGGCCATACCGCTCCCTACGCCCCGAGTGGTCGTCTCTTCTCCGCCTGTCGTAGCTGCCGCGGTCACGATCGGTCGGCCTCTCTCTAGTGTCGCGTTCTCGCCGCCGTGAGTATGGTTCTTCCTCGCGGCCAAAGTCTCGTTCACCTCCGCGGTGTTGCTTTGAGCGATCATAATAATCCGGTTCGCGAGCCATGTAACCCCTCAGCGCAGAAATAGCACACAAAGTAGAGTCTCAGGTGGGACAAGATGAGAAGCATACAACGCCAGGCAGTTGGATCAAGTGCCTCGAACGTGCGTACTGAGGCATATGAACCCGCACTAAAGAGGAACTATCAGCTCCGATATGGTGTAGTGGCTAACATTATCGCCTCTCATTCTCTGCGCGCGATAGCCCGGGGTTCGATTCCCCGTGTCGGAATGCTTTTTGCACCCTGGAGACAGGTCTCACTTTCATACGATCTGCAATGGACCCAGCAATCATCAGGGCGTAGGACTTCGTGGATTCTGGTGCGATCGTTACCTGCCCTGATCGTGTTTTCTTTTCAATCGATCGTCTAATATGCTTCGCTTCTCAAGAATATGATCGGAAATAGGCTCATTCCTTCTGTCGTGGAACAGAAGCTGGCGTACTGTATGTAGCCTATATATCGGTCACCACGGGCGAGTAACTCGGTACAGATATATCCTTCCCTTGAGCGGCCTTGTCCAGTAAGCTTATATGCACGATGTCATAAGACCTCCTCATCGTGGCGCGCAACTGGTCTATATCACATCAGCCGACAGACGGACGCCGCTTGGAAGCATCCTAAGGGAATGATACTGCCATTCGAAGGCGGGGCAGCGCTTGTTGTACATACATCGTTCTTCAAGCAACGTACACAACTAGACGCCCTAGGTGCAATAGATAGTGCCAATATAAATACCCTGATATGGCCCCAAATGGTCGAGGAGATCACTGTCAAAGATGTTCGGCACAGTTGCAATCGTGCATTCTGCGTCCGTCGCGTCATCGTCGCCGGGGCAGGAAACAGCGTCGTTCGGAGCTACGATATGCACCTCTCCATGCGGGTGCTCGAAGCCCAAGAACCGGCCAGGTACGATTGGGATGGGATCCTTCTCGTTGTTGACGCGCGTAAAGTCGGGGACCTGTGCGTAGCGCCGTTAGTGCGGATCGAGTCGCGAAGTCTGATCGGTCGGCGTACCTGTGAGTCGAAGAAGGAAGCATAGGCCGGATCCCCGACACGCGGGGTACCATAGGTGACGGACTTGATGGAAACGTCCGAGGGCAGGTTCATCGTCATGAACAGTGCATCCAACTCAGCGAGTGCTCCGCCCAGCGAGTGTCCGACCTGCGGCACGCGTGTATCAACATCAAGTTCACGACTCGACTAGTAATCACGTACAAGTACGACAGAATCCGCTCCCCGCTGCTGGATCAGACTCCTCGTCTCAGCAAGGATGGCGGGTGCTGTCTTTGCATGTTCATTTGCAAATCCGCTGTGCACAAATATGCTATTGGAAATTCCTGGAAACAGCGTCGTGTTGAGGTTCTCCATGACAATATCCGTGTCCGTCAAGTCAGACAAGCTAGAATCAACGTGTGAGAAACGGGAACAAGCAACAGATAGGAGTACCTGGTACCCACAACTGCGTCGGGTCTGTGCCTTCGTGTGACACGACGACTGCATTTTGGCTCGGCCAGTAACCAACAAAGTCTGCGCCTATGTGAGATGATGTCCCTGCGCAGGAGATCAGGCACTAACACAGCTGCACGTCGTTTCCGTCGCCTCCGCTAAGGGTTACCTCGAAGCCGGAGTTCGCCTCGCAGGCATCTGAGTACAATATTCGTCAGTTTTGTGCGCTGAAACGCAACGAACCCTTAGATGAACTCACCACCACAGGTCCAGGTAGGAATACCGCTGGTGCAGTATGCCGCTCTCGCGAATTGGGTATACGGCGCGAAGCTAGCCAGCTGCGCGGCCGTCAGGGTGGTCGTTCCGTCGCGGCGCTCAATGGGGGCAGCTTCAGCGGGAACCTCTGTCGGAAGCGCGAGCACAGCACTCGCGTACAAAGACGCGAGCAGGGAGAACCCGAAGGAGTGACGCATTTTGTCTCGCGCTACGCAGACGAAAGGACCGGATGCCTAGAGCAAGGAGCTCCTGCAGGAGAGGAACAACAGGCCTGAGCTCTCCAGAGTGACCATCGCCGCATTTTCTACTGTTGGCCTGTGAATCCTGATCGCTGGTTAACAGTGATGCCGCCTGCGAAGTGTTCTCGGGATGCAGCTTGCATGCGGTCAGTGGGCAAGGGGACGTTCACATGAGCTCGAGATGCACAAGACACTGACGGTCGTGACATGCATTGCGCAGAAGCGCGAGGGAAGCTGGCTTGCCGAACAGCAGCTGGAAGAGACCGCAGCACACGGCACACGAGCCCCCGCCGCGCTGAGCCCCGACGCAGATCCCGCACCCCCGTCTGCATCGCCGCCGCGTTGTGATCAGCGACACAGACGTGGTATTTACCCGTCCTCTCGACGCCGCACCCCGCCTGATCGTCCGCATCATGTTCGCGCATCAGCACAGCGTGCGCGCGATGCTCGGCACTCTCGCGCGTGCCGCTTGACACGGCCGCGTGCGCGCGACGTGAGCACGTTGGTGCGCGGGCAGGTGATTAGCTCGCCCGCGTGCGGAGCAGGCGGGCAGTGGTGGGGCGCGTGCGGGTGCCTTGCGATCTTCCCAGGGCCGGGTCCATGCGGTGCGTGGGCCGTGATTGGCCCTCGGTGCCGCCCGTGCGGCGGGATCGCGCTGCGGGCGAGGGCGCGCGCGGGCGCAAGGTCGTAAGGGCAGGTACGGAGGGAGGGGGCCGTAATCTGGGAGGGCCATCGCGCCGAGGCAGCGCCTGGCAGCGTCCAGACGAGCGAGCCGCGGTCAAGCTGAGATCACGACCAGGCCAAGCATCGGAGGACCATAACTGAGATCCGTGCTGCCGATAACCGATCGGGCAAGATGACCCCCATATTAGGCAACTTCAGTGCAAACAGTCAGCCGCCGACAATAGCCGTTCGCCCCGACGCGACACCGGAGCTGCGAGGTGGGAGATAGCCAGAGGAAGAGACTCTGAACTCAGTCGTTGATGACAGTGCCGGTCTCTGAGCGGGGGTATTCGCCTTTAGACTCTAGAATGGGGCGCTGCGCTTTTGACGTTTTCTGACATTCTTGAGCGACTACAATTGTAATTTGTGGCAGCCCTCAGTCAAGACAGCAGCATTGCCAAGATCACCGTGTGCCGCAGCAGCAGAGACGCTCATCGTGCGGGCCGGCGTACACAGAAGTGCGGGTCAGTTGGCCCAGGTACTCTGGATGAATATCGCAATTGTGGCTCGGCCACACCGGCTAATCCGCGGGGCGCATAACGACCGCGTACTCCACAGGTCAAATGTCTGCAGAAGAACGCGGCTATGTAATGTCTGGTCCTGGCCACCTGCAACGATATGTCAACTAGGCGGACGACCCCACCGTGGGCCAGAACATGCGAACCCGCTCACCACGTTCCCTGGGTAGAAAATGCCTTTTGAGTGCAGAACCGTCGGCGGCGGTCTAGGAGCAGGAAGACAAGGTGCCAGCCTAAGATGGCGGTGTCCCGACGTGATAATGACGCCAACTCCGCGAAATGAGGAGCTCTATGTGTCTGTGTCAATTGAATGCGTGGAGCACATGACATCTAATTCCACCGCTCCTGAAGATGGCAGTGAGGCGGCTATGTCGACAGTCGAACCGAGAACGTCCTGCAAGCGCGGACATTGAACAGGGCACATTATAGTCGGGACTAGATAAGTCGCGTCGCCGCGTATGTGTGACCCTAGAGGAAGAATGGTGAGAGAACATACGTGGGCATAAGTCCATATTCATCTCACTTTCTCTCATGTAGTAAGCTTCGAGAAACGCATCTGGGAAACTGTTGAATATGTACTTGTAGCACGCCGCGCGGTCGGTGCCCAGTCGTGTCTGTAAACCATAGTAAGACGTCTGGAATG
The DNA here is from genome assembly GCA_000320605.2 of Gelatoporia subvermispora B. Taxonomy (NCBI): domain Eukaryota; kingdom Fungi; phylum Basidiomycota; class Agaricomycetes; order Polyporales; family Gelatoporiaceae; genus Gelatoporia; species Gelatoporia subvermispora. Next base: position 1,589,595 of record KB445793.1, read on the forward strand.
GAAATTATGCCAATGTGAGGCGCAGACAAACCTCTTCGGCAGCCATGTCTAATGCGATTGGTCAGCCGATGTTTTCCCGTCAAGTCCGATCATAACCTACGAAAGGCAACGATCATGACGGATTGCGAGTGGGGGGACGGGGAGAGCAGCGCGGGCACGGGATCCTGTTCATTCTTGATAGCGCGCGGAACCAGGCGGGCGAGCTTCTTTCAGTTAGGTTTGATCCCGCAATTAGCGTGAGGAAGTCCGAGGTTGATCAAGGTGGAGCGTCGGCCAGGTACGACGGTGTTGGCTGCGCCCCCCAAAATACTCGCAGGACGTGTGCGATGGTATTCCTCGCGCGATATGACGGACTCTGGCGTGCGGAGGCACTCCTGCTCAGGATTTATGAGTTCGCAAACCGGACCGACTTGTGGGTCATATAGAACCGGTCTGGAGCGGACCTGCGTATTACATAATAGTTGGAAGGGGATGCTCACGCATCTTCGGCAACGAGTAGCGATGATGTGAGGCGCCGCGGCAGACGGAGGGAGGGCTGGTGAGCTGGCAACATCGGTGAGCTGGGCGTGCAGGGCCCCCCGCCTGCGAAGGCGTCGCTGCGAAGGCACCGCCTGGCAGTAGTACTGCGCCCATGGCTGGCGCTGCGAACAACCAGACGACTGAACTCACTCCACCCTGCGAATTGTATTTGGATCTTCGTTTGTGCACCGTTAACGCACCGTGTGCACACCATCTGCCGCCCTCATCTGACCTTTCATGGTCGTTACGAACCTACCCTGAGGGCGAAGAGGCTTCTATCGGAACCGTCCCGTGTGTAACTTTGTGGGAAGGTCGCGAGTTGGAAGCGCGATTGTGTGGGCATTTTGGTAAACCGTTTATCGGCGTATCTGCCCTTTTGCATCTGACGGTCTGGATCAGTCCAGTGTTGTGGAACCTAGCCCCGAATGCGATTCGACCATCCCTCGCGTCCTCGCCCTCCTTGACAAGCGCGACAGCTCTTCGCAGTTATTCCCCATTCAAATATGGTCATCCCTTCTCGTCTGTTCACATTATTATCCACCACCCCGTCCTCCTCCGCACCGCCCTGGCCTTGCAATGCGGTAACCACGCCCTGACGTTCCACGGAGCCACTCACTCCCAGAGTCGCACTAGCATAAAGCACCGTCGTGACGCAGTTCATTTCTGCACCCGCGACGCTTGCTGCCCGATCGACAACGCCGTACCCGGTCCCCTGCTTCTCCGCGTCGATATCATCTCACCGGGTGCAGTCTCTGGCGTCAGTCTGTTTGCAGTAACACCCCGAGCCGTTTTCAAATGGCGACGGGCCCTCTCTCTCTATCTGACTCGGATCCCGAAGGTAGCGGCTATTCGCAGGACGAGCTCTCGGGTTTTCAGCACGCCCACTACCTCTCGCGCTCCCCTGAGGCGCATACACATACCAACACTTATGCTCCGCACGTTCCAGTGCCGCCGCCGAGCGCGTACCATCACACTGTCAACGATCCGCGTGTCCCTGTCGCCCAGCATTATGGAACCAGCCCCCTACCGTACCCGACCAACGTCAGCTATGCGGAGGCACAGCCCCCGTACTTCACGCCCCAGAACGCTCTGGGCGCGTCTACTAGCCAGGACGTGACCGTCCGCGGATATACAAATATGCAAGGATTTGCCAGTGCTCCGTATGCGCTTCCGGTCGCAGACACAGATGTCCCCCAGAGTGAGCCAAGGAGCACAACCCCGGCCGCATCGCAAAGCGGCCGGGGACGTAGAGAGAAACCACGCATTGAACTCGCCGCAGATCAGCCTCTCACAACTCAGGGGAAGCCAAGAGTGCGGGTATTTGTCGCCTGCGTCCAGTGGTACGCGCATATAGTCTGCGATTTTGCGCAATATGCATTTTCTGAACGTTACTCTTAGTCGCAGTCGCAAAATCCGTTGCGATGGCGCAAAACCGATGTGCCACAACTGCAGCCGTCGCACGGATTCCGACGGGCAGTGTACATATGATGCCTCTCCAAAGAGGCGTGGCCCTGATAAGTATCCTGGGGCTCGGCAACGAATGACTAGCGGGGGCGGAGCGGCAGATAGGCCTCGTCGGCGAACAAGGAGGCGGGAACCCAGCGGGGACCCGAGCGCTGGTGTCACTGCGGCTTCCACGCAAGGTGCCGATGAAGGCACCTCACAACATCATTCTGACCTCCCTTTTGGCCAAAGCCAGCAGACGCATCCGGGAGGTCTCACTTTCATACAGGAGAGCTTTGTGCCGCACTTGAAGCGCGACTTTCAACCCCCTCCTCCACATATTCCCGCCCCTCACTCCTTCTCCCCCGCTCCCTCCATCAGCTCCCCAACGATAGTCGGACGTCATCGCGGTGACGCAGGGGTGCCGTATCCTCCGGTATGAGCCCCACTCCGTAGCTTTGAGCAGCGAAGTAGCTAATCCGTGAGATAAGAGTTATTACGACTCCGAGGCTAGACCGTCGTACCAATATGGAGCGCCCCTCGGTTCTGACTCTCACGCCTCACAGAGTGGCATAGCCCCATACTCCGTACAGCGAGACAGTGGCCCGCGCGACGTCAAGCCCACAATTGCACCAGAGCCCTCGCTGCAGTTCACCCGCGAAACATGGTGGGACGCGCTCCTGAGCCTGTACTCTGTCCCGCTCGGGCAACCTTGCAGCCGCCTCGCGCCGCTCACTCCCGGCGCACGCGAGTCCGTCACGCAGCGCGTCGCGGCGGACCTTCAGGGCCTCTTCCGCTCGTCGATGTACTGGTTCTCGTTCCTGCACCTCCCGCGCTTTTTCGGGCGGATGCTGGACCCCACGCAACGGCCAGCGCTCCAGCCGAGCCTCATCCTCAGCACGCTCGCTCTCGCGACGTTTATGCGGAGCGCAGAGGAGCGGAACGGGCAGGCCGCACTCATGCGCGACCGCGCGCTCCGGCTCATGGAGGAGGCGCAGGGCGCGCTCGAGGCGAGCGTCGCCGCGGGGTGGATCGACACGGCGTTGGTCCAGGCGAGCTGGGTTAGTGCGCATCTCTACAAGACTGCGGCGCCGCACGTAGATGTTGACGGGTTGTTTCCTTTGTTCGCAGATGATCGCGTTTTTCGAGATCTCGGCTCATCCCCACCATTCGACGGCGCGGGTGCAGTCGTCGATGCAGAGGCTCGACTCGTTGATTGAGATGCTCCAAATCACCCAACTTGATAGAGACGATCCGCGCGTGTCGGCCGCGGGCCTCAGGACGGACGTGCCGGCAGGGAGACACCAACATTCGAGGGCCAGTTGGGCTCCCACGTACCCGTCCGGCATCGCTCCAGCGCCACACCCACCTCCCGTTTGCGCCTGCCAGGCGTACACGCTCGGACAGGGTTGGCCGCAGTCATCGGAGCTCGCTCCTCGCTGGACGATGACGCCTCTGTGGCGGGAGGACTGGTCGGAGGGCGAAGTCAGGAAGGAGGAATGTCGGCGAGTTGTCTGGAGCACCGTCACGCTCGCGGCGGGGCACAGCAATTACACGGCTGTAAACCCCGAGATTCCGCCTCTCGATTTGCACATCATGGATGCCGCCAACGTGAGTCCCCCGTAGTCGCCCGCATTCCCGCCCTGACGTGTGCTAGTATGCTCTGCTATTGCCCGGCGAATCCCTCGCTCAGCCAAACGGGTCCCCCGATACCCACGCACTGTTCAGGGAGTCCGTCTGGGCGCTGTATATGCAGGTCATGCAGCTCTGGCACAGCTGTCTCCGTGTGCGCGGAAATGGGGACATCAGCGACGCTGACAAGGCCCAATTTGCGGTCAATGCATGGCTCTCATTGGACGCGATCGAGGATGCACTGGGAAGGCATACCTGTGGCGCTGAGCGAGCTTTCCTTTTTCAAGGCAGGGAATATATCTTCAAGTGAGTATACGGGTTTTGCGGTTCTATTTCACCACGATTGCCTATCGCTGCAATTCCCCACTCTGACGCGATATGATGCAGCACACGCATGTGCATCTCCTACGAATTTCAGCGGTACATACCCCAGATCACCGCGTAAGTCTTTTTCGGAAGGTCGGCCTTCTAGAACACACGGTTGATAGGATTCGTTACAGCAATACTAATCCTTATTTCCACCGTAGGCATGCCGAGGATTGGCGTGAGTCCTCCATTGGCTCGCTGCAAGCTCTGTAATCGCACATCTAATTAACGTCATCTGGAAACTCGCAGTGAATCATCAGGCGGCAATCGTGAAGCGCTCTGTGGCGAACCTTCAACCTGCCGGCGGACAAACGCCAACTCTGTTATCGAAACGCCCGCTGTTCATATTCTGGTTCATGTCTCAGATATCACGGTATGAAATTACCTCATTTCCGTGCGCCTCGAGCTGACAACAATCAGATCATTGTCATTGTGGCAGTGTGACCAGACTCTGACATTGGCCCTGGAGGTCGCCACCTCACTTCTCATACCTGTAGACTACCTGATGGTGTTGTGGCCATGTCAGGGTGAGTGGAGGTGCACTAAAGCCTCGGGGTATAGCGACTCACCACATCATATGTACAGAACAACGACGAAGATATCACGTGCTCCGCAACAGGCTTGCGGACGCTTGCCGAGTGGCAGGCCTACCACCTCCGCCTGCATATGGTGCACCTCGCTGAATGCTCTGTATGGACAGGACGTGTTCCGCTGGTCTGATCACGACTGACTAAATCGAATATACCCGGGAAGGATGCTCACAATTCATTTGTTATTCACGGACACCTAGCTCCACCATCGAATTCATAGATACCTGCGAAGTCAAATAGCAGCACACGGACATGATGTGTTGCCGCTCTCAGACCACGACACAATGTTATCCTGATTCCTTACTCGGACATTATTATCTGCTTCCTCATCACTCGAAATTGCTTTTTTCGGATTTGATATTTCTGCCTTCGCAGCTGATGTGCTCGGGTACTGCTACGTGTACATTGCTTCATATATTCCATATCATAGAGTTCACGTACATATTGAATACGCATTCCAGGAGTCATATGTAGCCAGTGTTATTGCTTCTCGTCTGCCTCCGCTGAAGTGCTCACTCGGCCCGGTGAGGTGTTTGCTCCTGTTGATATTGTGGCATAATGAGCACCTTGCGGTCACGCAGAGGCCACCTCCACGGTACAAGGTATCATTGCGACGGCCACCATCCTCTTACTCGGACGGAAGAACTTACCTACCGTTCCATAACCATCCTCTTTGAGTAGACCCTGCTCTCGTGGAATACATAGTGTGAGGCAGGCGCTCGTAATGTCGTATACAGACACGAACTCCCCAGCGCTGCCTTCCGATGCTTCCGCTAATCTGAAGCGACGGGCGTCGCCCTCATTCGAAGGAATGGACGATGCCGTCGTGCGGAAGCGCATGAAGGAGAACAGTGAGCAAGATAATACACCTGCGACGCGCCAAGGCAGCTCGGTGGACGGTGATAAACTAGCCGACGAGCTCGAGCTCGAGCTACAATGCGGTTGCTGTTCGGCCTTGGTACATCGTCCGGTGGTCGTTTCGCCATGTCAACACTTCTTTTGTGGGAGGTTAGCTACTACTCAACAAGACCCTGTGTATTTGTCGTACTGAACCACCAACCCTCAGTTGCTGTGCTCTGTGGATTCGAGTGAGTACTTATATCTATCTTAGCCTTCATGCGCCGCGGGCGGGAGTCCGAGTCCGAGTTGCCCATGGAAGGCTACATTAAATTGTGCACTGTTCATCGCATGGGACTTACCACGCTGTTCATAGAACGGGGGGACGAATTGCCCAGCTTGCAGGAGCATATCAACGTCGGTCACACCTTCGCGGATCCTTGAGACCATGGTAGATGTCCTGGTACGCACAGCACCAAGCAAGGCCCGCTCTATCAACGAACGGATGCAAGCAGATGATATATATCATCCCCGAATGACGTTAAGGGTAAGGTAGCCCTTACTAGCGTTCGGGAGCCATGTGCTGATGCGCCGCATGATCTGCTAGATTCCATCCCCCAGACAGGCTTCTCCGGAGCCGAACATACCTCAAAATAACAGCGGATATGTTCGACCATGCCCGCATTGTCTCCCTGGAAATGCATATGGTTGGCAGTGCGCGCACCCCATACCTGATCCCGACCAGGATCCGGAACGCGGGTGGCACGCGGATGACGGCACACCGCCTGATCATGGCTACTGTGGTAATTGGTGAGTAACGATCCCTCTCACAATGTTCGATTTAGCTAAATCGGCTTATAGTGAGAATATACTAGCGCTACGTGCACCTTCCACGTCGAAGTGCGACTTCTGTCAAGTCTCGTTCTGTGGTGTTGGCGTTCCGAATCGCTGCGTGGCTGCTCCTCTTCTTTCGCAGCATTTGCACGGAATGTCCGATCTTGGTGATCTCATCCAATGCAGTGAAGTTTATGATTGTTTCGATAACAATGCTGTGGAAGTCGATATAATGCTCGACTATCTGACTGCACAGAGGCTCACCCCTCGGCACATATATCGCGAGGCAAGTTGCTACATTCTCCATTATCTCGACATCAGCCGGAGAACTGACCTGTCGCGTACAGATTGTGGCCCACATTCAGAACCAGCCCAGACAGTTCGCGCCGCTGATTGACTCTGAGCTATTCATGGACCTATATACAGTCGGTGGTGGCGTGGACCCAGATCCGTCCGCACCACGTCATAAGATCTGCCGGCTCTGTGCTACCGAAGTCTTACTCTTCGGCTTGAGAGAGTGGTGGGTTCGCGAGAGGAAGAAGGGTTTTCTCGACGAGGCTGTCCTGAAACGCCCGGATTGTCCCGAGGGCAGCGCTTGCTCGAGACAGAAAGATCATGGTCAGTCAGATACTACCACTCTCAAACGTTGTTCTAATTCTTCTCTCAATCCAATCAGCACACGCGAAAGAGTGTAAGTAAGCCTTCGTCAGAGCTCAGCGAGACCATCTAATTCCTCCTCAGATAATCATGTCATAGTACCTTCTGACGACAATCCTGCTCCATTGCCCCCAATGCAGCTTCACGAGGACGAAGATCGCACCATAGCACCAGGTCATCCGCTCCACAGTTTATTGCACCTACCTTTTCTGGGACCACAGCGAGAACACGGTAGTTTGGCCTCCTTCCTCACTCGTAATGCACCCGGCGCGACATCGTCCCAAGACGAGATTGATGCCTTGTTATGACCCATCCGATGTACAATATTCATCCCCGGCTGAACCTTTCGTTCCTAGATTGTAAACCTGACTACATGATTTTCTACATCCATTATTCCGTCAATCATCAACATTCTCCGCTGTCATAGGGCGCCCGCGCCTGTCCGTCCGTGCATGTACATTACATATCTTACCATGGAACACTCATTTCCAAGACAATACACAGGCCAGTTAGAACTTGTAGAGCGACCTGGAGAGACACCAGTCAGCTTCTGGACGCATCGGCAGCAATCAACGGTGCGGCTTGGGGTTCAGGATGTGGGACTGAATAAGTGAGGATAGGATAATCTAGCGGAATAATGATAATTGAATAGGAGACGAAGTGTATGGTGGGTTAACGATCATTAGTACAAACCGCCGTACATTACTGCCCGCTCTTCCCAGCGGTTATTCTTTGGACGTCCGGCGACGGACTTCTTGTCCGAGTTCGTCGCGCGCTTGCGAGCTAAATCTTTCTCCTTGAGCTCCTGGGCCAGACGCTCCGCCTTCTCCTTCGCCTCCTGCTTTTTCCTCTGCTTCTCTTCCGCCTTCGTCGCCTTCAGATCCACCTCAGACGAGCTGAAATGGCTCTGGGACATGACCATGTTCCCACTCGATGACCGCTTGCGATCCTTGGAGAATAGACGGCCTAAGGCGCCGCCGCTATTAGACTTGTCGGAAGAGGCCCAGCTCGGGGAATCGCTACGGGCCGAGAGAGAAGAATCTTGTGACGGTGCAAGCGACTCGGGTCGGTTCATGGCTCGGTATGCCTTTTGATCTGAGTGCGCATCATCGCCGGTTTGCGTGCTATCGCATTCAGAGGTGGTGGACGGCCGAGGGGCCGCGTTGGGTATATTAGAGTATGGCGTCTTGCCCTCGAACCCGTCGCCCTGATATTGGGCCGGTCGCTCCAGGTCCTCTGACGTGCGTACTTCCTGAATGACGCCAAGATGATTCCGCCCGTAGGGAGACATAGGCAAAGCATCGGTAGGAGTCGCAATGGTCGGACTGACCGGAGGGGAGGTATATGGCAACTGCTGCACAGACGAGGGCCGGCTGAGACTAGGCGTTGACAAGACTGAGATGGAAGACGACAAAGAGGGCGTATCACTATCCCGATTGCGCAGCATCGCTGACCGCGGAAGGTGATACGCAGGGAATGCAGCAGACGAGGGTGAAAGCAGTGCAGCAGAGTCACCATAGCCAGCAACGCTATGGCCGCCCTCAGAGTCCGCGTAAATCGAACCGTTCAGGCTCGTGTGCTTGACAGCAGTAGGGCTCTGTGACGAAGTGGAGTATCTGTAGGCACGTGCGTCTTCCTCAATCTGCGCGGTAGTATCGTCGAACAACGCAGCGATCTCTTCCGGGGTGGGGAGCGGGAACTTGTCCAAGGGGTCGGCGAGTTCTGGCTCTACTGACTCGTCTTTCTCTGATGCGAACAACATCATGTCGGCAACAGCGCAGAGCTCGCTGTCGGTGTTCATGGAGATGATGCTGACAGCACGGTCGTGAATAGCAGACTGCTGTCTGCGGAAGGCCAGAGTTCCGGAAGGCGGCTCCGGGAAGAGGTGTGTTGCAGGAGACGGTGCACGCTGCGTCGGAGGAGGCTTCATCGGCGGCAACGAGGAAGACGCGCCTATTGAAGTGTTAGACCATGCAGCAATTAGGAGCTCATTGCACACGCACTCATGGGCTCCTGGATCGACAACCCCTCGACCTGCACATGTAGGTCCGCCCGATGTCCCCCTGCACCCGACTCCGAGGACGCGCGGATCAACTGCTGCGCGGCGTGTGTCATTGGAACCGAATTGTCCATGCTGAACCTCATCGTCTTGGCGCCATTTGCATTGACGTAGCCACGCCCACCGGGACTCGAGGCACCAGACTCAGGTCCCCGCAGGTACGACGCATCGGACATGCCACGCGGGCGCGCAGCACCAGGCGCGTCCGACCGCCCGTTACCGGAATGGGGACCAGGGCCGCCGTTAGCGTCTGTGTTACGGCTTCCTGAAGAGCCATCCCGATCTATACGAGTGCGGCCGCTAGGTGGACGTCTCTGACTATATGCCTAAAAAGACGCATCAGCAAATAGAGTATCGTATTGCGACAAGCCGCATACCATCACTACGCGAAGAGCCCTGGAGTCAGGAACGTGTTAATTACGAATGAATCCAAGATGGAGTATAGTGCCGTACCTGATTTGGAGGCTTCGGCAACTGCACAATGTGGACACCCCGTAAATGCCAACAGACGTCGCATAGCTGAGCGCGCGATGCATCGCATGCTTGGCAAGTATCCGGAGATGGTCAAGCTCGTATGTGCTCGAGAGAAGGAGGAGCTGGCTCAGAACAGCCGGCGCATGTTGCAACGGAGTGATGATGCCCATCGAGTAGAAGTACTGCACAAACGCCAGCGTCACCGGATACGGCTCCGACAGGTGGAACGAGCGGGGCGTTAGGCGGGGATCTGGGCGTGGCTCCTGTTCGCCTGTACTCTGAACCTCGGGAAGGGGCACGTGCTGCGAGATTGAGGGCATCGTCTCGATAGCGCGCGTCGCAGCTTCTACAAAGAGCCGACGCTGCTCCTTGAACCATGGCCAGCGGTCTTCGAGGAGCTTGCGGGAGCACTTGACCTTGCGGCCGTCGTCGCAGATGATCTCGAAATCCGAGAGCAGGCCCTCCTCAAGGGCGGCGAGCCCAAGCTCCTGCATTTGAACGTCAAGCAGGAGACGTGGCGGTTGGTAGATACCGAACGCCTCGAGGTCGATGCAGACGACGTGGTCCCAGCTGAGCAGGCGGCGGTTGTAGTCCTCGACAAGGCTTCCGTGCCGATTGCCGAAGACAAGGAAGCGGTTCGCGGATGGTTGCAAACAACCACGGAACCAGGAACCTTTCGCGAGAGCACTCCCGGGATCGATACGAGACCAGGTCATGTTCACCATGTCAAGTGCCCAAATCGAGAACGACTGGTAGGTCTGCGAGATGTACGTTCCTGCCACAATGAAATAGGTGCCAAGGATGGCACCGGTGGGGAAGCGTAATCCCGGGGGGAATGACGTGCCAGTCATAGCATTAGACTTATCCGTGACGGCGAAGTTATTGTTCGGTAGAGGAGTGAATACTTCCAGCTCGCGCTGGACATCAGTAAACTGTTTTTTGAAATCAGTCTGTGTCCTATATCAACAGAAAAGGTATGCGTACGTTATAGTTGCTGAAAAGGTATATGTCGCAAGGGTATTCCTCGGTCGGAGCAGCGGAATACGGAAGATGTATTAGGGCTTCGGATTGAGTGACGGGAGCGGTAGCGGGGGCGACTTGATCCACTTTGAATCGGGCACCGGGCTTTCCGAGCTTCGGTGATGTAGGGGTTGCGCGCATTTCCTCCTGGGGGAGACGGACGCGCATGTCCGCAGTGACTGCAACGCTCCGGTATGTGCCACAATGCCTCGGGTAGTCCCGTCGTGAGACCCACACCTTGGTGTTAAGGTCAAAGATGTAGATATCATCAAGCCAGACGTTGTTGAGGTCCTGGCCTCCAATGATGAAAAGGCGGTTCGAGGTAACAGACGACAAATGAGCGTAGCGGGCGTTCGGTGCGAGCGAGTTCGGAGAAGCGTCCGCAAAATTGGAGGGGAGGGGCACCCATCGCCTGGCCCCGAGGTCAAATAGCCGAACGTCGTTGAGAACGCAAAGATCCTCCGGGTTGTCGGATTGGAGTCTGATAGACATCCCTCCGAAGACGACAAGGTGGTTGTTCCCTAGCTCGCCGCTCAGGTCTATGATCCGGCGAGTAGGAGATGGGTGACTCACAAGCATCAGCACTGTGGAAATAACGCGCCTGCGGCACCTCGTCGTCGGGGGACAACACTAATTTCTCCCATACAAAAGTTTCCAAGTCGAACATGTAGATGTCGGAGACCATTCTACGTTCCGAGACCAACCGGCCTCCCTTGTGGTGGGTGAGCGCTCACCGCGGTGGAAATTGATTGAATTTACTCACATAAAGATACATCTTTGACCCCACGACGGTCGTTGACGCTCCCTGTGTAGTGATTTGGTACCATTGTTGGTCGCACGAGCGGTGAAGGACGACATACCACCAGTTTCGGGGGGACATCTCCGGTTGTTCTTCGACAGAACGCGGTCAGATCAGAGATTGGGTACATGGTAGCAGCTAATAGACACGGTATAGACCAATATGGTTGGTGATATAGGCAAGAAAAGAACGGGAGGTGGATAGAAAGGAGAAGAAGAGAGGATTGGAGAAGGCGAAACGGGACGGAGAGAGTCAATCAGGCATATATTTGGTATGGACCGAATGTAGCGCGGCGTTTCCGGGGCGCTAGGCACTTACTATACGACACATGGCGATATCTCGATAACCGTTTCTCCTCTGCATGATACCTCTTCCAAACCTTGCTCTAGAACTTGATGGCGGTCTTGCTATACCGGTTCCCTTCCTTCTCCCGTCTCGCGCTCGAAAACGTGCAGCATGTGCACACCAAATCTTCTCTGATCTCGCACGAACAACTCGCGCGAACCGACGCGCTCTCTTCTCCTCCAATTCTCCTTGGCGTAATTCGCAACTCCCGAGCGACAGTGCACACCGACCGTTGGATGTCGCTGACATTTCGGCCGATCGATGGCAGTCGACGGCGGCCCTCCATGGTGTTCCTGGCGGTCCCTCGACGAGACCCGCCCAATATGTTCAGGCCATCCTTCCGCCATTCGTCGCAGCTCTCATGCACATCAACATAGATACTGCCTGCTCTGTTCGCAATCTCCAAGAGAACCCTGCAGCTGTGCGGTCGCAGAACACGTCTGCGCGAATCCGGCATAATCCTTCTCGCACCCGACGAGTCTGAGGTGTGATCACCTGCGCGGCAGGCGGTCGGCGCATCTTGATTGGTGCGTTCGGCTCTGCTTAGCCCACTAGCTTGGGAGCGTTTGAACTCATACCTGGTTCTTGGTTTTGCTTCTACCAAACTTTTCCTTCTCTGGACGCGCTTCCTGAACAGACACGCCACTTCACACCACTGGCGAACCTCGGACTCGCTCGCTCCCTACATGTTCCGGTCAAATTAGCCACTACTATCGGCGCAAATGCCTCTATTGCTGTCGCAATCGGTTCATTAACTGTGTCGTAACGCAATTCAATCAGTCAAACCTCTTTCATGCCCGTTCCGGTTCGACAGTGCAACTCATGGCGACACATTCCCCATGATCCTTAAAATGCCTCCGTGGTGCACGAGGGAGTGGGAGCGAAAACATGTGGAACTCGTCATCGTCATGGAGAATAGCCTGGAGAAGAACGAGTGTATACACGCGCGCGAGCAGGCTTCATTCGCACCGTCGCGGGTAAATGCACGCACAGATGGCTGTCGAAGCTTCGGCGCTGTACAGCGTTGAAATCTGTTTCAAGTGCTACCGACCTTATATATCAATGCGTAGGTGTGAGCTTGTGTAAGCTCTCGGTTCTGGATCTATGACATCTTCGCGTGTCCTACGAACTCTTTGCCGCTGGTTAGGAAGTCCGGGGTCGGGTAGAGTTCGGGTCATGTACGGGTGCCCGGAGGTGCCCGGTGCAGATTGGCAGAGCCGTTGAGGCAAGGCAGGCAGCGCGAGGCAGCGGGCCCGGTGTAACTTTACACATAATCAGATAAGATTAGATTCAGCCTGAATATATCGCGATCTGATAATTCGCAGTGTGAGCGATGGAGAAAAAGAACCGACATCGCCCTTGAAATTTACCTGACGGTACAAACATGCTAGTCCGGGAAAACATAAATAGGTGCGCTGGACCGGCGGCCCACAGATACTTGTCGTTCCGGTGGAGCGTGAGCGGTGTTTAGTTCAAACACAATCCTTGCAGCAAGACGAATTCAACGAGTGACTCGATGACGAGACGCGCCGGGGCGGGTCTAGTCGTATGCAAATATGCTCAAGACCCTTCACCCAGTTCATCGTTTGACTTCACGCATCCTATACCACGCTTCTGACATACCACAGAGTTTCGCGGGATTACGCTCTTTCTCGATGGACTACTCAATCACTCAACCTACGCCGGACAAGCTCCAAGTGACCGCCCATAATCAGTACGACGCGCCCGAGTCGCTCTCTCCATCGACCATCGCCACCTCGCCGCTCGAGCAATTCCGGACGTGGTTCACGCAGGTGCAGGGCGTCGTCCGCGAGCCCGAGGCGATGTCGCTGTCTACCGCGACGCCCTCGGGCGTGCCCTCCTCGCGCTTCGTGCTCTTCAAGCAGCTCGACGCACGGGGCTTCGTATTCTACACAAACTACACCTCACGCAAGTCGCAGGAGCTGCGCGCGAACCCGCACGCCGCGCTCGCGTTCTACTGGGGGGAGGTGCACAAGCAGGTGCGCGTCGTCGGCCGCGTCGAGCAGATCAGCCGGCAGGAGAGCGACGAGTACTTCCACGGCCGCCCCGCAGGCAGCCAGCTCAGCGCGTGGGCGAGCCGCCAGAGCAGCGTCGTCGCGGATGGCGAGGTCCAGGCGCGGTACGATGAGCTCAAAGAGCGCTTCAAGGTGCCAGGCACAGAAGAAGACGTTGATGTGCCCCTGCCAGAATTCTGGGGTGGGTGGAGGGTGGTCCCCGAGTGCGCAATCTTCCATCACGCCGATCGGTGTTCACGAAGCTCACTCTGCATTCCAGCGAGGTCGAGTTCTGGCTGGGCAAGCCCTCCCGGCTTCACGACCGCGTACGATACCTACGCATACCAGGTTCTCCAGACGATGCACCGCAATGGAAGATTGACCGCCTAGCTCCCTGAATGTAGAGCTCGTGTATACTTAGATGGTAATTGGAAGGGGCCTGATGGTGGCGTTCATCCACGATCCTCACAACGCGATGTTCACCGCCACACCTCAATGAACCGGCGTTGTAAGGTCCTGCAGATGGTGGTAACGAATCGATCGTATCGCATCCCGACGATCGTGAAGGAACCCGACGGATCGCGTCTCGCGGGTGTCGCAGCAGCTTGGATGCGCTGACTACGTTTATTGGCCCAGTACACCGCGGCTAGTGCTACAAATAACTGGTACAGACTACGGAAGCAAGGCAAAAACACATAACGAATATATATATAAGACAATCCAAGAAGTGGCCGCACAGTCTAGAACCACGTCATCCAGCTACTGTCCGAGAACGCACTGCTAACCCCGCTAAAGTCCTGCTCGGCCTGCGCGGAAGGCGCAGCAGAGTCATACCCCGACTCACTCGACGTGTCCATTCCACGCTGCTGCATCGTACGTTCCGCAGACGTGTTGTACGAGCGCGACATGCCCGACGACAGCAGAGACCTAAGCGGACCGCGGATGGATGCGAAGGGGTCTGACATGCACGCCGTCTCCGAGGCCGCCTGCTCTAGGCACTTGAGCAGTGACGGGTGTGCGTGCTCAAAGGCGGTTGACTCAGTGTCGACGGCCATGTTAACTCTGCTCGGGCTCATGATGATGCCCGTCCGCCGTGCGATGACGCAGATCTCGTCATTCTCGTCACAGTTCTGTTGGGAGCCGTTGCGCCAGTTCATGTAGGCGTGGCGAGACTTGTTAACCAATTTGTCAAGCACGGGCTGCGGAGGAGACAAGATCAAATACCGGTACGACTCGTACGAGACTGGTACGTACGTATGCCTTGGCCACTATGGAACAGCGGTGGCGAACTTCACTGAATAGTCTCACTACGCGGTCAAGTTCTACGAGCGCATGAACCGAAAGTGGACACGAAGGTGCACGAGAAACAAGCAAACATAGCGCAACCTAGCACGGACCTATCAACACCCTCGGATAAGGCATAGCTTTTAGAGGCACTCACCGCGGCCGAGAAGCAGTTCGACCACAGCATCAAGATGCGCAACACGAGGTCTGGCTCCCACCGGTAGCATGTCGTTACCGCCCATATCAAGTTGCACGAGCTGCTAAACGTCGCCAACACGGACGGCGCGTACTGGTGCTTGACGGTGAAGCCCTCTGACACACTGAGCGCCTGGGTAAAATAGTTCCGATGCAGGTGCAGGATGGCTGCGCGGCGGCACGTCAATCCACGGGCATTGTGGCGCAGCGAAGCCGACACTCACCGGTCTCGCGCGAGCACAAGACCATACCCTGCTGCATTCCGAGCGGGTGTTTCGGCGCGAGCCCGTCATTATCGATCATGCGGAGGTGCAGCGGAACCTCGAAGTCGCGGATTTTCCCATCGAGGCCGAGAACGTCGGAGTAGCTCGGCGGCTGTGTGCAAATAACCGACTCGAGCACGGGCGCCATTAGGCGGACAAGGAAGCCGTTCATCCAGGCATGGTCTACAGCATATTGAGTAAGTGAGAGGGGAATCCGGGGAAGGAGAGATTGCGACGCACAACTTGTACCGAGGCCGCCGGGGGACATGCCTCCGTCGGGGATCGAAACGACGGGCTTCGCGTCAATGTGTTCAATTGAGAAGGACGGCGGACGTCTTAGCATTAACGCCTATGACGGCATGGTCAGATTTTCCACGAAGACTAATCAGTATTATGTCACCCACGAGTCGCATGTCAACTTCGACAATGTTCCAGAGCAGGGCTCTGCGCTTGTCGAGTTCCTCGGGAATGACTTTCGATCTAACTACATCACGGTCTAGGCTCCCGTTAGCTCCTCCCGAATGCATGACAGGAATGCTCTAACTCACGAAGACCCAACTGAAGACCATCTACTCAGCGTCAGAAGTTCTCGGAATGCCAATGCACTTACGCTTTGCGCTAGTTTCGCCAACAGACCCTGAAATGGCGGAACATTAACCCGTGTTCGAGTCTCCCGTAAGAGCTATGACTGACCATAATTCCCCAAGCATGTTCAAGAGCTTTCTTGTTGTCGGAGAACATTAGAAGATGCCAGACCATGTGAAACTGTCAAATCCCCATGAGGTCGTAGCTAATTCCCGATCGGCGAATGTCACGCACCACCGAGTGGATACCATCGAAGCTCGGCTCGTCTATGATAGGGGTTTCGCACAGCGCAACCCGGGCCAATTGATGATACTTCTCTGACTGGTGTTGGTGGTTGTCCTGCATCAAGTCGACCGAGCTTCCGATGGCCAACAGCATGTAAAACAAACTCAGTCGATGTGGAAGGAGTGCTATCAGCGGTTGCGTGTATACGCTGTGAATGAGATTTGGGAGAAAGCTTTCGCTTGCATCAGGGTTGTAGCTGCAAGCAGGACATGAGATTATTGAGTCACAGCGATGCGAAAGACTGCTTACAGCCAGAACGCATTGCTGCGAGCCCGGTCGCAGAGACGGTTAGCCTCCTCCCTCGACGGGAGCATGTCCCTGATCCGCTGTCGTAGGTGTGGATCAATTTCTGGTGCCATCACCGCCTCAGCCGGAAAATTACGGCTGATCCTGCACAAGTCCTCCGGAAGGTCTTGAGGATGTGTTATGCTCATGGCGGGCAGTGGATGATACTGATGGATATCAAATTCAATCACATTGTCAACACTGTTCACTCAAACGATAACACACCTCGTCTTGACGCGACTTGGGAGGAGTGGGCGGGGCATCCTCCTGGCGGAGATAGTCTTGGTACGCAGCGTTAGACATGCCATTGCGGTCGACACCAAACAGTTCCGGAGATTTCTTGATGAGCAAGAGTTCCTGTGCTAACAGAGGGTGCGCCTCGTTTGAGTGATGCTGGTGCAGAGACTGTAGCGCATCCTCCAGCACCCGTATTCGTTCGCTCATGACTTTGATCTTCTCATGCAGCTGTTCAGTGTTTGCGAGGATGAACCTGGATTTTGATGTCAGCCGCGCGCGCCTGCAGGGACGGTGATGGTAAGACGTGCCTGCTACCCTTTCCCCCCGTCAGGGCACCCTCGGGGCAGATCTCTGCGCATCCTCTCTTGCAGCACGACTGGCAGGGAAAAACACGGTCACACTAGCAGGCGAGAGGATTGAATGAGCATGAGCATGTGACGGGTAGCGGACTTGGGCAGTACCTTGAGCTTGAGGCTGTGATTTGGGCGACGGGTGAGAACGCTGCTGCGAGCAGGATGATGAGTGCGACCCACCGGCGACACTCCCCACAGGACAAGGGTCGTTTCCTATTTCTCTTGAATCCAGCATCAGGAGAGGTGTCGTTCTCGGGACTGGCGCCAGAAGGGGCCGCCGCAGCAGGCAGAGCGTATGGACGGAGACCGTCGTCGAGTTCCTTTGCCTGCCTGGGACGCTTGAGGGGACGAGAGTCGTCGTGGCCGTCTGGGATGGCTGTCGAAGGGGCTTGGGCGTGCTGGGGGACGCAACCGATGGAGAGCATGTCGTCGAGAACGGCCAGCTCGACGGGCGGGCTGAGAAAGTGAGAGAGGGTAAGCCGCGGGTGTGACCGAGGCCGTGATCTACATGATATTTGCCCGCTACAAACGGAGCGCCGTTCCAAGATTTCCACTCCGGTGCCGTCGGCCATCGCTCACTGGCTTGCCCTTGCTCGCCACGCTCAGCCACGCTCTTGCATTCCCCTTCACACATCTCCGCTGCCCTCTGCCTGTCGCTGCCCAACCGCGGTCTGCCCGGCACCGCTTCCCTACTCACGCCCACGCTCACGCCACGCAAACGCACCAGTTTGCACACCGAACACTCGCCGGTCATGTCTTCCAGAGCTCTCGCAGCGTGTCGGACGCGCCGCCTGCCGCACGTCTCCGCCCGTCGGTACTACTCGTCTAAAGACGCACAACCAGCAACGCCCATAGACGAAACACTCAAAGACCCGCGCCCGAAATGGTTTTTCACCGCCAGTAGAATCTCGACATTTGTCATTATACCCGGTATGTCCACCCTCACGGAGAGTTGGGCCTGACTGACCGGCTGCTCAGTGTCCGCCGCATACCTCGTCTTCTTTGGTGACTTTGGTGAACGCGAGCACGTCTTTTCGCCGGTGCGTACGCTCGCTCACAATCCGCACCACGTCACTAAATACGCAGCACACTTACCCAGGCGAGACGATGGCTAGCTGCACAAAAAGCCGCGTTCTTCTCCCTATCCCCCGCAGAGCGTGAACTGGCCGGTGTCAGGACGGAACAACATACGCAGGACGCCTCAAGTGCGTCATAAAGCCTTGCCACTTCGGATCATAGCGCTTCGGACACCTGCTCATCGGTGTGAGTGTTCCGTGCATCCACCTGGTTTCGGAGAGACACGGGGGTGTGGTGCGTTCAATTCGGATTGCTAGGGCTCGGCGTTTGCTGGACGGCGCTATGAACAACTCGCAAGGACCGGCTCCGGTGCTTGCATCATATGCGTTGTCCGATAGAAAGCCTAGGCACGACGCTTCGCGGTCGCTTGTAGAGGCTTCGGTTCGATACGGACTGGAATAAAGCCATACCATCTTGTTTAGTCTTTGTATTAGTTTGGGGGCAAAGTTCCGTGGCTGACGGGCTTGTACTCATTCCAGTGCATCATATATCCTTCCCAAGGGTCCAGTATGGTGATTACATCACTGCTATCACTGTTATGTCGGAATCGCAGCACACCACGAATCGGAGCGTGAGCCACAAATCCGAAATCGCAGCTGGCGTATGTCGGCCCGCCGCCCGCTTTCTATCTTTGGCCAACACTGCGCGTTAGCGCCTTGACGGCATTGGCCGAATTGGACTTGCTCGTGCTCTGATTGGCCCGGCATTCGTCGGCCTAATAGGGAGCACTTCTCCTATGACTATGGGATACCGTACCCCGACCTATACGGTGGGGCTTTTCGACGGATACCCCCCTTCTCCTTCCTATTTATTCAAATTTCGAATGCTGATAGTTGTGGCGGCTTGAACAGCCCCTTCAGGTGACTCGGCCCCCCATTGCAATGCAGGTCGGTGCACCTCGGGTCACCTCGGGAGCGGACGGATATGGTTTTCGACAAGGTTATATAGGGGGCTGGGTAGCGCTACGGTTAGCCAATCCAGCGTCTTACAATGCTCAGAACTACCATCGCTTGCTCTCTTCCTGCTCGCCATGGTCTCGTCAGGCCATGCCTTGCTGCAGCCTCGTCTCGCAGAACCTTTATGTGGGGTCTCTCGCGAAGGAATGATGATTTGACGAACAGGGCCCCGGACCAACCGTCGGCGGTTGGTGCGGAAGGTCGTCACAAGAGTATGTTGTCGCAAATTTTGTGCGCCACCAATCTAACGTTTGGAACACCAGAGGATAAGACGCCTGAAGGCGAACTGTTGACCAAGGACGATGCTACGACTACCATTCCTACGATGGTCAAGGGCGACTGGGTCCTCTTCCATCCTGTCTATACCCCAGAGGAGCTGCGCTCCGTGCAGGTTGGTCTTGCATGTCCTGTCTCTATGGCATCCTTCTGACATGCGTGTCAGATTATGCACCGGGACGCGAAGACACTTTCCGACAAAGTCGCAGTTTTGTTTGTGCGCTTGTTGCGGTATGTCGAAATTATGATGGGCAATTTGCAATTGGTCTGACGCGTGGTCCAGATGGGGTTTCGACATTGCATCAGGATATCAGCACAAGCCCGTTCCTCCCGGAAGCAACATGACAGTGCAAGAGCTCCGAGAGAAGGGCTATACCATGGATGAACGTCAATGGCTCCGCGTAAGTGGCTTCTTCCCTGCTTTTCAGCATGCAAGTGTACTCATGGAATACATTGTCACTAGCGTATTCTGTTCCTTGAGAGTGTCGCCGGTGTACCCGGCATGGTCGCGGCAGTGCTGCGCCACCTCAGGAGTCTGCGACTGATGGTACGTACCCTCCCATTGGCGCTAGCGAACCCCCGGTGACGCTGTCCTAGAGGAGAGACGGTGGCTGGATCCATACGTTACTGGAAGAGGCTGAGAATGAGCGAATGCATCTGATGTGAGTATGCAGTATCACAATCGTGTCTTCTCTCTTCTAACATTGGCGCAGGACGTTCATGTCAATACGCAAACCGTCCATCTGGTTCCGCGCAATGGTACTGGGAGCGCAAGGAGTCTTCTACAACGCCTTTTGTAAGTGTTCCATTTTCAGATTGCCGTGGCTGCAGCCCAGAATTGACACTGCGATCAGTCCTCAGCTACCTCGTTTCCCCAACGACATGCCACCGATTTGTTGCGCACCTCGAGGAAGAGGCCGTACTGACCTAGTGAGTCATGCCCAGCTCTTTATAAAGCGCACTTGCTGACTTGCCGCAGCACCCGATGCATCGAGGAGCTGGAGTCGGGCCGCATTCCCGAGTGGTACGCTTTAGTCATCCACATGCAATCTAGCCCTCTCATTGACATGATGAACAGGACAGATGCCCCGGCGCCAGAGATCGCGAAGGACTACTGGCGGTTGCCCCCAGACGCGAAGCTCCTCGACGTGATGTACGCCGTCCGGAGCGACGAGAGCACGCACCGTTTTGTCAACCACTCCCTCGCGAACCTCAACTACAAGACCGATGTGAATCCGTTTGCGCTCCGCGAGCCGGGCATGGAGGTCAAGGGACAGAAGCTTGGGTAAGTGGTCTGATTAATTGCGAGCGAGACGCTGTGCTGACTGATTTGCGCAGCTTCGAGCGAGAAGAGGCGGAGAAATATGTGCAGGAGTCGCACAAACTCCTTGACGAACGCCGTCCGCTGTGAATGTGACACATGGCACTTTTCTATCTACATGGACATTCCCTGATCTGCATCTTAGACAACACACACCCTTCTCAGCCTCATTCTAATCATATCTCTGTAATTTTACTCGGGTCATTCTGCGACAAGCTCATGTATTGATTAATGGTCTCGACTCAAAGTCTGAGATGCCACGCAAATCCAATGGGAGATTAACGACAAGTAAGGGCTCATGGGTGGTCGCTGGAGCAATCTTCGCATGGCACTATTCTGCACGATATATTGTCGATCAAAACACCCAAATCTCAAAATGTGTGCACGTCGTCATGGTAGATCAGACCATAGTGTATGTGACATATGTGTGCACGTGGGCCAGTCTGGAGGCGGACTTGCACTTCCTTGAGCTTGAACACTTGACTCAGTACTTTTGACTGGGACTGATTAGTCGCGTTGGACCTCTACTTACGCCACCTGAGGGCGCTCCGCCGCTTTTGATTGCGTTCTCCTCCTATGGAAAGCAAGAGCATGTATACAGACAGGCGACAGGAAACGCGACTTTAGACAGCAAATCTCGCTATGTCGAACTGGTGCACCACCGCGCCACATATTTGCCGGGGCGTTCTTTGATGACTCAGCGGCTGGTAGACACTGCGCAGCATGGTCAACCCGTTTCCTACGCTTTGTGCTCAACAGTACTGCTATGGAATCTAGGACAGCTTACCGGCGCTGCACGCTATGCTGTTACCAGCTACGGCGCCTTCGTGCCGCGCGAGCCTGATTGGTAACTTGGTTGATCAGCAGCGTGCTGACCGAGCGAGCGACAGCCAACTTGTTACGTCGAGAGTGCATTAACGACTCAGCGAGCTGCGGCGACGGCGGCTTCGCTGGGACGTACCATGCTGTCTGTGGCTCGCTGCTCGACAATCGCGAAAGTAAGCCTACTAGTAAGGCTGACGAACTCGAGCGCTTTCAAGTGTCGTAGAACCACGGCTAGTTTGGTCTGATGTAACCTCCATGATTGAGAATCCCATACGCCGCTGTTAGGCTACTAGCGGACCGAAAACGTATAAAGGGATGCTGCTGCAGGGTACGTTCCGACAGTTCTCTGCAACAGGTTCACTGCGTTTTGCATTTCTACACATTCTATACTTTCATCATAACCCACTGCGCCCCTAGCCAAAATGTCTCACGGAAAGCAATTCACGCTTTACTCCCACAAGGGCGGTCCTAACGGATGGTAATGTCCTCCTTTACACGTGCTGGCACTTCTCACTGACTGCCGAACAGGAAGGTCGCATACGTGCTCGAGGAGCTCGGTCTCGCCTACGAGACCATCTACCTTGACTTCGACAAGGGCGAGCAGAAGGCACCGGAGCACACCAAGTACAACCCGAACGGGCGCATTCCCACCCTCATCGACCACAAGAACAACGACTTCACGATCTGGTGAGTTGAATAAATACTTGTAACTTGTATCATGAGGCTTTGGAACTTACGAAAATTGCCTGCAGGGAGTCGAACGCGATCATTGTCTACCTCGTCGAGAAGTATGACCCCGAGCACAAGATCTCGGGTTCAGGCCTCGAGGAGCGTACGCAGCAGCTGCAGTGGCTCTTCTTCCAGGCCTCGGGCCAGGGGTAAGCCATGTGCCGTCTTTGCTAAGTCTCTGGCATGGCGCTGATAAGTCCTCCAGCCCTTACTTCGGCCAGGCTGCGTGGTTTACCTTCTACCACCCTGAGAAGCTTCCTAGTGCGCTCGAGCGATACCAAAAGGAAATTCTTCGTGTTCTCGGTGTTCTTGAGGCTGCGCTCTCGAAGAGCGAATGGCTCGTTGGTAACAAGTACAGCGTCGCTGACATTTCCCTAATTCCGTATGTCCGCATCGTTCCGTTCGATATGGCGCACACTGATAGATGTCGCAATGCAGCTGGAACCAGATTGCTGTCAACCGCCTGGTTGTGGACTACAATGGCTTCAACTTTGAGAAGGACTTCCCTTCCGTCGCCAAGTGAGTGCCAATCGTATCCGTCGAAATGGACGCGTCATATTGACACGACATTATACAGATGGCACAAGAAGCTGCTGGAGCGTGAAGCTGTCAAGAGGGTCAACGCGGTTAAGCAGTCTCTTGCGTAGTAGATGGTCGATGGCCCGACGAATGTAACAGAGGACTGTTGCTGCACGTATCGCGTCAATCCTACGACATGTTCCTTACGAGAATCGAGTCGGTTGGGATTTAGTGAATAATTCTCGACAACGAATGCCGCAAACGTCTGAAGGCCTGGAACGGGATGGACTGCGCAGAAAAACTGACTCAGTCATCACAAATACTGACTCACACTCGTTTCTTCCGGCGTCTTATGTCCACGTAACATGACACCATCATAGATATATATAGAATCGGACGCGAGATGTCTGCCAGGTGCATATGAGAAGCACAGGCACCCAGCTCTTCTACGAAAGCCGCTCTCAGCATGGTTATAGTGGACTTGTGTTAGTGAGCCCTATTTTCTCTCAATGACCAGTGTGTAGACCTAGCAACATCTGGACTTGCAGACTCGACGCGAATGTGGGCATTGGAGACGTCAATGCTGATGGACCATTCCAGGCCACATGTCGGGCACAATTAGTATGCGAGAACTAGCAGACTCTAGGACGAATCAGTAGAATCAGCCTTGGAAGAATTAGGGACGATCTTGCAAAAATTTGAACTCTCCAAGGCTTGGGTCGAGCTCCTTGGGCTCACCTCGAATCCTCGAGGAGATGACGAAGAAGAAGACTTTTGGGACTCGATACATCGAAAAGCTAGAGCCGCTGGGTCGAACTTCGTGCACTACCGTGCTGCATGATTGCCGCAGCGTTCTTGGATGACTCGATTGTGGCGAATGCGCATCATGCAGGCCAGCCTATTTCTTACAAACTGCTCGTGGCAAGCACTACCATGTAAAATGTGACAGACGCATGTTCCACGGCTTGCGCCACGGATATCATGCATCAATCTCACCGCTGCGCGCTCTGCTCCTATCGGCTACGGTGCCGTCGTGCTGTGCAGTGCGTAGAGCCTGGTTGGTGACTTGGTCAGCAGCGTGCTGACTGAGCGAGCGACCATAGACGTCGGGGGCGCATCAGCGCGCTTCGCTGAGATGTGCGCCGCCGTTGTCTGTGGTCCGTCACTCCAGAGCCGTGTACATGAGCACAGTAAGGCTGACAGACCGTGAGATCTCGGACAAGTTGGCTCAATGCTTAGGATCACATACGCCGCAGTTTCAGCAGTCGAAAATGTATAAAGGAATGGCACGCTGCAGGAGGTGTCTTGACAGTGCTCTGTAGCAGGTTCACTCTGTTACACACCTTCACGTAATTCACTCTCGTCATAACCCTCTGCACCATTAGTCAAAATGTCTCACGGAAGGCAATTTACGCTTTACTCTCACAAGATTGGTCCCAACGGATGGTAATATCTTCCTTTGCACGTGCCACAACGAGTCACCGACTGTCAAATAGGAAGGTCGCATACGTGCTTGAAGAGCTCGGTCTCACCTACGAGACCATCTACCTTGACTTCGGGAAGGGCGAGCAGAAGGCACCAGAGCACACCAAGTACAACCCGAATGGGCGCATTCCCACTCTCATCGACCACAAGAACAACGATTTCACAGTTTGGTGAGTGTCTAAGTATTCGTCCACGAATTTTGAAGCCGACTAGACTTGCCTGCAGGGAATCGAACGCTATCGTTATCTACCTCGTCGAGAAGTATGACCCCGAGCACAAGATCTCGGGCTCAGGCCTCGAGGAGCGTACGCAGCAACTGCAGTGGCTCTTCTTCCAGGCCTCGGGCCAGGGGTAAGCTATTGCCTCATCATCTGGTCTCTGGCGTGGCATTGATGAGTCCTCTAGCCCTTACTTTGGTCAGGCCGCGTGGTTTGCCTTCTACCACCCTGAAAAGATTCCTAGTGTGATCGAGCGGTACCAAAAGGAAGTTCTTCGTGTTCTAGGTGTCCTTGAGACTGTCCTCTCGAAGAGCGAATGGCTCGTTGGCAACAAGTACACCGTTGCTGACATTTCCTTCATCCCGTACGTCTGCAGCAGTTCGTTCGAAATATCTGACACTGATTTCAGTGCAATACAGCTGGAACCAGGGCGCTGTTACCCTCCTGGTTGCGGACTACAACGGCTTCAATTTCGAGAATGACTTCCCGTCCGTCGCCAAGTGAGCACTGCCATGTATCCGTCGGAAATAATGGACGCGCCATACTAAAATGGCAATTTGTGCAGATGGCATAAGAAACTGCTGGAGCGTGAAGCTGTGAAGAAAGTCGATGCAGTCAAGAAGTCCATCAGCCAGTAACTCGAATGGTCTATGGAACAAACTTTGGAACATAGAACGACTCGGATTGCGGCATGTCACATTATATTGATCAAATGATACGTCCTTGCGAAGAATCGAAACTGGATGAAGTATCAGTGAGGAAGGTCCAAATGCAACATCCCCAACCTACTGTATGGTGCAGCACTGTTTGGGCCCGGACTGCCCCTACGGCAGTGCCATCAAATTCACGGCCGCTTCTGCCGGCGTTTTTGTGCACGTGACATGACATCATCCTAAGAATGTCCAAAAAGAGGCTCAGGCGAATCTGTCCAGTGCCAAACTCATGGTCTGGGACATGCGTAGTACTCAATGCGTCGAGGAGCTGAAGTTGGGCCGCACCCCCGAGTTATATGTCATCTACTTGCGATTTTCGGTTTCGCTCACTGCCATCATGAACAGGACGAAGGCCCCGGCACCGGAGATTTCGAAGGATTATCAACGGCTGCTCCCAGACGCGAAGCTTTTTGACGTGGGTTACGCCGTCCGGAGCGACGAGAGCACGGGCAGCTACGTTGTCCACTCCCTCGTGAATAGGCTCAACTACAAGACTGACGTAAACTCGTGCGCGTTCCGTGAGCCGGGAA
This sequence comes from Gelatoporia subvermispora B, assembly GCA_000320605.2. Taxonomy (NCBI): domain Eukaryota; kingdom Fungi; phylum Basidiomycota; class Agaricomycetes; order Polyporales; family Gelatoporiaceae; genus Gelatoporia; species Gelatoporia subvermispora. The sequence continues at coordinate 1,615,321 of KB445793.1, forward strand.
TGAATGTTAAGGAACAGAAGTCTGGATGACTAGTTTGGCTGATTGCGAGCGAGCCGCTGTGCTGACTGATCTGCGCAGCTTCGAGCGAGAGGAGGCGTGAAATTTGTCGAGAAGTCGCACAAACTCCTCGACGAACATCGTCACTAGCGAATGTGAAGGCGATTTCCTATCCGAAATGTGATTGTTGGATCTGCATATCGGACTGTACACACATTCTCAGCTTCATTTCGACCATATCTCTGTGGGTTTACTCGGGTTAGTCTGCGATAAATTCATGCCTTGATTCATGGTCTTGGCAAACTGACGAAGAATTGCCGGAGCGGCCGTCGGATTTTCAGGAAAATCGCACGTTATGTTGGGAGTTTCCAATGTCTCTACCTGATCACAGTTCACCGACCCACAGAGTATATAGTGTACCCAGGTCCCAAGCACCTGGGCTTTTCGAGCCTGGCCCGAGATGAGTCTCTTCATTAGTCAGCATCAGTGGGCGCCCATTTAAATACCAACGCGAACTTGACTTGTGACCCACTTCCATCTGCGCCGCATGGAGGGCGCTCCGCCACCTTTAGCTGCACCCTCACCCTATAGAACTCAGATTTGTACAAACAGGCGACAGGAAACGCGTCCTGGGACAACAAGTCTTGCTATGTCACCGCGCTTGACAATTGCCAGAGTGATTTGTGACGATTGAGGCGCGTACGCAGTGAAGATCACCCTGTTTCCTGAAAGTTCTTGGCCGGCACTGGTAGCAAGCTGTGACGGAAATGCATGTTTCGCGGCGGATATCGCACGTTTGCCCCATCCCTGTACGTTGCGCTGTCACCAACTGTGGGAGCTCTGCGAACCTGCGGTGTCTTCATGCTGCGCGGTTTGAGTGAGAGGTGACTCGGTCAGCAACATGCTGACCGAGCGAGCGATGGCCGATGTCGAGAACGCGCTAGCGCGCTTCGCTGGGACGTGTCGCGCCGTTAGCGGCTCGTTACTTGGGGACCACGGGAGTTGACATAACAGGGGTTGACGAACGTTCTCGAGCGCTATCGAGTGTCGTGGAATACAACAGCCCGGTCTGATGTAGATTTATTTGGTTGATCGAGGATCGCATACGCCGCCGGCTAGCGACCGGGATCGTATAAAGGGATAATGCTGCGGGAGGTGCTCCGACGGTTCTCTGGAACAGGTTCACTGCGTTCTGCACTTGCACACATTCTGCATTCTTGCATACCCCTACATACCTAGCCAAAATGTCTCACGGAAAGCAATTCACGCTCTACTCCCACAAAGGCGGTCCTAACGGATGGTAATCCTCCTGTGCACGCATTGAAACGTGTCGTATCTGACTATGAAACAGGAAGGTCGTGTATGTGCTAGAGGAGCTCGGCCTTACCTACGAGACTATCTACCTTGACTTCGGCAAGGGCGAGCAGAAGGCGCCCGAACACACCAAGTACAACCCGAATGGACGTATTCCCACTCTCGTTGACCACAAGAACAACGACTTTGCTGTCTGGTGAGTGAAGGATCCGTACATTGTGTTTGTCCAGATTTGACGGAATGATCTACAGGGAATCGAATGCAATCATCCTCTACCTGGTTGAGAAATATGACCCTGAGCATAAGATCTCAGTTGCAGGCTTCGAGGAGCGCATGCAGCAGTTGCAATGGCTCTTCTTCCAGGCCTCAGGCCAGGGGTAAGTCATTCTGACGTCCTCAAGCCTCTAACATAACGCTGATGAGCCCTCTAGCCCTTACTTCGGCCAAGCCGGCTGGTTCAACTTCTATCACCACGAGAAGCTTCCCAGCGCACTCGAGCGGTACCAGAAGGAAATCCTTCGTGTCTTCGGTGTGCTCGAGACCGTCCTCTCGAAGAACGAATGGCTCGTTGGCAACAAGTGTACTGTTGCTGATATTTCCTTCATCCCGTGAGTCTGGCATTGCTCCCACGAAAATCATAGAAACTGACTGTTGTTGCGATACAGTTGGAACCAGACTGCTGTCACGCGCCTGGTCGCAGACTACAACGGCTTCAACTTCGAGAAGGACTTCCCGTCCGTTGCTAAGTGAGCATTGTCCGCTGTCCTGCTTCAATGTGATATGCTAATAAGTCACTTCCTCAGGTGGCACAAGAAGCTGCTAGAGCGTGAAGCTGTGAAGAAAGCCAACGCAGTGAAGGAGGCTATTAACCAATGAGTGTAATGATCTATAGGACAAGTGTAATATAGAACGATTGCCGCATGTGTCGCCTTTATCGTTTGAGACGTTCTCATGTCAAACGGAGTGTCAATCTAAGAAGGATCAAACGCAAACTCTGCCGATACAAAGTAGAAACGGTGCAGGACGCTAGAGGACGCTGCACACAAACTGTCCCTGCAGTGCCATCAAATTCATGACCACTTTTGCCGGCGCCTTACCTCCACGTGAGATGACATCATCATGGATGTCAACTCGTCGTGTAAGTGGGATAGCTCTGCCCAGCACCGAGTGTATGCGAGAAGCTCAGGAACCCGCCTTCTCTGTGAGGCCCGTAATCAACATGAACGCGCTCAAATTACGCTGGTGAGCCCTACTCTACTCAAAGAACGTCGTGTTCAGACCCAACATCGTTACTCCCTTACTTGTAGACTCGATAGTGGACGGCGCTCACGCAATCATGGGGACACCAATGCTCTTGGACCATCGCACGTCTGATAGACATAATGATGTCAGGAGATTCATCGGACCCATGCCAGTAGCGGCTCTGGAGGAGGTAGAAACGACATTGCGGAAATCTGGACTCCGCAAGACTTGGGCTGAGCTCCTTGGCCTCAAACCGAATTCTCATGTCGAAGAAGATGAGGAAGAAGGCTTCCGGGACGCTCTTAAGGACCTAACATTGCGGTTCTTTCTCGGACACGGCGGAAAGCGAGAAGACTGGGGAGAAGTGCAAGAACGAGCCGTGCGGGAGAAGATGCTCAAACAGTGGCGAGAGAGCGAATGGGGACGAGCCTTGCGGCGACGGAAGGAAATTAAGTCGTCCGGCGAATGGGTCGGGTCTTCCTTCGACATCGGCGTATTCCTCGGTGTGAACATCCTTGAGTCTTCTTCCTCTCAAAATGAAAATACGCGGCCTTGTGGAGCTGATTCTCCTGTCGCAGCAACGACTCGCTCAACGGCCGCAGAGACATTCTTAACTGCTCCAGAACGCCCGGATATACGTTCGACTACCCATGGCCAGACACAGTCTTCATGGTCCATCCACCCGCAATCACAAACAACTGACATATTGTATCGACCTGCAACTGATGATAGGAGCAGTGCAAACTCATCTACAGCATTGCTCGGGCCATCACAGCCGCGCGACACTGGAGCCCAGCTCCATGTCCGCTCAGAACATCCTCCGTCCAGTTATCTGGGTGTGCACTCACCACGGAGGCCCAGTATGCTGGCACGCGGACAGCCATCCTCGGGCAAGGGTAAAGGGAAAACAGTCCATTACCCCGATACCATTGCGCAGGACGCCCCTGCTTCCCCTAGTGATGTTCTCGCGAGACAAGGATCTGATGTCGAAGACACAAGTGCCGGTGCTGCGCAAGACGCAAGCGTAGAGAATCGAGTTCGATGGGGAGATACTGTCATGCGAGGTACTTTAGCGTTGTTCAGCATGCTCCTACATTCTAAACTTTGACGTAGATCGCATGCTCATCAAGATATCCTACACCAAAACAGGTGCCATCTCCCCGGACTTCGACGAATGGCAGAACCGTGTAACTAGTCATTTACGAGTGGAGAGCTTCGGCGAATATATTGTAGCATGGCGTAAAGACAAGCTCGAGATCTATGATGATTTTGTGCGTCCAGCTGTATTATACTTTGGAAGCTGACATTGACAATACTCTTGCCTCAGTCTACTCCTGGACGAGAGTGGTTATCCGGGTCTGGGCACAAGAAACTGATATTTCTGGTCCCCCTGAGTGCACCATCCACGCGACTGTCCGTTTATTCATTTGCCGACATGACCTTTTGCATTACTTGCCCTCCGATGCCTCTGAGCGCTCTTACCAACGACCGTTGGCATGCGCGAGACTCAAACGAAAGGACTCAAATAGTCATATTCAAGGTCAAGAGTAGATCACGGGCCGTTGATTGGGTGTGGAACCTCTGGTACTTCGACTCTCGAGACTGGGTGCGAGTTCGTCAATCACTGATAACACTTCTATTAGGCGCCATCTCGGAGGACAACTGCCCTCAGCCCTCGAAATTTGGTCCCCTACTTTGGATACCCGGGTCGAGATCAATATACCAAACCATGATACCCCAAGTGCTACGGCTGCATACGCAGTCTTCAACAAAGATAACCTCATTAAGCTGTGCGGAAAGTCTTTACGCTCTATGCAAGAGTATAAATCTCTCATTGAAGACCGTCTCGCGGAGGGCGCGACGTTCGAGCTCGCCTGGAGGCATGGCACGATCCTCGACTGGGTGTGGCAGCTCGACGATGTACAAGGCCAGTCTAGGGAATGGGCAGTCCTCAGCGGTCTCGCCCTTAAGCAGGCAAGTTCAAAGTAGTTTAAACATACATACGCTCATCTCTGCAGGCTAGGGTGGCACCCTCCCGCACCTCGAGATTCGCCTCAGGCAGCATACGCAGAACCGCCTACGTCTCAAGGATGGCACCCGGCTGGACGAGCCACCAGGCGTTGAGGGTTACCTCGACCGCATACGCGTGACTTCGCAGACGAAGCAGGCGGTGTATCTTGTGACGCATAATGGGTACATCTTTGTCCTGTCGCCAGCACGGTCCAACCGCCCTCCCCCACCTGGCCCCCCACCGGAAGGGTACGTTGCTGAGGCGGATGGTCTGAGAAAGGCAGAAGTCAGGAGAGGCACGCGGCAGATTCTGGAGGCGACAGGCATGTCCGACTTGAGGAGCGTCGTTGCGGTGAGGCGGGCGTTTCAGGTGGTGCCGATGCGCGATGCTGCTCAAACTGGGACCGAGGCAATGAGGGAAGAGGCTGAGATCGAACAGCTTTGGGCGGAAGTGGACAGGTCGGATCTTGATGACAATGATCCTGGCGGAGATGCAGGGCTTGCCATGGCCCAGGATAAGGCAAAACTGCGCATGCGGAGGTCCTTTGAGCTGGTTTTGACCACAGGTGCAGTCGTGCGATTCGAGGTATGGCTTCGTCCTTATGTATAGACGTTTTCTGATCGTCGAGGATACAGGCTTACTCGTGCATGGTCGCCTTGGAATGGATCATGCGATTACGTGCACTAGTATGGTACTGGAGGCATCGACACCAGGCGGATGCGCAGCAAGAAATGGACGTCGTACATCTCAGCACTGGGCGTCCACGCGTGACGCCTCTGCGGCGAGTCGACAGTCACATAGGCGTCCACGAGCCCCCTCCAGACCCCAAGGCCTCCCTTCCAGAATTAACCACTTTCTTCAACTGGTGTACCTTAGAGGACTGCCGGCCGATCCTGAAATCTGGTAGGCTTTTCGCTAGACAAGGTGTATACGGGCAGTATTGGTGAGTAATGTGTTGCGATGCTGGGGTAATGACTGACAAAGGCTTGGCATTCGTACCGTCAGGCACACACAGTTGGTCCTTGTTTCCGGAAGTCTGGTCAAATTCCGCGTCACTGACCGCGCGTCGCTCTATCACCGGCGACATAAGACGATCAGCTTGCTTGACGCGTACGTCTGCTCGGGTTATTTTGCGGCGCAGTATCTGCCCGAAGGACAATATGATCCGAACGCGCCACCTGTTGCTCGCCGGTATCAAGATGGCCTAGAAACAGACGACAGCGAGGAAGACACGCTGTTCATAGTTTGGTACCGTCCCACAATCAAGGGGGTGGACAGTCAAGGAAGCCAGGCCGGACAGCGTAGCCAGGGAAACTCAGCGGCAGTTCCACCACTGTCAGCGAAGAGGAAAGTAGAGATCTTCCGAACGAGAAGCAAGCTCGAGCGTGACGTGTGGGTGTGGGCGATCAATTCGGAGATTGAGAAGATCGTGCGCGCGACACAAGAGAGGGAGGATCGAATGAGAGAGGCGGGCGGACTCGTCGATACCAAGAGGAAAAGTTGAGAACATCATGGACTTCACGAACACTTACGGCTCATAACGATTGCACATACCCTGTACTTCCAATCCATGCTGATACCCTTGAAATGTCACCTGTCACATATACCAACCACTTCTGCACACACGCTTGGCTGAAATGAGGATGGGGGACTCAGAGCGAGGATTCCGATGTGATAGGAAAGTAGTGAGCTATAAAGACATGTCGGAATAAAACCGGAGTAAGGTGTATGGACTATTGCTTCGGCTTCTTCGCTGGAAGATATTGTGAGTAAGTGACATGACAACAAATAGAGTCTAACTGACCGCCGTATTTACTGCGAGCCGTTGTCCGGTTCACAACACCGCCGAAATCGAGAGCACCACGGACACACTTGTACCTGAGGGCATGATGAGTGATTGGCACGGTCCTGCGAACAGAGCATAGACATACCGAACACCAGGAAGATCCTGCGCACGACCACCACGAACCAGGACAACACTGTGCTCCTGCAAGTTATGTCCCTCCCCAGGAATATATGCTTGTACCGTCTTTCCGGAGGTAAGCTTTACTCGTGCAACCTTCCGTTTAGCAGAGTTGGGCTTCTTGGGCTTGGCAGTGAAGACCTGGCTGACAACTCCTCTACGCTGTGTGTTCCCGTTGAGCAGGGGTGCTTTCGAAAGCTGTTTCCTCTTTTTGGGCTTCCGGCGAGTTGACTGGTTCAGCGTGACGGCAGCAGGTGGTGAAGGGTGGAAGAGACGGGTGAAGGCGAACGATGCCGTCGCTGGCTGCCGGAAGAGATTTTGCTGCAGGAGAGATGGAGACCATGTCCGGGTCAGCAACTGAGTTGATAATCGTAGTAGGGGAAGCATGGTCAAGCTCGCTGCCGTGCCCTGCAGCAGCAACTACCTGGACCCGATATCATTTACAAGTCCTGTTTGAGCCGCGAATACGCCTGCCCTAAATAAAGTCACGAGGTCGCAGACGCGTCTTAATTCTCCTGGCACGTCTGTGGCACCCAGTGACTGGGTCCCAGTCTACCTCGCATCAGCGATTATGCCTACTACAAGCACTTCTCGCCGCAGAGCTTCTGCTCGTCATCGAAGTCCCACCCATGAGGATACTATAGAAGAAGCTGACGCAACTCAATATCCGAGAGATGTTGATGGAGTGGAGGATGACGATGAGCAGGCCGCCAGACCGCAGCGTCCCAGCAAGAAGGCCAAGAAGGAGCCGGCGCAGACCGCAGCTCTTGCCTCTGAGGAAGAGGATAACGAAGAGGTGGATAACGACATCTTCGATCTTGAAGACCAACCCTTGGACAGGAATCAGGCACAAAAGATTGGTGGAGTCGCGTCGGATTGGGCCCATTTGAGAAAGCAGATCCATGTCACTGCTTACAACCTTGTGAGAGACGTCGCTGCAGCAACTGCCGAATTCGCCGATGAAGAAAAAGCGGAAGACGTGAGCATGCGCGAACTATCTTGAGAATGCGCCTCACCATCTCTTGCAGGCTGTCACAAAAATCGATCTCATGATGCGAGACCTAATTGACACAGAGCATGAACTCCTCAGTCACGAAAGGGCTCTAGAGGAAATCAAGCAGAAGGTCGCCAGTAAAGAACCTGTTGTACGTCCTCCAATAGATGCAAACTCCTCAAGTGATTCACCTATGCCGCACAGTCCGATGTTGTCAACCGATATGAGAAAGGCGTCCGTAACAAGTTAGACGAATATAAGGGCAAGACTACTCGTCAGAAATATGGAAAAAATGATGAATACCACAAGTTTAGGCAAGCCATATTCGTAAGTTCTCGGGAATAATACCGTCGATACCGGGTGGTGCTCATGTGAATGTGCAGGAGGTTCAGCACCCTGACACTGCAATGCCCCCGGCCATAGAGTTCCTACCTCGAGGTTCGTCATGCTATGTGTTTCACGAACGCTTCTGATGTCCGGCGACCACACATAGAGGAAGGTGACGACAGCGACGACGACGAAGACGTCCTAGTCGGCGGGGTTACGCAGGATTTCAAATGTCCCCTGACTTTAACGCTGCTTCAGGATCCTGTGACATCGTGAGTTAACTGTTTCTTGCGTCATATCATGATGCGTACTCCGTTGACCTTGAATACGTCCAGATCTGTATGCGGACATTCCTTCTCCGCGGTTGCGATCAAGGAATACCTCAAGTACAATCGTACAGCGAAGAAACAATGCCCGGCTTCTGGATGCAAGCAATACATCTCTCTCGGCGACCTTGAACCAGATAAGGACTTGGCAAAGAAAGTGAAGGACGCGGCACGGCGACAACGCATGAGAGACAGCGATGACGACGCGGAGGAAATTATTGAGTGACGGACTTATCTTCCCATACGATCGTTTGCAGATCTCAAAGACCTTATTGTACGAAAACTAATGCAAGGTGCTGGATATCAATCGCCCCACTAATCCTCGTCACTGGTCCTCAGCTTCACGTCCTGAGGTAGGTTATGTGGCTGACAATTGCGATCTTGTCCGAGTGGCATTTGCCTGCGGCTGGCATTCCTGCTGCAATGAGTCAAAAAGACGTCTCACCGCTGCTTCTGCGACACCCTTCATCATCTCTGTACGATGGACGCCATTCTATTCTCTACTCCGAGGACGCCCAGGAGGTACAAACGGAAGCGCGATCCACCTTCTCCACTGGCTCCGTATAGCTTGCCCCTTCCCGCATCTCTTCCTTCCTTGCAAGCGTGGAAGAAAGTATGCAAAGTGAGCGTCCTCCCTGCTGGCTAGATCACACAGTTTGATGGTTATCCCTCAAACGCAGGAACATCCCCTCAAATCCACGTCCGCCATCTCGACATCGTTGGCAGATTCCGATGAGCCCAGGCTCAACCCGTTTGAATTCAGTGAAGTGCTATGTGCACTATCAGCGCAAGCCAGTGATCCGCGTAGGGAAATGGAGTCAGCCTCGTTCTGGGTAGACGAACCTCTCTCTGCTCCTGTGTTCAGATCGGACAAAGCCGTGCAAAAGAGATGCAAGCAGAAGACTGCATATCGGAGGCTTTCTGTTGGCGGTGACCGCGTCTCCAAGCCACGAGAGAGGGCTGCCAAGAAACGAGACACGCTGAGCCTTCGTTAAGCTCTTGACGTTGCAATAGGACCACTGATAGGACGACGGGAACCTGGCTACTTATGACTTCATCCGCGTTCCGTCAACATATTCGCCCATATGTGCTTAGCTGTACATTTTAAACTTCTATCACTACCATGTCATCAGACGGTGATTCAGAAACTTATTACTCCGAATGCGTATAGTAAACGAGCTCATGATTAAAACGATTGAGAGTGGGTTCTCGGAGGCTTCAGCTGGGTCACGTACCTCAGGCTAGTCGTGCACGTGATCGCGCGCGAAAGACAGAAATCGACTGCACTGAATGCACCCCGCGGTCGTTCTTGCAACCTGAATCGCCTTCCGCTCTGCTTCTCTTACCTCGCTAGGTTAGGGCCTCATCAAATCGGCACTCCTCGAGAAGTCTCACTTTAAGATGTTGCCATCAATATCCGTTCGCACATTTTCCTCGCTGCTCCCTCTGTCACTGCGTGCTCGGACACTCGCCACCCATGCTACGAATCTACCCTCAACCTCCTCGAAGGCGCCATCTGAGGCCGAAATCGCAGCTGCACAGACTCCAGAGGGTGCTCAAGAAGGAGCGCTGCGACCACACCTCAACATCCCCGTGAACCCAAATCACGGGCTGTATGCTTTTTTCCGCAAGACAGAGAAGGATGGCGTTGTCTCGTATGAGAGCCTTGACACTCCGAATGCTCTGTCCTACCGATCTGGTGCGTTTCCTGCTAGTGTTGTGACGACGACCGTGCAGCGAGGCGTGCTGACCCTCGCCACCAGGCCGCTCGTGGGTGGCTGCCGAGTTGCGCCGCAAGAGCTTCAAGGACCTGCACACACTGTGGTACGTCCTCCTGCGCGAGCGCAACCTGATTGCATCGCAGATGGAGGAGGCTCGGAGGGTGCTCGGCGGCAAGATTGCAGGGACACCCCTCTCGAAACAGGCGTTCAAGGTGCGTTCACTTAGCCCAACCCCTCAACCCCATCCACCTGGCCTATACTCACACTCGGCTATAACAGTGCCGGAAAAGCATGGCGCGCATCAAGTATGTGATCCAGGAGCGACGCCTGGCGTACGAGGGTGCCGTCAAGCTGTTCGCTCAGCAGCAGGAGAAGCAGCTGGCGAAGGTGCAGGGGACCAAGGCTATCAAGGAGCCTTCCGGTTCAGCGGAAGCGGCAGGAGGCCAACCTAAGGTAGATGAAGCGCAGAGCGCAGCAAATCTAGCGGCGTCAGGCTTGTTTGAGACCGTGTCCCAGGGGGCCGCTCGGAGAGCATAGACATCTAGTACGTCCAAATTCACATGGAACCATGTCCGCTGTAGTCTAATGTGCGTACGCGCAGATGCTGTCGAGTTACCTGCAGTTTGGACGAGTTGCTCGTGACTATGATGTATGATTCGCATAATCGAGCAAGATCTTTCGTCTACACGAGACCGGACCAAGGGCCCCTTCCTTGATCTTATCCTTCTTAACGCTTGTAGACATGTCCGTGAAAGAACTTTGCACGACGAAGCTTCATCGACAATACAAGCTGCTGGGTTCATCAGCAAGCTTTGCAAGACGCCATAATCAGTTATTCTTCTCTTTGATGCCCCGCGAATTGGTTCACTCCCTGATAGTACCTCATCATCGGTCTAGGTGCATATGTCTGGTCAGATCACGTCGTTCAGCAAGTGAGACATGCTCCGGGCGCTCATGGACGGGCGATATTCACACCCCAGGTCAATGGTATAGCGTCTGACTATAAGTTCCGAAGGTTCACACAGCACGGAACTCTAATCATGAACCTTAAAAGCTGGTCTGCCAAATCTCGACCGCGCATGGTATACAACACAGGCATAGTATACAACCTCCATTTCGAAGAACATGAATGTAACCATCGTGCTGACGGCCTTTTCGAGAGTCGCATAGTACAGCATAGATATAACACACCGGCTCCGGATCATAATCCAACAACAGCATATAGACATGGTCACCAGACGCAAAGCGACGGCTTAGTGGGCAGTACGCCTCTGCTCCTGGATGATTGCGCTCAACTCTTCAATCTTGCGCTTGGAACGAAGAAGGGTGCCGAGCTATAGCAAAACATAGGCCCGACATAAACAACAAGCAACACAATCAGATTGTGGTACACGCACCCGCTTCTTGGCGAGCTTGCGCGCCCTCTTGTCCTAGAATGCAACGGTATAGATGAGTTCGCTGCTAAGGGCACAGCTCAAGAGATGACGAGTACCTTGGAGTTACGGAGGAGCTCCATGACACGACGCTCGTACGGCGAGAACCCTGTCACCTCCCGAATGACTGAACGCACAAAGCCATTGCGCTCAGTCTTGATGCCCTTGCGGTAGCTAGGCTTAGCGGCCTTGGGGATGGGAGTCGTCGGGTGGCCCTTGTTCAGGCCAGAGCTGAGGTCTATATATTGTGCAACAAATGTCAGAGACCTGGATTCACAGGCTACAACCGTTAGGATACGCACTAGAACGGGCCATTGGTATCTGCTGGGTATCCAAAGGCTGGAGGTATCGAGAGGACTTGAGGGAGCGGGCAGTCTGGGGAAATGATCTGATCGAGCTGGCCGCAGTCTGCCGTGGGTATTCTGAGTCTCAATTTCACCCAGCGGAGGATATTTCCTTCTCTCCTGATTGGCTGCTTGTCGCGATCGAAGGCAGCCGAGACATGCTCATCAACTGCTTCCGAGACGCGTATTTTGTGCAACCAGCCTCTATCGAGGCTCGAGCAGGATGTTCGCGAAACTTGGGCTCATAAACAACGCGTGAAGTTGTACTTTGTGGTCACCATACTTGAGAGGAAAGAGGGGCCTTGTGGAGGACGATTGAGCTCAAGTTTGCGCGGTGCACACTTCAACATCTTTCATCATTGCATGCGGGATGTGCACGCCAGTATTCGATTTGACGGTTCATGCAAGTGGTTCACCGTGAGATTGTACTGTTACCCCAAGTCGAGTTGCAATGCGTATCATATCAATATGATCGAGCCGGTTAGCATGGAGGATCTCAACGCAGGTGTCACAAGTCCTCCCAATGTGTCACTGAAGAATGACAAGCGGAGGGAGGTGTATGGTGTCATGGACTGGACCATCTAATGTCGAGTGATACCAAGTTTTCAATGACAGGTAGAGGTGTAAGGATCAGATTGCTGCAAACGCGAGGGTGTGGATTGCCGGGAGCCGCAGCGTGAAACTGGGACAGGAAGTGAAGAATCCTGGCGAATGTGTCGAACAACCTCTGCGCTACCTATGTTAACGGATTGCTTAGTTCATACGTCAGAATCATCGGCGGGCATACGTTTTGGACTAACCACTGTCTGACACGGGTCAAAGAAGTGCGTGTTGACCGGGGCAGTGAGCAACTCTTCAGTTCACGAAGGTATTTCCGCAGGTGGTTGATGTTTATTGCGTCTTCCTGGGTTATGCACCCCCCACTGGAGCATCTCTTTGCTCACCCAGCAGTCCCGCACCTTGCTGTCCTCGTACATCTCCAACTGCCTTCGTCCTCGCCGCAGAATATGCTCGATAGCAGAAATGTTCCGCGGGGACACAGCTGTCGCCTGAGTCCTGAATGCGTGCCGCACGTACAAGAGAAACTTTGGACGGGCCGGCTCAGGTTTCGAGTTGACCATGCGTAGAGCACTGCAGTTCGGGTAGTTGTCAGCTCCTGGAGGTTGACTGCCAAAAGCCTACACTTGCCGTCTATACAAAGAGAGAACCTCCCGCTGCAGCCCTGAATGTCGACCAGACATGGCGAATTACTGAATGCTCTATCTGTTCTGTAGTCTTGAGTGAATGCTTGCGAACATGCTGATCGGTCGACGAGAGCCGAAGCTGAGATGCGTTCCGCGTCAGCCCGCGTCGCGCTCCGCGCTCGTGACTTGTAACCTGACGCGTTTCTTACCGCGACTACCATCAAGCTGGAGTTTTCACGCACTTCCTATACCTGATACGCGCACACATCTTGGGCACATGAACTGAAACTGAGGATCATACTCGAACTTGCCTGGTAATATGCTGCGACATCTGGGGGCTCGTTCTGCGTCCGCTGCGCACAGGGGCGCTCGCGCCACCCGCTCTCGTCTTCACTCAACGCATAGCTCCGCGTCTCAAACAGATACGGGGATCCAGGACCCGTTTGCTTATTGCCGCGACATCGTTCGCAAACGCGACTATGAAGCCTATTTGACGTCGTACTTCTACCCACGCGAATTGCAGAGCGGGTTTTATGCGCTTAGAGCATTTTATGTACGTATGCTACACGGATTTCTCCATACTTGATGACCTACCGAGCGATAGATCGAACTCTCTACCGTGCAAGAGGCGGTTTCCAATCCCACACTTGGGAAAATGAGGACGCAGTTCTGGAGAGATGCAGTTAAGGGTATCCAGGACGTGCGTACTGTGGATCTTCGACTTCGAGTGATCATATGCAGACGGGTTCGCGACGTAGGACAGGCCACCGAAACACCCCATTGCGCTCGCATTGCATCAAGCATCTAAGAGAGCTAATCTGCCAGCATACCACCTGAAACGAATCATCGACGCTAGGGTGCGTGCATCGGGGTGTCACTGATCATTGAATGCTGATGCAACGTGCACTCACAGGATGCGGAGCTACACTCACCAGTACATCTCACGATCGACTCCCTGATTGCACACGCCGAGTCGACGTCGTCGACGTTCCTCTACCTGCTTCTATCTCTGCTGGATCTGTCATCGTCGTCGCTCTACTCCCACGCTGCCTCGCATCTAGGGATTTCGAGTAGTATCGCGACGCTGCTTCGCGCGCTGCCATACCATGCGTCCAAGGGCCAAATGGTCATTCCTGCCGATATAACGGCGCGTCATGGAGTGAGTCAGGAAGAGGTGTTCCGGAGGGGAGGCAATGCGCAGGGGATAGAAGACGCGGTCTTTCAATTTGCGACAGTGGCAAATGATCACTTGATGACCGCCGTCCAGATGTTCAAGGATGAGGGGCTGGAGGGAAAGGTGCCGGTGGGCGCACGGTCGGTCTTCTTGAATGGGGTGAGTAAATAACGCTCGCCCGAGCGGTCCGGTCGGTGTGCATCATTACAGCAGCTAACAGCCGCTGTCTGGGTCATAGATACCGGTGCGAATCTATCTTGAACGTCTCGAATCTGTCAATTTCAATGCGTTCGACCCGTCGGTGCAGCTGCGGTCGTGGAAGTTGCCGTGGCGAGTATGGCGCGGGTACCAGAAAGGTACATTTTAGGAGGTCGCGCCGAGGTTGCATTCTGCTTGTTAGGCTACCATGTTCACGAAACACGAATGTACACTTTCTTCTGCGTGCACACCGCCTCTTGCACAGCATCGTGGGGCGCGATGCGCATTGAGGGACCGGCGTCGGATGTCCAGCCTGGCGCCTACATGCAGGCCGGGCGTTGGGAAAAAGTTAAAGTTCCGCCACCTCTACTCCTGTGTTTGAACAGCGGCTCTCCGGCTGGACAGGTAGCCTTCATCTTCTCATCGACCGTCCTCTCAGCGTATCGCAGCCAGCGAGCGACATTGCCATCGCCCACGAATAACCTCACCGCCGGACGAAGGAGGTCGCTGCGAGGTCACCCGCGCGGACACAGCGTGTCACAGATATGGATCGTCTCTGCGGTATGCGTCTCACGACGATGACCCCTCCGCCAGGAGAGCCTTATAATCGTCCCGTTTCTCCCAGACGAAATCATACAGCTTATTCTTAACGAATTGAATGACCCCACGAACCTCAGCCTGGTCTCGAAACGATACTATGAAGTCATGCAAGATCCTTATGTCCGCGCATCCTACTTCCTCTCTCGCCATGGGCGCATACAGGCATTTTATTGGGCACTCGGTAGAGGAAGGCTTATGACGAACCAAGTTATTGATGTGAGCTCCCCGCTGTTGCCATCTGTTCTTGCACCGCTCAAGCCAGGCGCCACCGCCTTAGATCCTGCTCACAAGCGGCGCTCACCTCTCTCGTTATCTTGTACAATGTGCCATACATCATTATTTCCGGACTCAAGTTACATTCATCAAGACCCTTTGGGTCCGTAGTATACAACTCCCTGTATTTACACACTTCCTCGTCGTCGCTAGCTCCATTTACGGGGACATCCCCCGCGGCAAGGGTGAAGACGATGGCACTATATTCCTCACGCTCCTCGCCAACAGCAGATTTCTCACCGAGCAACGAAGTGGCAAGTGGGAGCTGATGAGAGATGTTGTCGAGAAGTACAAGGTGAGCATAGACGCTGTGACTGTTTGTGTCTTGCTCAAACGCCTTCCAGTTCATCCCCTTCTGTCACAAGGTCCGCTTGTGTATTGGAATATAAGAGTGACAGCGCATATATGCTGATGTTCATGTCCAGGATCCCTTGATGTCTCAGTTTCCCCTTGTCCTCGCAATTGAACCCCGACTACTTCCCTACGCCCGGGCAAATGGCTTCGATATGGATTGCAAGGTCGATATTCTCATAGTTTTCTGCTGTAGAAGTACCCCATCTGACGGTATAGACAGCATCGTGACTTCGTCTTCCGCAAGATGTTTGAAAAGCCAGCTGTACCGCATGACGGCCGTGTGGATGAGATCGTCCAAAACGTGCAGGAGCTGTCCCGTTTGGATTCCAAGTGTGTTATACTATGATTGCGCGTTATGACCTGGCTGACACCGACATGTATCTAGCATGTTCCTGAGTCGCACAGTCGCAGCTGAGATCTGTATGGAGGCAAAGACGAACGAGTCCGCATATGCCGCCCTGAAGAGGCTCGACAAGGAAGGCGCTCTGAGATTTGAGTTATCGTACGTGTGCTACCCTTTGTATTGTAGACGCTCATCTGATAATGGTATGTGGGGCAGTGGTGTAGTTGAAGAACTGACAAAGGTATATGTGAACACGATCCCCTGTACGACAATTGTGGCTGACGGAGCACTCAGCTTTTCCTCAACACGCGCTCCATCGCAAACAGCTACACGTTTAATGTGTTGCGCGAGTTACGCGCTGACTTCCCCTCGCAAGACCCGACTGTTCGCCTTGTTCTTCTCCTGACTGTATTCCTCTCTGAGCAAGCGCCGTACCACGGCAGTCTCACCGCAACAGTTCGTGCCTCTCCACCACTTGGCGATTATGCGCGCAAATGCAAGGACAAGCTTGAGGGCATGAATCTCAATCCAGTGACACGGAAGGACCTCTATGATGTCCTCCTTAATCCGTTCACACCAGACAGGTGCGGCGGCATCTTGCAGTACGGCCAGATCGTGCTCGGTATGAGCGACGAGAAGATCGAACAACTCGCGAAGGATGTCGCCATGAGCTGTCTGGAGATAGGCAGCAAAGGCAAGATGTTGGAACAGCTTGTCCGATATTCGCCCGCGGTAGAGCGCGCGTTGCAAGCTCACATCGTGTCCAACTACCGACTCGACGTCGACGACCTCCCAGCACACGACGATGAGAAGGCGTGTTCCAAATATGAAGCCAAGCTGTGCAGGGTCGTGATGTCCTTCACCTCGTACTTCAATGTCATGGATCTTGATGTCTCAATGCAAGCTGGGACTTCGCCTCATGGCGTGGGCGACATGGAAGATACAGAATCTACCGAAAGGTCAGATGCGAGTGTCAGGGTCTTGCCCTCGATAGACGACGTTGAGGACCTGGTCAGTGGCATCTTCCGTTGAGCTTTCCGGGTCAGCTGAACATGGTGTCCTTGTAGGGTCGCATCACGCAGGACACGTTGTCTTCCATGATTCGCAAAGATGAAGTGGCTCCTGTGGGTAGACGTCGAAGATACTTTGGCACATATCCCAACTACACAGATCATGCGGGAAAGCTGACTTACCCGGCTGGTAAGCATCCTACTATCTTACTGGATCACTTTGATCCATGAAGTGTCCAGATTTCACCGATGTCGGTCGATGGGCTCTGCTGCATTTCAAACCGCCTAGTGCGGTTGCTGCAATATTCATGAACCACGCTGTTGTTAACGGGACAATCACAGTAAGTTCACATCCCGCCTACCATGTGCCCACTCCTTATCATGTTCCTCCAGTATATCCAAATGCAAAACAACATGGTCAGTATGCGGACTCCAGTCACTTTGAAGCACTTCAAACTACTCGCAAGATTGGGTCGAGCGCCGGTAAGTCCTCTTGTCTAGTCTGATTTCGTTTAGACTAACTTGTTGCAGGAAATGGTTATGTATGATGCCATTGAGCATGGAGCTCGATTCTACTTCAGCGAAGAGGATTACCTAGATCCGGCTGAGTTAGAAGGGTCCTACGAGGGCGACTCATACCAATCCCGGAACAACTCGGTTAAGCCAGAAGTTCACTCTGTACTCGTCCAGATTGTGGCACCGAGTGTGAATAGTACACAGACGCAGCATCATTCGGAAGGTCGTGGGGTCAAGCGCCCTCGGAGAAGTGCCACGACATCTATCAAGTCATATGCTGTGCCAGACAGCGATGATGAGGTCATCATGGACGAGCCAGATTGCGTATTCGTCAACGACATCGTGCGCAATGTATCCAAGAAGACTGAAGACTTACCTCTTCTGCGATGGGTCGAACACTTGACGCAATTGCTCAGGGATGAGCAGAAGAAGGTACATTGACGCATCAAATGTTCTAGGATGGGGCTCACCTTAGCAACTTAGTATAATGACACCAAGAAACGTGCACAGGCCTTGGCTCCGGCCGGCACAAAAGTTCGAGTGCCCAAGGTGTGCCTATCTGCTTAACAGCCCCGCGAGCATCACTGATACCAAGTGACAGAGCGAATTCTTGAAATCACTTGCTTCCAATCTGCCTCGTATTCGTAAAATGGTCCAATGCTATCAGCATTACAATCAAGGCGACGATGTCCCCGAGGCTACCTACATCGAGGGCGATGATGATGAATACATTGACCGCAGCACTAGGTCCAAACGGCGTAGGGTTGGAGGCTCGTTTTAACTTATTAATAGGGACAGTATTTCTGCATGACCCACCCCATCGTTTCGAAACACTTAGCATTGCACCATCATGGACTCTCATTCCTCACACGCTCTCGCGGTAGGGTATAATACGCTTAGGTCCATAATATTCTTAGTAACTTCGGAGTGCTAGTATACAACCGGCATGTCTAATAGTATGTTTCATCTCCGTCGCGGCAGATCCGTGAGTACTCGCCCTCCGAGCTGCTTCGAAAAAGGAAATGATCGATCAAACCCGAATGCAGATTGGCTCATGATGCTCTGTTGACCTTCGCCGCAGAGAACAGGTATAAAGCGATTGTTCCGATGTTATGGCGACCACAGATCTGCAATCGCACTCGGCTCAGTTAGTGATCCACAATGTTCACCTGGCCAGTATCTCTGCGGACGATGTACCGCAGCAAACTTATACGATTATCTGCAATGGCAATGAGATCGCCACCATCAGACCCGCAGCAGTAGATGGAGAGGTAGTCTCAGCGCAGCGCATCGAGCAGGAGTATTCCAACGCTACGATACTCGACGCTGGAGGCCGTGGAATCTTATTGCCATCGTGCGTACACGGTTGGCTCCGGGTATAAGGCTGACATGGAGTACATTTACCAGATTTTGTCATGCACATATTCATCTGGACAAGTGCTTCCTATTACCCGGAGGATGTGATCATTTAAGTACAGGGTGTGTTCGAATTTCCCCCCCGCCTCGCGACGTCTGACTTGTATTGCTGGATTGATCTGTCGTTCACCGATGATAGAGGCTTCCAAGAGGCATTGAAGGTGACAGCCAAAGCCAAAGCCGGCTTTCCAACACATATCGACGATTTATACGCCAGAGGCAAACGGCTGGTCACCGAGAGCATCAAGTGCGGCGTCACCATAATGCGCGCGCACGTTGAAGTGGACCAAATCGTCCATATGTTTTGCTTGGATGCAGGGTTGCGACTGAAAGAAGAGTTCAAAGACACTTGCGACCTACAGCTTGCAGGTAAGCACGCTCAGTGGGTGTGCAGAGATTGTCATGATGTCCCATTCACCCTTTTATCACCAGTCTTCGCACAAGACCCCTTGTTTGCCGGTTGTGAATCAGAAGAACCTGGAATGAACTATGATATCCTATGTCAAGCCGCCGGGATGTCAGGTGTCTCCGCAATTGGATCGGCACCATACGTCGAGCCGAGCATCGCACATGCCAAACGGAACATCGACCTTGTCCTCGAACTCGCTTTCAGGGAAAAACTTCATGTGGACTTTCACCTTGATTACAACCTCGACCAAGGGTCAGAACCCCTTATATGGTACCTCGTTTCAAAACTTCGCGAGCGCATCAGGAACAATAGGTGGCATCTAGGCGCTCGGGTCTGCGTGGGGCATGCGACACGACTAACCCTCTTCTCACATGAGGAGTGGCACAAGCTTGCTCAAGAAGTCGGTGACCCCATGATAGGTACCGTCGAAAATTGTGATGGTCAAACCGAAGACGGTACTTTAGCGTTGACCTTAGTCGGGCTACCTCCGAGCGACCTCTATATGATGGGACGTGATATGGCAACCCCACCCCGTGGGACGTTGGATGCCATTCGCCTTAGGCGGGAACACAACTTGCGAGTAGCAATGTCAATCAATAATGTTGGCAACGCATTCACTCCCCAAGGCACGACCGATCCACTCGCCCTGTGCCCGCTTGGCATAGCAATCTTTCAGGCCGGTACAGAGGAAGATACTCGAATACTTCTAGTGAGTCAGATACTGGGAACGGTCTTGACGCCTGTAATCTTCTAAGGGGACTTTCAGGAAGCGATAACCGTTGTTGCCAAAGGCGCCATTCAGACTCCATCCACGCCCGAGCCGACAAACTTACGACTGAAGGCGGGGCACCGAGCGGACCTCGTGTTGTTGCACGAAAATGACTCGTTGTATGAAGCCGCGTTGAGGCCATCATATAGCCGCGCAACTATCAAGAATGGAATGCTCGTCGCGACGAGAATGGAACAATCATGGATACTGGAGACAGAAACGAATCATCAAAACCTCAAATAACGTTGAGATCCACACAACGGACGGTGAAAATGTGAGTAACATGATCATTATTGCACATATTGAATCGACATGTTCGGTATCGAGGGACCGCATGAATCCTGTATCTGGTATATGGACTTGGCATATGGAACCTGCCCATGACGGTAGCTAAGGGTATCTTGGACTTCATAGTTCTGCACCTCCAGATGACCAGACCAAATCACAGCTCCCCGAGACGCTGCGACCGCTGAACAGGCTCAAAGGTATCATCTCGTTCCATCTCAACGGATCCAGGCTCCACATCTTGTTGCTTTTGAGAATTTCCCCTTGCGCGGAAGGGGCGTGTAATGCAAGAAGAACCTTCCTTTAGGGACTTGCCCGCATTCTTGACTGAGCGGAAGGTGGTTTCTTGAACAATATGAGCAACATCTTTGACACCGCGAGCGGTGGTCTCGAGGCCTTTGACAGTGCCTTGATGAACGGTCAACGCGGTGGACTTCATGCAGCGACCGGTAGTCTCTATGCCCCTAGTCGTGCCTTGTTGCATAGACGTCGTCGCATCCTTGACTTGGCGGGTGGTCTGCTGCATGCCGCGCACCGTCGTCTGATGCACGGTACGAGCTGTGTCTTGCATCTGACGGGCACCGTCCTGCATGGTGCGAGCTGTGGCCTTGTGAACATGGTGAGCTCCCTTTCGAACATTTCCGGCAGCAGCAGCCACAGGCCGAAGGGTGATGTCAGCCAGCGCGGCAGCCCCGCTACGGATCTCATCGACAGGGTCGTCGTCTTCAGTACTGTCTTCGCCGCGCGGCCGGGCTTGTTCCATAATAGTAATGCTCTTCGAGCGGGGTCTATGTTTAGGGAGGCGGCTGTCGGTGTCGGCGGATGATCCTTCTACGAACGCCTCGCATTCCCCGGTAGCACATCTCAGAGCTGATTAAGGTGATATTGGGTCAAACAAACAGTGGAAGGTCTCCCAGATCCAACTATACTTACGCACGGAGCGGGAACGAGGCCTGCCATTCGGCTTGAAAGGCTTGACCATGTTTGACATCAGGTCTCCTGAAGCCGCAGGGATGTTGGCGAGCTTCGACAGGTGACGCGTCAAGCGAGGTTTGCTCTGCCCACATCCTAGGGATTCACCGTCCGAGTTGGGATCCTCTGAATCCGGTATTTGGCATGACTTTTCCTTCTTCATAATGTTGGTGGAGAAGCTACACCGTAATCTCATCGTCGACTTGAGGGACTGCTTGAAAGATGCGAATGAGGAATCGCTCTCCTCGACGGACGGTGGGTATCTAGTCATGAATATGTTCAGATCAGCACAATATGTGTACAATTACAGGATCTTACACTGACGATCCGGAGGAATCTACTGAACTTTCGCAGAGAGTAGTCGACCCCTCAGAAGTACACCCACGAGCCTGAGCGCGTCGCATCGCAATCAACTTCTCCCTCTTCTCTGTGAGAGCTTGCTCAACAGGGCGTGTGTCTGGTTTAATGCCAGGGAAGATGAGCAAGATGGCGACCATCAACATGCTCTGCGCCGGGTCAGGTAGGTTATCGTTCAAGACGAGAGTGGTCATTTTCATTTACCGTAAGATAGCATACTGAGCCATGAATGAAGCAATAGACATATGTAGGCGCTAAGCGCACCACTGCGAGAGAGACGTTATTCGAGGTGGCGATTTCGCTCATAGTGGCAAATGGACATGAGGTTTCCTCACATGCGCTCCTTTAGGCATTCTAAGAGCTCCTTCTCAGCGGTGCGCCATCGTTAGGCGGGAGTCGGCCAGGCCCGGATGAGTCGCCAAAATCAGAATCCCTGGTCAACTTTCGAACTTGGTAACTCCGGTTGTCTGAACGACGTTTCTAAAATTCCTTTCAGGTATGATATATTGTCAAATGCTCGGCACATACACCTTCCATCCGTTCCATTTGATAGCAGTCGGGAAGGATCTCGCGGATGACAGGGTTTGGACTTCTGGAAATCGTCAGTCGTCGAGCTAACCGTACGAGGATGACAACAGATCAACACCCCCCGAACCCCGCGGTATAGATTCAGTCACGTGATGGAAGATTAACGTGAGTTGCGACCGCCGACCGGAGGTACTAACCAGCTCGATCGCCGCCACTCAACGAGATATTAGAATAGAATTACCACGACGTTCCACGCCCGGAATGTATCGCCGGCCTTGAAGTACGATTACCCTAGCTTCCATGCGCCAATTCCATATTCTAGGAGGTATGCGTCGCTGCCTGAAAGTATAATAATCTGGTTGTCAACAGAACATCAGGAAAGTGTCAACTTCCTGGACGCGCCTGATATGTCTGAATTTGCCTGAAGGTGCCCTGGGGGTCTGAGTTCAGTCTGGAGAGTCTTGGGCGCTTCTTCATGATGGAGCGCCATCGTTCGACACGCACCCGTGCCGTTTATTGCTATCCACATATTCGCCATTTATGCTTTGTATAGCGGGAGGGCTGGATGGATGGATGCGCAGGGTTCACGCCACAGACAGTGGTCCGCTACAGTGCTGGCTCGATTTTGCCTCGTGCGGGAAAGACGCGGCTTTGTGGGTCGAAGACGCCCATCTTGGCCTCTTTCCGTTATGTCCTATAGTCTTGGGCACTTTATCGAATTAATATGATTCTCGGTGTAGCCATAGAATTTGCTGCCTAAAATGTGACCAGAGTATTTGAGAAACATTTTCACGCGGAATAATGTCGTTGCACCAGCCCGTAATATAGTAAAATACTTGATTTACCCCTAAGTCCGCATATCACGTGATTGCGTTGAATGACAGCAAAACATTCCCACGATCTCCCAGGCCAGAATTCTTTTCACTTCTCTCTCATCCGTTCTCGTTTGCCTTCGCACTCCTCCATTGGTCCTACTCATGAAGCAAATGTTTTGTTCCACAGTCTAGCTTTCATGTGCCGCCTAGTGAGTGCATTGCCTTCTGATAGGGTGCCATGGTGATGCTTGTGCTCCTGCGCAACTGGGCAAGCAGTAGCGGGTTTGGAAGGCGTAAGGACTCTGGGCATTG
>KB445793.1:1639330-1649910 GCA_000320605.2 Gelatoporia subvermispora B
CACTTTCTATGCCTTTGTTACTTCTTCCCCTGCCTCTCTTGCCGAACCAGAGCCCAATCTTATACTTCCTGGTGCAGCTTGTGTGATATCACCCGGCCGTCACCATCCCACTCCCTCTCAATAGGATCTGCATTCACGAGGTATGCATCCTCCAAATTCCCCATGTACCCGTACCGGTCAATTCAGACACTATGCCAGCCTCTTCACAAGTGTGACGGTTACAGCTGTATTTACCACTACAGTAGTCATAATATATTTGAATTTTGTCGACATTCTGACGACAGCCTGAGAGGTGTCTGGATGGTGTCTGAGTTTGTCTGAATAAGACATTGACCGTCTGATTCAGAAATGAACCTGATGGATTCAGACAACAGTGTCTGGTCCACTTGTTGTCTGAATATGTCTGATCCAGACCTTTAAGACGTGTCAGACCAACTGGACACTTTCCTGATGAATACAGATGATCAATCTTCACCAACGAACATTTGGCACGCACTGTACATACACAAGCTATCAGCAAATAACCTGGATGGAGCCACTACCCCCAGAGATGCACAGACTTGTTTCTCTCTCCACCAAAGGATCTCTGGCCCTGAACATCGTGAGTATCAAGAAAGTTGTCAATTTACTTCAGCTCTTTGGCGGTCAGATCAATGTTACCCCCTTCCGAATTCTCAAGCGTTCGAGCCTTATGCCTGAAAAGAATGCGTGGATCAATTCAAGTTCAAAGCACGTTGCCGAAGGACATACGAAGATCCCGGAAATAGGATGATGTGCTGCCCAAGGTGACCAACCCATGCAATGCAGAGTTGTCCCAGGATCGCCTCCTTCCGCTGGGCAGTTGTCTTCAGCTCGTTGACAATGGCCTC
Organism: Gelatoporia subvermispora B; assembly: GCA_000320605.2. Taxonomy (NCBI): domain Eukaryota; kingdom Fungi; phylum Basidiomycota; class Agaricomycetes; order Polyporales; family Gelatoporiaceae; genus Gelatoporia; species Gelatoporia subvermispora. The sequence goes on from KB445793.1 coordinate 1,640,200, forward strand.
ATTTTTACTCATAATCTGTATGTCTCCATGAATCATAAGTCTGCAAAAAATCCAAGCAATATGGTGCGTACAGCCTCTTGGAAGCGTGACTAATCAAGGCGGTAGTCACCTTCTGCAACGAACAGCCACGCTGTCAGCTCATGTTATCATGCGCGGGTCGCAGCGTACCGGGTAGATCGCTCGGACTAGTTATTTGTCCAGGAAGCATTCCCATTCCCAGAAACCTAGATGCATGTGTGAATATCAACCAGCCAAGGACGATGTGCACCAGGACTCGTCCATAAGTCGCGATTGCCACACCGGGTTCTTTGGCTGCTGCGATTACTGTTACGAGACGTGTGAGATATGTGTCTACAGTCAAGATATGTCGTACCTTTCTTAGTTTCCTCCTCATATGAAAGCGGGCTGATTTCAATCTCCACACATGCAATAGGATGCACCTGTGCAGATCAGTATGTGACAGGAACTGTGTCCAGATAGTCAAATCCCGACAGCATTTGCTTGACGAAGGGTAGCGGCACTGCACTCTGATAGACCGATATAGTCGAACTTGTCTTCGCTGAGAAGCTGTGTGAGCGTTTTCACCATGTCTTCCAGAATCCACGCTGACCGCGGGCTCGATGCGAGCTGGTTCGTAGAGATCTTATCTCTTGGTCCCCCGAAGAGCAGCCAAGATGATCCCGTCGCAAGTTTTCCGCACTGCGCGCTCGGAAAATGAGTTCTTTCAATTGATTGCAGTGAAGAGTAATAGGCCCACGAGCAGTCGACACCGCCATTGAAGCTACCCTTAGGAAATTCTGTTGTTCGACTTCCGTGACGAGGACACAGTGGAATAGACATACCTTGATAGAGATAAATGCTTTGTTTGCATAGTCGGGATACTTTTCGAAGAATCGGGCAATCATTTCGACATTTCCAAGGCCATGATCAGGTGCAGGTGTTTTACGCCAGCTATAAAAGTGTAAAATTACTCCAAAGGCGATCAATACCAGGCAGGATACGTACGTCATTCTCAACAAACCATGCCGAAGCACATCTCAGTTCTCGATGATAAGACTTTCCTGTAGTCTTGAGTGAACTCTAACTCACAGAAACCTTTGCCACGACAATAGAGCCAGCGATGGTCACCGTCTTCTGAGTCATACTGGCAGTCCGATGTGTCAAAACTGGGAAATTTCAGCCTCGAGGACGATGAGTAGAGATGTTTATAGTGGTAATTTTCTCGCTCAGGCTGAGTCATTGTTCGCCACGCTCCATGGGACCGACGCGTGAGCCGTATCGAGGCTTGTATCCTTGCGGATCTGCGCAGCGGGGCGACAAAGCCTATCATCGCACGAGACCGTGGGGCATTACTGCGATCAACAGGAGTTTGAGAATCTCCCAAATTACGGTGGTACCTCACTTTGCATATATGCAGTGCAGCTGGAGATCGCTTGCCATAGAACCTTCTCATGTCGGGATTGACCAACGTCTACAGGCCAGGGTCGAGTTCATCACGTGATACACACACTCACCATCGAAGTAAATTTTGAATCCATCTAAGACCACTGGTCACTCCGGATAGGTATGGCGTTGTAACAGCTTAAAATGTGCTCGTATTTCTCCAGATACAACACTAGTGCGTGCCAGATCAAGTCGTCACGAAGTGTCATAGATATCGTCGCGACAGTTGGCAATTCGTCCAGCGGTCTGTATTCGAAAACGCCCGCAGCGTTCGGTGGGACGAGGTTCATCCCCACAGACGCACGCTTTTGTTAGCGTCTCCACCAAAGTAGCGTTCACCGTGAATCTTGTTTGATGCGAGGACTTGATTGATTTCCTGCAACTCTGAGGAGCTGAGATCTACGTTGCCGCCTTGTAGATTCTCGAGTGTGCGTGTCTTGTGGCTGTCCAATCATTCGGGTAAATCGACTTGATAGTGTCACGCACAGGAGCTCCGTCTGAAACTCACGAAGACCCAGGAAGCGGTATAATGTGATCTCCGAGATATCCAACCCATGCGATACATAGTTGCCCGAGGGGAATGTTCTTTCGCTCGGCTATGATCTTCAGAGCGTCGGAGACTGTCTTGTTTGCTTTCATGGTCTGTGGTGACGCGGTCAGTCTCACAAATACACTGCAGAGTTGACGTCACATACATCCTCCTGGAAGCGGGAGAAGTTACGTCGCATATCGCCCTCTGAAAAACCCATATGAAATGCAGTCTACACATCGGAACACAGAATACATACCTGGCAATTCCTTGGCGCTCTGGATCGTTCCAGTAAGTAGTCCGAAACCAAGAGGACTATCTGTGTGTCAAACAGCCAGTAATGACAGAGGATACGAGACCCGCACGAATATGCCGCGATAGCAATGCCAAGTTCTTTCGCAGTTCCAATTACTGCACATACGTTAGAGCCGACCGTGCATGATCTCGCAGCTAACTGACCTTTTTTAGTTTCGTCCTCATAGGTAAAGGGACTGACTTCAATTTCTGCAACAGCAATCGGATGCACCTGAATAAACACTGCGTAGGTGTCAACTTGAACTTCCTTTCAACCTTGTGCTCACAGCATGTGCACGGCGCAGAGTCTCAGCGCGACACTCTGAGAGCCCGGTGTAATCGAACTTCCCTTCTTCGCGCAACTGCGCAAGGGTTTGCATCATGTCCTCGACGCTGACCGCCGGATCAATGCGAGCGGGCTCGAAAAGATCAAGCCGTTTGGTTCCGCGCAGAGCAGTGAGGATTTGGTCAACACTGCGGCGCAGATTCTCCGCCCTGTAGTAGGGTCAGGACATGGTCTAGATACTCAAGGACCAGCGTGACGTACGAGCAGTCTATGCCTGATCCACCGGCCCTGTTTCCCCCCTATGACGTATACATGACCCTCTGTTTCGAGGACCAAGAAGGTGCCGTGTCGTACCTTGATCGAGAGGAACGCTCTATCTGCGTATTCGGGGTACTTCTCAAAGAACCGCGCGATCAGTTCGACGTTGGCGGGACCACCGTCCTGTGAATAGAATGCGCCTGGATGTATGGTTCACGACAAACGCGCGAGAGGTACAAGTCCGCACTTACCTCCGTTGAGGAACATCTTGACACCTTGCGGTAGTGCATCGATGCCGCTCTTGATGGCGTCGAAGGCTATATCGTCCGATACGGGTGTAGAAGTCCAGCTGAGATATAGATGTTTGACACGAATGTCAAATATCTTTCAGGGAATAGGGTGCGTACGTGAATCTCATCAATCCATGCTGCAGGTGCGCCCAATGTGTAATTGAGTTAACTGAATGCACAGCAGGGATTCGTGCCGCATACCGCAACCTTCGCAACGGTTAGAGAGCCCGCGATCTTGACTGTCTTCTGGACCATGTTGCAAGTTACTTGATTGTGCACAAAGGATATCGTTTGTCAATTCGCCATCTCGCGTGAAGCATTTATACGAAGCCGATGCGGCGCAGCAGTTGGATGATTTTCGTTGGAGGCTGGGCAGGTTCGGTGCCTGCGGTCAAGGATGCATCGGTCTGACAGGGCGTACGCACACCGTCTGACATTGCGTGTCATCGAGCCCACAAGGATGTGGGAGGTTGCGACTGCCATTTCAATATCGGAATTTGATGGGCGACGAGAATGCTTGGTGTATGATTCCAATTGCGAGGGCTTGACTACCGGGTCGTGAGTAATTCTGCGGCGACACTCCGCTCGGAGATAGCAGGCTCGCTGGAATTGTAGTCTAATCGGATCTGCAAGTGGCATTCGTCTTTGAAAGCCTTTTGCAAGCACTTGCTCTCAGAGTGATATATATGACGTAAGAAGCGCCCCGAGGCGTATTTGCCATACGAGGCTCACTAGTGCAGGATTCACACCTACACCGATCACGTTCTCTCAAATATAGCGGCAATGCAATCTCACTTAAAGATTCCAAAAGCGAGCAGCAAAACTTTGCTATGTGCTGGCGATCGTGGTCGATGCAAGGCAAGCATTAGTGACTTATCGCGCCTGCTCACTTGGTGCAGTCAGCGGCCCCGGTCCGAGTCTCGATGCCGGCATGCCGATGACAGTCTGCCCCAGGGCTGCATGTTGCGTCTACCTCGTGCGCAGGATTGTTTTTGTCGCGACGGTACTGCTGCTGCCTCACTTTGATTGCGACAACTGGAGCCTGAAGAGCTCAATCAAACTGTGCAGAAATGAATCATATAGTGATCACGGCAAATGTTTATAGTGCAGTCCCAAGCAACTCCTTCGTCGAAAGCACCTACTCATACTCGTACAACACAGGCCAAGCAACGTCCATGTAGGAAACGCTCTCGAACACAACGGTGGATTTAGAAGTTGAGATCGTCTTCTAGGCGGTGAAACCTTCAAACCAGAACAAATGCTCCTGACGGTAGCAGGTAGACCTCGCCCTTGTGACTGCCTACTTTGACAACCTTTCGCAGAGCACTTTCCTCGGCAGGGCTCAAGTACGACGTGCCAGCCGCATATAGCCTAAAGACACGATCGGCCTTCTTGAGAAGCTTCCTGAACTTTGACTTCTGACCTGTCCCTTGCTGCGGAAGTGAATAGACGGTCGGCAGTGGATGGGGCCGGGCGTCCTCGCAGTATCTACATGATGGGATATAGTTCATCAGCGTGGGGGACGGAAGGCAGGGATGGGCAATGGAAGATAAGACGAGGTCAGTCTCTAATACATTGGTCGAGCACGGAGATGCGTGACCCATACAGGAGCCGAGATATTCCGGCCATGTGGTGCACAGACTCATATATAATCCAAAGCTGTCTGCGGCTCATGGCATGACCACCGCGACTTTCGCACGAAACCATGCACACCCCGGTACGAATAGCCAGAATACGAGACTTACTTGCAAAGGCCACCTAGCGCGGCTGGGCATTTCCTCTTCGACGAGCTGCACATCACACAGCTCTCTCCTGGTCCCTTCCTGTCCGAGCCCATTTCGGGATCTCCCTTATCTGACGCAGTCTGTGCCTGCGAGAGGGCAGGCATCCAGGGGGGCAGGCTGTTACCACTGTACTTTATCGCCAACCGGTAAAGTCGCGAGTGGATTAGCGCATCCCCGTATGATTCGCTCTTCGTTCTCGATATCGTCGGACCTAGTCCACTGCGTGAGCTCTCTGCTATTTTTGTCGTATATGCTTCACTTACCAATACCCTCGATTCCTACCGTCGGATCAGCGTGCACAAGCGTTATGGAATACCGGTCAACATAGAGCTTGTACTCGTAAGCCGGTTTTTCTTCGTCTTGCCCTTCATGGGCAGGGGTAACAGTTTCCTACACATGATCTCAGTGATATCCTTGCGGAGCAAAGCACAATTGATTCTGACCTGGTGGATCTGCGCAGACAATGGTCCGCTGACATCTAGCGTGCTATTTTTAGTTGTGTTTTGTTCAGCACCTGTGAGGCACTGAGCAATGGCCTGAGAGGGCCCCGGGGCCCCTTTCAGATCCTGAAGCTCGCCGAGAGCTCCCCGCAGAGATGAACATGCCACATGTTGTGGCATGGTGATCTGCTTGGGCTCCATGGCCTGAGCTTTACTGAACGCAGTATTGGGGATGTGCGACCGACTTGTGGTCCCTCTTGTGGCCGCCTTTTGGTTGTCAATCAGAATTGATTAGGTGTTCGCCTCTAGAAACATATGCTGGCGCTCACCGGATAAGACAGCAATGCGTCCTTGGGACTACGCCTTGCCGCCTTTTGACATCGTGGGCTTGAACCAGCTTTCCCTCTCGGGGTTTGCCCCGTGTTGTGCCCAGGTGCGCCAGCGATTGGAGACTCCTGCATTGATGGCACCATGTCCACAGGTGAAGGCCAAGTCGCCTGTGGCGTGTACATTCCGGGTTGCCGGGGCAGCCCAAGACCCCCATTTGATGTCTCTTGAAGCGGGTCGAGGTATTGAGGTTGTGTGTATGTCATGTTGCGATAACCCCTGAGGTGAATGGACGACAGTATGGCAAGAACACGGATGATCGATGTAAAATGTGAGTTAAAGCTCGCGAGATTCCAACCACCCACTCGACGCTTCTCAGCCTAGCACTGATATGGGATTTCTCCTCACCAGATCGTTAGCACCCGGCCCGGCATCCCGGCACTACACCACGAGTCCTGACCAACAAATACATTCGGGAGATAGCAAGATGACAAGTCGACGCAAAACAACGGAACTCAAGGCGAGTATATGTAACGATCGTCGCTCAAGTACAACACAGTCATAGTCCTCTTAGTACGAATGCGCCACATAACATCAGGTAAATATCTCCCTCTAAACTACCAATGGTGATGCATTGTTCCACTTAATTCTGCAGTCGTCTTCGATCTAACTACACAACGCCTACTTGCTATGCATTGCTCTACACGGGAGGTAGGGAGTCAGCGCGGAATTCAGCGCATGGACTTATCAGAGCATGCTGCAGACTCGGAGATGTCTCTGCAAAATCGCGGAGAGGCCCCGGAACAGAAGGAAGCAACACACACTCTGAGTATGCGTCCTAACCCAAGGCGATGCACGCCGTTATGTGCGCAGTACAAAACCGATGACACCCGTCCGGCGCCGTCCGACTACCATATCCTTAGCGGATCGCAGTTGGGCCGCTCCATAGCGCAAGTCAGCTACCCTCATTGTCCTTCATGAAGTTGTGCCCACGCATGCCCAGTACCAGCCTCTGGTTGTCCTGATTGCTGGTGGGATTCGTTCGGATGAGACCAAATTTGATATATTCTAGAGGCACGGACAATCGCATATTCAGACAACATATGGATGTTATACAGGAGTCAGCTCGACAGAGGCGTCGGGGCTGATTGCAGTGAGTCGCCGCTTTTCAAAACCCAGGATACATACACTACCAAAGCTTTAGCTGGCATCGGTGACGGCCTCCATCAGCCCAGAATGAATGCACCAGACGGCAGAAAGTAGATGTCGCCCACGTGTTGACGCACATACGCTACCTGCCTTAACGCGTATTCTTCATACGGGTGCAAGCAATGCGACGAAGGATCGTTCCATCTAAATGTACGCTCTGCCGTAACGAGGAGACTCCTGATCCTTGACTTGACGCCCGTTCTTGCATCAGGCAGGGCATAGACTGTCGGCAGCGGCAGCGGCTCAGTATCCTCGCAAGTACTATGGAAAGGGCAAACGGTCAGCGCAAAGTTCATGTGTACAGCGGCCCGGGAAGGAGCATGGAAGGAAATGGTCAGGAAGGGACAGTCCGCCGGTCTCGCATGACCTCGATCCTCCGTAGAGATGCCGAAAGTCTGACGCCATGCAGAAGAGTTCCATATCTATATCTTCGACTTTCGGCGGGAATTACCCACACACCTGACCCCAACAGGTTGCCCCCGCTTCATAATACCTTTGCGCAACGGACATGGACAATCCCTCGAACATCGAATGCGACGCCACTTACATGCAAAGTTCCCCGAGCTTTGCCGGGCATTTCTTCTGCAGTGAGCTGCATACAAGGCAAGTCTCACCATTACCCTTCCTCACGCCCTTCTCCCCCGACTTATTCTCATTCTTCTTCTTCCTCGGATTAGACCGACTACCTCCGTTACGTTTCTTCGACTCCTTGCTTGCCCCGCGGATCCTGGCCGGGGGTTCACTGCCGGCGTACTTCAACGCCACCTCGTACAGCCAAGTCAAACGTGGCAGGGGCTCGAGGGCTTCTGGATTCATCGGCGAAGATCCCTCATCGGTCAATCATCAAGCCCAGTACGCCTCATGTATGACTCACTGTTCACACTGACATCATCACTTTGCTCTGGATGCAATGGAACGACAGATAGCCCTCCAGCTACCAATCGGTACTCGTGAGCTTGTAACTGTGGGGGCACTTCCTGTATATACTGCATTTTGCACCATTGTCTTAGTGGCATCTACAGGACGCAGCACAGCCCGAACTGACCTGATAGGGTGGGTTGTGCGACGGCACAGCTGACTCGACCGGTTCATCTAAGGTTGTGCTGTGTTCAGTACGTGCGCCGTACTGAGGCACTGATTGCATGATTTGCAGGGCTGTTACTGCCACTGCGTCGTCTTCACGAGCATTCGCTTGCTCTGACACAGTCGGGAGGATTGGCCCATGCGCATGCTGCAGGGCACTGGTGTCGGCAGCTCCGCCCGGGATAACGGTTGGACGATCTTCACACAACCAATACCTCCATAAGTCGGATGCCTTCCCCGATGATCGTCAATGGTCTCGATATAAATCAGGTGAAGCACTCGAACTCACTTGTATCGCCATCCAGCGATCAGTACTTAGCGATGTGTTTGCTTGCTCGCTTTGCATACCATACTCACTGGAGTAACTATCTGCTTGCGGCGTGTCGCCCCACAACCAGCTCGACATAGCAATAACTGGTGCGGTCAAAGGACTGGCGGTCAGAAGAGCGGGCTCAGAAAATATCTGCTTTTTCAACCAGGGATCAGCAACTCCCACACTAGGTCTGATATGGTACTGATACTTACCAGCACGTGCACTAAAGCCTCCGAGCTCAACGTTGGCGGTTTCTCGATCTCGCAGAGTCGCAACTTCTGCGCGGCTAGATGTGGGCCGAGAGACTTGTCGCAGAGCTGGGCGCTGTATTTGTCGTGCTCACTCGGCGGACTTACCAATACCATCGGCTCCTACAATTAGATCAGCGTGCACAAGCGTTATGGAGTACTGGTCAACATCGAGCTTGTACTCGTAAGCGGGGTTTCCTTCGTCTTGCCCTTCATGGGCAGGGGCAACAGTACCCTACACATGATCTCAGTGATGTCTCTGCGGAACAAAGCACAATTGATTCTGACCCGATGGATCTGCGCAGGCAATTGCCCGCTGAAGTCTATCGAGCAGCGAGCTATCCTTAGTTGCGCTTTGTTTGGCACTGAGCGATGCCTCCGGATGAGACAGCAGTTCATCCTTAGGGCTACGCCTTGCTGCCTTTTGGTGTTGTGGGCTGAATTCAGCTTTCTCTCTCGGGGTTTGCCCCGTCTTCGCCCAGGTGCGCCAGCCACGGAAGGCTCCTGCATCAACGGCACCGTGTCCACAGGCGTCGACCAAAGGGCCTGTGGCGCATCTATACCTGGGTGCCGGAGCAGCCCAAGATCCCCATATGATGTTGCGTGAATTTGGTCGAGGTGTGGAGGTTGCGTATTTCCCATACTATGATCGCTCACGAGGAGAAATGGACGATACATAGTGTGGCAAGAACACGGATGATCACACGTGTAGACCAAGTCGCGTGTGGCGTATACATGTTGGGTTGCTGAGACGGCTGGGGATTTGAGGATGTTGCTGCTCGCGAAGTTTCGAGTTACGACTACGCGGCCTGTGTGTAACGTGTTCTGCCGAGTCCATTACATCAGGAAAGTGTCCAGTTGGTCTGACACGTCTTAAAGGTCTGGATCAGACATATTCAGACAACAAGTGGACCAGACACTGTTGTCTGAATCCATCAGGTTCATTTCTGAATCAGACGGTCAATGTCTTATTCAGACAAACTCAGACACCATCCAGACACCTCTCAGGCTGTCGTCAGAATGTCGACAAAATTCAAATATATTATGACTACTGTAGTGGTAAATACAGCTGTAACCGTCACACTTGTGAAGAGGCTGGCATAGTGTCTGAATTGACCGGTACGGGTACATGGGGAATTTGGAGGATGCATACCTCGTGAATGCAGATCCTATTGAGAGGGAGTGGGATGGTGACGGCCGGGTGATA
>KB445793.1:1650800-1821063 GCA_000320605.2 Gelatoporia subvermispora B
AGGCAGCAAATTCTATGGCTACACCGAGAATCATATAATTCGATAAGTGCCCAAGACTATAGGACATAACGGAAAGAGGCCAAGATGGGCGTCTTCGACCCACAAAGCCGCGTCTTTCCCGCACGAGGCAAAATCGAGCCAGCACTGTAGCGGACCACTGTCTGTGGCGTGAACCCTGCGCATCCATCCATCCAGCCCTCCCGCTATACAAAGCATAAATGGCGAATATGTGGATAGCAATAAACGGCACGGGTGCGTGTCGAACGATGGCGCTCCATCATGAAGAAGCGCCCAAGACTCTCCAGACTGAACTCAGACCCCCAGGGCACCTTCAGGCAAATTCAGACATATCAGGCGCGTCCAGGAAGTTGACACTTTCCTGATGTATGGCGCCGCTCACGAGAGAAACGCGGACAGCCGCCATATTGCTCGTCAACGCGCCCATGATATCCCCGTCTTCGGTTCTGGCTTCTTCTCCCCAGACTCCTTAAGCCACCGGTTTCATGCATCACAGCATCTCCAGCGCCTCGTTCACCAGAGCTCGCATACGCGCGAACGGTGCAAGTGCCCACATAGTGGGACCCGGACCCAGTTTATTCGTCGCCAACCTCCCACGGCTGCACCCGTCGCAAGACCTGTCCCTTGACACCGTGCGCGGCAAGACACCCGACCTGCCCGGGTTCTTGCGTGTGCCCCGCACGAAGCCCGGGCCCGCGCGTAGTCGTTGATTGAGCTCGGGACAGTGCACCAGCCCGCCTGTAGCGCTGGCAAGCACGGGTTTCTGCACCGACGTGCTCGGCACCATGTGGCCACGTGTCAGTGGCCATAGGACGTCGGCGATATATCCCCACGTCTTCAGCAGCACAGGACCAACATCGAGGCCCTGGTTGTGGGCGCCTGGCCGCCTTCTGTGCGCCGTGCCGCGCCGCCCCCGTCCACAAGTTCAGGCCAACGGTTTCGACTGCTGGTGCAGCCTTGTCTGGGTGGCAGGCGAGGATGCGACACCCCATCCAGGCGCGTGATACACCGGCGGGCGCGCGCACACATTCGGGGCGCCGGTAGGCGGGGGATACAGAGGGTCCGGCCCGTATCGTGTCTCGGCGTGCACGCGGTGGCTGTACTTGCTCGAAACCGTGCTTGGCAGGGCGGACAGGTATGCAACGCAAGGTATCCCGGATCCTGCGCGCTTTACGGGAAGCTGCGTGTCATCGCGCTCGAGCCGTCGACGTCTTCGGCTGGAGGGATCGTCAGTACTTTCGGTAGAGCGTGATGGGGTGGGACGGTCTTACTAGATGGCTGGTTGGATATGTGTGTTTAGAAGAGTGATGCTGTCGGCGAGCGATGGACGAGGCTGTGGCTGAATGCGGTGTGGAGCAGATTTTGCGAGGACGGCTCCGCGTGTACTCGGGAATATTCGGTATAATCGCATTGTCTCTCGATGGTGCTGGTGCTGGTGCAGTAGGAACAGCAGGAACAGCAGACAGGATCTCTGTTGCGAGATTGTGATGCTGGGGCTCTTGGCAGGAGGGACTGACGGGCTATATACTTCGAATAATGCGCTTCACGCACGATGGCAAAGTATAATTCTTGTTGAACATAGCCATACAACGAGGTAAGTTGTACTACTAACGGGCAGCGGACAAAGCTAGTCGAATTGTGAAATGGAAATACATTCTTCTTAGAGTACTGGAGACAGATGTACAATGCAGCGTCAGACAAAGCAACAGATGTACCAACATGCCGGCCACTCCCAGCATCAAGAAAGCATAGATTCCAGACAACGCAAGGTGCCGTTACGTCCGTTGTCGCGGTAATCCGACGACGCCGCAACAGCCTGTGGAGAACGATTGAGACTGATCGCCGAGGGAATGAAAGGAGCGTTCGGATTTGTCCGAGGGCAGGACGGTCAATTACGCCATGTGCGCATATATTGTCCAACTTTGTTCCTGAAGAGCTTGAAGGGTCGACTGTGCCACAGGACCAAGCAAGATTGACACGGCTCAAGACAGCCGGTAGAAAGGGATCGAGCTATGTCATGACAGTGCAAGTCATGCAGAGGCGCTGTCTGCCATACCCGCGCTCGCAGGGGTGCCATCCGCGTTGTATGCGCCGCCGGCGCGAAGGAAGGCGCACCCCGGATGCGCAGGCCTAGAGGTGCGCAAACTCCGTGCAGCGCATCCGGCGGTATGGCCTATGCAAGTCGCGCGGCCCTGCGCGAGCGACACCTTGCGAGTTGCTCGACCCGAGATATGGTGGACGCCCCGTGCGGTACGACGCAGCTGCAGGAAGGAGTCCGCGATCTGTTCGACGAAGGACGGTCAATCACGCCATGTGTGCATATATTGTCTGACTTTGTGCTTGAAGGGCTCGAAGCGTGGGCCGTGCCACCGATCAAAGGAAGATTGACGCAATGTATGCAGTGGATAGAAGGGAATCGAGATATATGGTGACAATGCAAGTCATTCGGAGGCGCTGTCCGTCAAATCTGCAGATCCCATCGTCAGTGCATACTACATGATGCGCTACGCACCGTGCAGCCGATCTCAGCAGGAGGACAGAGTACGCACAGGTGCCGTCTGCCCAACCTGCGGATCCTGTGCATAATGCACAACGCATGGGCGGGAGTGCGAAAGCGATACGGAGTGCCGGGACTTGCGAAGGAGACATTGCAAGTGCTCGCTGTCACGCCTAAACACAACGCACAGGGATGCCATCCGCGTCGTATGCGCCGCCGGTGCGAGAGAAGGCGCGCCCCGGACGTACGGGCCTGGAGGTGCGCGCACTTCGCGCCGCGCACCCGGGTGTATGCCCCATACAAGTATCGCAGCTTCGACACATGTAGCAGGCGAGCGACGTTGTTGAATATCGTTCGGCTGGGTGTATGCTAGATCCCGTGCGACGGTAGCACAATGCAGTGCTGGAAGCAGGAAGGACGTCCGCGGCTCCGGCCTCTCGAAGAGGTGAGGAGGGGTCCCTAGAGGATCGTCGTGCGCGGCGGGCAGAGGCGAGCTGCGTGTGTACGCCAGCATTCGGGCTGGTATGCCCTATGCAAGTATCGCAGCTTGAACATATGTAGCACGCGAGCGAGGCTGTTGGATATCGTTCGGCTGGGTGTATGCTAAATCCCGCGCGACGGAAGCACAATGCAGTGCTGGGAAGCAGCTGCAGGGAGAACGCCCGCGGCTCCGGCCCCAAGGAGAGAAGGGGAGAAGACCTGGAGGATCGTCGTGCGCGGACGGGCGGGGGATGGGCGCTGTGCAGGTGCGCCAGCATTCGGGCGGGCGGCGCCGGGAGTTGCGTGTGCGACTCGCCGTGGGCGGGCGGTGCAGTGCGCGTCGCTCGCTCGTTCGTACGGTGTCGCGGATCGCTGGCCCGCCAACTGGCATTAGTGTGCAATATTCTAGCGGGCGGGCGCGTCGGGCGCGTTTGCTCGTCCGCCTGTCTGGGTGGTTCCGCTGCGAGATACCAATACCAAGTTCCCGTACAGATCTCGCGGAGGAGGGTTGATGATCTCGACAGCCGGACATCAAGCACGCTCCACGAGCTGGGATCTGGGAGACCGGGGCGGGCTGACAGAGGCACGGCTCTCCATCATGGGCGTGGCTGAACGCGGTTTTGGCCTGGGGCAGGGAGGCGCCGCGTCATGAAGGGGATGTAGGAAAAGGCTGCACGGGAGCCGAGCCGAGCTGGGGCGGCGGGGCGGATGGCTTTATGCGCCGGGGCACGCGCCTCGAGTCTCCGTGCGCGACGTGTCGACGTACGATCTGGTGGTCAGCTTCGCGTCGAGGTGGTAGACAGACGTGCATTATATCGACGTGTGAGATCTGGGCGGCGCGGTGCACGACGCAGCGCACGTCCTGCCCAGGATGCGCGAGCCATCGGGCGGGGTTCTCGAAATGGCATACTTTCCCGGTCATCAAAAGCGGTCGAGTTAATCAACACAGACGACAGGTCCGCGCTGAAGAGAAGCGTCGCGGCAGCACAAGACGTCGAAAAGAAAGTGCAGGGTGATTAATGGACGCAATGATCTGCGGTGCGGGATCGATTCTACGCGAGCGGACGTCGCGCGTCGGGGCCAGCGCTGGGCAGCGTCCGATCGGGCGCTCGGTGAGCCAAGCTAGGCGTGGCGGGAGGCCGGGCCGGAGATGCCGATGCCGATGCTTCTATCATTGCTACTGCAGAGTTCTGTCAGAGTGAACTCTGAGCTGCATGGTGAAGACAATTAGCATGGAGCAAAGAAGCGAAGCGCTAGGCACGGGGCGGAGAGAGGGAGGCCAGGAGGAAAGTGCGAGGCAGGCCTGACCGCGGCGCGTGACGATGACGCACCGGATGAGAGACGCGGCTCGCGGATAACGCGACGGATGCGCACGCAAGCTGTGATCGAGACGATTGCAATCTGCAACGCTCTTCTCTGCGAGACGGTGGCCGCCGTCCCAGCTGCACCCCACCGCTACCCTTCAAAATCTCAGCTCCCAGGCTCTCTCCGAAGACGCTCGCCGACGCCCCGCGTGTGAACGCGGCTGCGCTATCTCAGGCTGGTCAGGCTCGCGGAGAACAACCCCATAGGCCTGCCATTGTTCGCGGAGACGGGGACGTGTGCTATCGCGGTACAATCGACCCACGGTGCGGAGGGCGAGCTTGGGTTCCCACTCGAGGCGAAGCACGCGTGAGGCGCTGATCCGGAACGGGGTGCGTTCGTTCAATATGTCATGGGATGCGTTGCGTCGAAGCGGAGAAGGCGCAGACGCCTGCGGAGAGAGGCCGGCTCGGAGGATTTTTCGAGGGACTAGTGCCTGCGGGTGCACGCTGCTGGGACGGGGCGAATGGTTGAACGTCTAGGTGCGCGGGGTGGACCAGGTCCATTAAGGCTGGAAACCCGGGGTCTCTGGATTTTGTCGGCACTCCGTGATGTTTAACGCCGTGACATGTACAGTTTTTAATGATGTCAGAATAAAGTCGAATTCGCTATTCAGCTTTTCTGGTGCGCTGATATCGATACATTCGTATCTGACATAGAACCAAAGCCAGTGCTTCACCATCTGCTGAGTCTCTGTGTAAGGGTTACGAGCGTACGAGCCTCGGGCATGCACGTGATGGTCCTTTGCTTCCGCGACATCTTAGCTGTCTCGCTTCCCATTGGACACCCCCATCCGATTAGAGTTACATCTCCGCTCGTAGACAGCACTTGGAGCGCCCTCGTTACTCTGTCTGGTACTATAGGTATGCCACAGAGTCGGCGAGACCTCTTACTATCAGTAGTTCAGTTGAAAGATCACGCAAGATTACAGTGACTGCGTTGCACCAAACGACCGGAATCGCAGTTCAACTGCCTAAATGTGAGTTCCTATGCCATCTCTGACTTACATATCAGTTTATGGTGCGGCCAGGTCGCCTTTTAGGGCGATGCATCCTCGCCAAGAATGACATCTTCGGGAGGTATACATGTCACGCAGGTAACGTGCACAGCGGCAAGGACCCCGTCAGGGCATGTATCGGGCGTCTCGACTTGATGGACCTGGTCCTCCTCGCGAACTCGAAAGAGCGGGTGACGCAGAAGGATGCCGCGGGGATCCGGAGGGGGCGACGCTGGCAGACAAGACGGGGGCGGTGAGGAGGATCCGCATTATGGCGAGCTGGGCGGGCGCCGGAGAGGCCGCGGGAGGAGAGCTGGTCCGGGAGTGCCTATTCGGGAGAGCTTCTGCACGTTCCCGCGTCATGCATGGAAGCAGCATGCCCCCTCGAGCTCGCAAAAAGGCCAAGCCCCGGCCACGACCCGGCTCTCTTCGCGCCCCAGCTCTGGCGGCCTCGCGCTCCCTCCTTTGCTGTCACCGTCGCCGACGCAACGAGCTAGTCGTCCCGGACGTCGCCCGCGACGATGACCGCGCCCGATCCCGCCTCCCGCTCGCCTCGTCCTGGTGCGAGCATGGCGGTCGGCTCCCCGCCCGGCCCCGCCCTTTCCCAGCCAAAGACCATCAAGCTGTCTGCCCACGCCCTGCGTGCCCTCCCCGTGCGTTCCCCGCCACTAGCCCCGTCTTCTAGCTCGCGTTTGCTCACCGTCGATCGCCCTCTAGCACCGGCTCGCGCACCCGCCCCCCGCGCGCGGCATCCTCGCCTCGTGGAGCGTCACCCCGCGCGTGTCCATCTCCCTCGAGGACGTCCTCGACCGCAAGCACCTCCCGCCGCTCGGCCTCAAGGACTTTGAAGAGTGGCTCCTCTTTGTAGAGCAGAGTGCCGAGAACCTGTGCGTCGCATTTTGCAGTGACTATATGCGCGCGCCTGACCATATCCAAAATCAACCATCAGGTACTTCGTTTTGTGGCTGCGCGAGTACACCGCGCGGTACGCCGACTGGGTCCACCACACCCGCTCCACGCACGCACGCCCCTCCTCCGCGCCCTCCACGCTCTCGCACGCGCCCCAGCACCTCCCGCGCTCTCCTCCACCAACATACGCGCTTCCCGCAGTGCCGCTCCAGCCATACGCACCGTACACCACGTCCTCCAGCGCGGCGTCCTCGCCCAGCTCGCGGCGGCCCCGGCCGTCGTACCGCACGCCCCGCGCGCCGCTGCCCCCTAACCCAGCCCTCGCGGCGTTCTATCTCCGCGCCAAGCACACGTTCCTCACGCCCAAGGCACCGTACGAGCTCGACGTACCGAGCGATGCGCTCCAGGTGTTCCACGCGCCCGCAGTCGGCGGCGGCGTCGACGGCAGTACGTCTCATCAGCCTTCTCTATACTCAACCCAATCCCTGTTAGCATCGCTGACCCTGACGATCCGTTCGCACAGTGCACCCGCCCGATCCCGCGATCTTTGACGAGCTAGCGGACCACGTGACGGCGATGCTGCGGGAGAGTCTCGACCGTTTTGTTCGTGCGACGTTCAACAACGTCGGTGCGCCCCGCGCATGGTGCGGGTGCGCCGGCGGGGTCACGATCGCGCTCATGGGCAGGTGCGTCGACCCCGTGTGTTCTCCGCACTTCTGCTAAGACTCACCCGCTACCGATTTCGAACGCAGCGCACCACCTCTCGCGGCAAGCTTTGCGACCGGCGGCCCGCGGTGGTGGCGCCTGCTCGCGCTGCCCGGGATGTGGCTCGGGCTGACGATCTTCATCTCGGCGATGTACGGGGTGCGTATCGATCTCGACTGGTGCTCAGTCGCATACTCATCCGGAGCGACGGGCGCAGGTGTGCATGATGATCTACATCTTCGGCGACCTCCGGCAGCTGCGCTCGTTCGAGCTCGTCCGCGCGCCCATCGGCGCTGCGCTCGCCGCGAAGGCCGCACCGAGCGGCGACAAGGAAAAGGCGGCGCTCACGCAACTGGACGCCGCCCCGCCCCCGCTGCACAGGCTGCCCGCGCCCGAGACGAAGCGCCCGCTCCTGCGCATCGTGCCACCCGCGTTCTCGTTTGCCCTGCTCGGCGTGCGGTCGAGCCCCGCGGAGAGCGAGCGGGCGCACGAGGCGCAGCTCGACGACGCGATCGCGGGCGCGGTGACGCGGCGGCCGGCGTCGGCGCACTCGCGCTCGAGCGGGCCGAGCTTCGCGAGCGCGTCCGAGGCGCGCGCGTCGATGGAGTCGTTCGTCGTCGGCCTGGGCGATGAGGACGCGAACGCGGATAGCAAGAGCGCGCTGCATGAAGATGATGTGACGGAGGGGTACGGCTGCCGCCGCACGGAATCGCCTACTCACGTGGACGAGGAGGAGGAAGAGGAGGACGGGAGCGACTCGGAGACGGCGTCGAGCTGCTCCGCGCCGAGCACGAGCAGCGCGCGCATCGAGATTTCGGACGCGTTCTACGATGCGGACCCCGCGCCCGAGGGCCCCGCGACGTGCCCGCGCGCGGCGCCGGCCTACCCCGCTTTGACGCTCGCACACCCCGCATTGGACTCGGAGACGAGCCTTGTGCTCGCGACCGCGGGGTTCATCCGCCCATTTGTGTGGGACGGCGAGGGCCCCGCGCCGTCCGTGTGGGGCCGCGACGACGTCGAGGCGGCCGCCCTGCCGAGGGCGGACCAGGACCCCTTTGATTTTGACGCGCTCCCGCCCCGCCGACCGCGCTTCGCGAACCCGCACCGACGCCCCGCCCCCCCGCCCATCCGCGTCAACGTCGCGCTCCCGCCTTCCCCGCGTCCCGCTGCGCAGGTACAGTTCTCCGGCGGCGCGCAGCCTGGTGCGAGCACAAGAGAGATGGAGAAGGAGAGGGAAAGCAGGAGGGAGAGAGGGAAGGGGAGGGAGAGGGACCTCAACACGAGCACGAGGGAACGGCGCGTCGACCTCCGGAGCATCCTGGGCCACGCACAGAGCGCGTGCAGCCCCGCGAACGCGGTGCGCCCGACGCTGCAGCTGCAGGCGCGCGCGCGGCTCGCGCTCGCCGCGGGCGAGTCGCTGCCCGCGTCGCCGACGCTCACGCTCGCGGGCCCCGCCTCGCCGCTCTCGCCCGCGCTGAAGCCGCCGTCGGTGCTCACGCTCGGGTCGCCCGTGGAGAGCGTGGACGAGAAGCGGCTCGGGAGGGAAGGGAAGATGGAGGGGGAGAAGGGGAGGGAGGGGTGGCACAGCCGGTTCCGCCGCGTGTCGATGGTCCCCCCGTTCGCGGCGCCGCTCACGCCGATCCTCTCCCCCGTCGTCACGCGCGCGCAGTGGGAGATCGTCGTGCGCAGCGCGCTTGTCGCGGCGCTCGTGAGCTGTGCGGCCGTCGGCGCGCTGCTCGGCGTGCCCCCGGGGCGCTAGCGGTGGACAAATGCGAATGCGCAAGGGGTGTGGGTGGTTAAGTTGGTCGGGTGTCTTGGTCGTTTGTTTCGGTTGTCGGTTTCTTGTACTCTCTTCCTGCCGTTCTAATTGCTGTCGCTGTGCTATGCCGCCCGCCCCGACGTGAGACTCGTGCTCGGGCGGGCCGTTTTCCTTATTTTTCGTCCTCGTGCGTACCGGTAATGCTTACTACTCGAGAAATGTGACGATAGCGATGTTGTTTCGTGGGTGACTGTGTAGTAGTTACGCCGCGTCGTGGACGCGTGGATACTAGGGTGTGTTATTACGAGTGTGTGTATGTGGGTGCTGCGCGATGGCCTGGGCCGGTGCCGATCAGCATACAGCTTCGATACGATAGACGCCACTCGCTCGGGATGCGGAATGACGGGATGATCGTCCAGCAGACTATGTGGCTAATCGCACTCGAGCACGTATTATGCAACGCAGCAAAAAAAAAAATTCGCCTGATTGTCGTGAAATACATAGGCGGGCATATTTGTATGAACGTTCGGCGAGTCTGAATTCGCAGAGACTACGGCTTCGTTCGAATAGGTTTGCAGGAGTCTCAGAACGCGCTCGTGATCGTCCTCCCACCCCTCTGATAGACAGGTAAAGGTCTGCCTACGGGAGACTACTAGATATCCAGAGCATGCTCATCAGGGAATTGTTTGATCTGCTTCTGCGTCGCTTTTCCTGCTTTGGGACATAGACATGAAAGCGGGGAAAGCGGGAAAATTCCAGCCCAATTACACTGGGGATTTGTTATCCTTTTCGAAGCTTTCAATCTTTCCGAGCTTTCTTGCTCTGGCAGGAAAATTCGAAAAAGTTGGTGGCAAGTCTCGAAAATGAGACTACTTTTGATGACTTCCGTCCATCATGTTCTTTCTGCTTTCAAGGGAGGTGCAGCTGGTACGGCGGCCACCCTCGCAGAGAAGAGCGTCGCAGATTGCACTCGGCCGACCTCGATCGTCTTGTGTGCGCATCCGTCGATCGCGTTATCCGCGTCTCGCGAGCCGCCTCTTTCATCTGGCGCGTCATCGTCACGCGTCGCGGTCAGGCCTGCCTCGCACTTTCCTCCTGACCTCCCTCTTCCCACTCCGTGCCTAGCTTTTGGTTCTTTGGTCCATGCTTATTGTCTTCACCATGTAGCTCAGACTTTGCTTTGACAGAACTCTGCAGTCGCAACGACAGAAGCCGCGGCATCGGCATATCCGGGCCGGCCTCCCGGCGCGCCCAGCTTGGCTCACCAAGCGCTCGATCGGACGCTGCCCAGCGCTGGCCCCGACGTCCTGCGCAGGACGTGCGCTGCGCCGCCCAGACCTCGATATAATGCACGTCTATCGACTCCAGATCCCACGTCGTGCACAAACTCGAGTCGCGTGCCCCGACGCATAAAGACATCCGCCCCGCCGCCCCAGCTCGGCTCGGCTCCCCGTGCAGCCTTCTCCTCCACCAGATCTCAGCTCGTGGAGCGTGCTTGATGTTCGGCCGTCGAGATCATCAGACCTGCTCCGTGAGATCTGGACGGACCTAGGTACTGGTACCTCGCAGCGGAACTGACCAGACGGGCAAACGCGCCCGCTAGCCTGCCTCGACGCGCCCGACAGCCAGACATCGCATACTCATGCCAGCTGGCTCACGAGCGATTCACGGCACCATACGAACGAGCGAGCGACGCGCACAGCACTGCCCGCCCACCGGCGAGTCGCACACGCAACTCCCGGCGCCGCCCGCCCGAATGCTGGCGCACCTGCACAGCGCGCCTCTCCCCGCCGCGCACGACGATCCTCCAGGGGTCCTCTCCTCACCTCTTCGTGAGGCCGGAGCCGCGGACGTCCTTCCTGCAGCCGCTTCCCAGCACTGCACCGTGCTACCGCTGCGCGGGATCTAGCATGCACCCAGCCGAACAATACTCAACAGCGTCGCTCGCGTGCTACAGGTGTCGAAGCTGCGATACTTGTATAGGGCATACCGCCGGGTGCGCGGCGCGGAGTTTGCGCACCTCTAGGCCCGTCAATCCGGGTGCGCCTTCGCTCGCACCGGCGGCGTATATGACGCGGATGGCATCCCTGCGAGTTGTGCTCGGGCTTTACGAGTCTCAGCACAAGATATCTCGGCGTGGCGGTGAGCACTGACAATGTCTCCTTCGCAAGTGCCGGCACTCCGTATCGCTTTCGCGCTCCCGCCCATGCGTTGTGCATTATTCACAGGATCCGCAGGCTGGGCAGACGGCACCTGTGCGCACTCTGTCCTCCTGCTGAAGTCGGCTGCACGGTGCGTAGCGCATGATGTGGTATGCACTGGCGATGGGATCTGCAGATTTGACGGACAGCGCCTCCGAATGACTTGCATTGTCACATACACCCCGATTCCCTTCTATCGACCGCATACATTGCGTCAATATTCCTTTGACCGGTGGCACGGGCCACTCTTCGAGCTCTCTAAGCACAAATTTCCCTGACATACATTCCGTGCTCCTTTCGTAATCGGGTGTTCAATGTGTGCTGCAATGACGATGGGATCTGCAGGTATGGCAGACAGCGCCTCTGCGCGATTTACATGGTCACAATATATCTCGATCCCCTTCTATCGACTACATACATCGCGTCCATCTTCCTTTGACCGGTGTAACAACCGACTCTTCGAGCTTTCCAAGCACAAAGTCAGACAACTATGCGCACAGGGCGTTATTGACCGTCCTATCGTCGGACAAATCCGAACGCCCATTTCATTCCCTCGGCGATCGATCTCATCGTTCTCCATAGGCTAGTGCGGCGTCGTCGGATTACCGCGACAATGGACGTAACGGCAACCTGCGTTGTCTTAACTTGTGCTTTCTTGATGCTGGGGTGGCCGGCATATGAGGATATCTGATGCTTTGTCTGACGCTGCATTGTACATCTGTCTCCGGTACTCTATGGATATGCCTTCATTTCACACAGTCCTGTCAGTTTTGTCCGCTGCTCGTTAGAAACACGCATCGCACCTCATCGTGTATCTGCATTCAACAAGAGTATCATTTTACCGTCGTACGAACGCGCATCATTCCGAAGTATATAGCCCGTCAATCCCTCCTGACGAAAAACCCAGCTTCGCAGTCTCGCAGAATGACATTCTATCCACGACTCGCAGCATATCACTGCTGTCAAGAGATAATGCGACTTTCTTTCCATTTATGTCCGGGCATACACGGAGCTGTCTTCATAACACTTGTCCATCGCTCACCGACAGCATCTCTCTACTGGACACATAATCAACCAGCCATAGTAAGACCGTCCTGCTCCATTACTCTCTACCTAAAATGCTGACGTTCTCTACAGCCGAAGACAGTACCCACGGCTCAAGCGCGATGACACGCAGCCTCCCCGCACAACGCGCAAGATTCGAGACACACCGCTTTGCGTCCTTGTCTGCTCCGCTCAGCACGGTTTCGAGCAAGTACAGCCACCGCGTGCGCTCCGAGACACGACACCCGGACCCTCTGCATCCCCCACCTACTGGCGCCCCGAATGCGTGCACGGGCCCGCGGGTGTAACACGCGCCTCGACGGGCTCTTGTATCCTCGCTTACCGCCTTGACAAGGATGCATCACTGGTCGAAACCGTCGGCTTGGAGTTGCGGACGGGACCGCGGCAGCGCGGCAAGGCACACAGAATGCGGCTACACGCCCACAACCAGGGCCCGATTTTGGTCCGGTGCTGCTGAAGATGTGGGAATACATCGTCGGCTCCCTATGGCCAGCGGCGCGTGGACACATGACATGCCGAGCACATCGGTGCAGAAACCCACTCTTTCTAGCGCTACAGGCGAGCTGGTGCACTGTCTCGGGCTCAACTAATGTTGAATGTTATGCGCGGGGACCGGGCTTCGTGCGGGGCACATGCAAGAACCCGGGTAGGGTCGTGCCTCGCGCGATGTCGAGGGGCAGGTCTTGCGACAGGTGCAGCCATGGAAGCCCGGCGAGGTCGGAGGGACCAACTGGGTCCGGGTCCCGCTATGTGGGCACTGGGTACTTGCACCGTTCGCACGTATGCAAGCTTTGGTGAACGAGGCGCTGGAGATGCTGGACGCATGAAACCGGTGAATTAGGGATCCTGGGGAGAAGAAGCCAGAACCGAAGACGAGGGGTATAATGGGACAATGGGTGCACTGGCAAGTCATATGGCGGATGTTCGCGTTTCACTCTTGAGCAGCACCAGACTGAACTCTGCAGAACACACAGGTCGCGTGAACGTACCTCGAAAACCCGCGCGGGCAGTCATCCTCAAATCCCGAGCCAGTTCAGCAACTCAATATGTATACGCCACAGGCGAATTAGTCTACACCGGTGGACATCACGGCATCAAACGGGATCGTGGGTTCCCGACATAGCCAGATGCACTTCGAGAATCGACAGTCACGGCTCGAAGTCTTTCAGTGCGTATGAAGTACTGAACATAACAACAACCGGAGATGGAAAATCAGACTCTGGCAGGCATTTGCCTGCTAGAGTCGATCAGGTCAGATTCGGCCATCGTTTGTCCAGTACCATCGTCATTGAGAGCGTTAATAGATCAACGATGTTCTGGATCAAAACGAGGATGAGGCATCATCGCGTCGACGACACCGTAAAGACTGGTTCTTCGCAGCTGTATACCCGATAGCGCCGTTAGACTAGGAACCTAAGCTGGTCTCCGTTTGTCATACTGACCACTCGGGATACCTTACGAATGCATTAGAGATCAGCTGAGGTGAACGGTCACCACGGTTGCAATTTGCAAAGCATCGTCGGCCAGGGCTCGTGATCTAGCACCCGGATGGCGGGCCGGGTGCTAATGAATCGACTGGTGAGGAGAAATGCCATATCAGTGCTCGGCTGAGAAGCGCCAATTCGTGGTTGGAATCTCGCGAGCTCTAACTTACATTCTGCCTCGATTATCCGTGCGATCGGGGTACTGTCACTTGCTCGGTTTTGAGCAATCGTTAACTAGAGAGTATAGTTCCTATCCCTCGCCAACTCCTAAATGATGCCATCCGCGAGCTCTGGGCAATTTCAGCCACCCGAACCAGTTGCGCCACAGCCGTTACGACATATGTCTGTGGAGACTCTCTCGTCGATGCAGGGTTTTTCTGTCACTGGCACACTCAGGGAATTCAAGGACAATACTACGAAGGGAGATGAAGTCAACTCACAACAGACAACAGCCAGGCGCAGCACCGAAGACAAGCTGCTGTCTCATCCGGTGAGTACCAACACATTTTTCTGAGGACAACCGCCTGATCAGTTTCGATTGGTGACCATAAGGTTCTCGCAAGAGAAAGGGCAGGGTGGTCATGCTCTACTGATGCGGACTTCAGCCATGTTCAGGCCGCGAAGCCGTCACAGATCTGGACGCCACAACTTGTGGCATATTCATCTTTGCGGGGAGCCCTTGATGACCCTCAGCATCTCGAAAAGGCTCCGCAATCCTCTCAAACCATTGCTCAGTACTTGAAAGGTGCTGGACAAAACACAATCAGAGATAACACGATAGAGTTCGGCAGGCCACTGCCTGCACAGATCCACCACGTCAGGACCAACTGTGCTTTGCTCCGCAGCAAATTGTTACTGAGATCATGTCTAGGACGCAATTATGCCTAACAGTGAGCAGCGCGACGAAGTCAAAAGCGCATACGAGTACAAACTCTATGTTAACCAATACTCCATAACTCTCGTGCACGCTGAACCAACTGTGGGAATCGAGGGGATCGGTCAGTCAGGCGTATACGATCACTACAGCGGAGCACTGACGTACCGCACTAGGTCCAAGATTATCAACGACGAAGAACGACTCAACCGGGGGTGCTCTCACCAGCTCGCGGCTTTACCAGTTGGCAATCAAGTACAGTGGTGGCAGCTTGCCCCTCTGGATGCCATCAGTCTCGCAAGCACGGGCTACATCGGATGAAGAGGAATCCACAGCCGAGTCTAATAGGAAGGGACCGGGAGAGAGCTGTGTGATGTGCAGCTCGTCAAAGAGGAGATGCCCAGCCGCACTAGGTGGCCTTTGCACGTAAGTCTCGTTTTCATCACGGTGCTGTTCGTATCGGCGCTCTGCGTGGCTTCATGCGATAGATTGTAGTGGATGCGCCATGTGCCGCAGACAGTCTTGAATTATATATGAGAGTCTGCGCACCACATGGCCGGAATGTCTCGGCTCCTGTATGGGTCACGCAGATCCGAGCTCGGTCAATGTACCAAAGACTGACCTCGTCTTATCTTTCATTGTCCAACCCTGCCTTCCAGTCCCCACGCTGATGAGTTATGGCCCGTCACGTAGATACTGCGAGGACGCCGAGCCCCATCCGCTGCCGACCGTCTATTCACTTCCTCAGCGAAAAGCGGGTCACAAGTCGAAGGTCAGGAAGCTTCTCAAGAAGGCCGATCGTGTCTTCAGGCTGTACGCGGCTGGCATGTCGTACTTGAGCCCGGCCGAGGAAAGTGCTCTGCGAAAGGTTGTCAAGGTGGGCAGTCACAAAGGAGATATCTACCTGCTACCGTCAGGCGCATTTGTTCTTGTTTGAATTTTTCATCGCCTGAAGATGATCTTGGTTGACAATCTCAAATTATGGATTCACTTCTTTGTTCCGGGAGCGTCCCCTACGTGGAGTTTACTTGGCCTGTGTACCGTACTACTAGTATGTGCTTTGATGGAGTTGCTCGGTCTGCATTGTAGCCATTCGTTCGGTCACTAGATGATTCGTTGCCGCGCAGTATGCTTGAGCTCTCCAGGTTACAGATATCGCGACCATAGTGATGCAGCAGAAGTACCATCGAATCGAAAACAATTCACTGTATGAAGTAGCTTGAAGCAACCGCTACAGCCGCCAATGACTTGCAGGACCAATCACGCAAAATATTCCGCATGATTCGCGAGCGCAGCTTCGCTGTAAACTGGCAATCGTGGTCGATGGAAGCCAGCAATAATTCCCGCTGCTACTGCAGTGGGTCTTAGACCTGATCGACCGCATTGATGGCCCGCCAGCATCCAGAAACGGGCGGCCCGCGCCGGACCGCCCTATTGCGTGATTCTGACACGTGATGTACATGGTTGGTGGACCCACGGTCGCGTATTAATGGTAGTCCGCTCACCACTGGCTATCTCACCAGGGCCGCGCCAGCGCGGCAGGGCCCACTACGACGACCACAGACCATTTTGGCAGAGGCCAAAGACGTAGCGGCGAAAGGCCACGGCCCCGGCCTGCCACGCAAAAGCAAGAGGCTGAGAGGAGGGGGCGGCAAGAATATAAGCACCAATGTAAGTGCAAATGAAACCGTGAGAATTCAGCACGTGCCCAAAACTAATCTGTGGGAAGAAAAATGCGACTACTGTACGACATTTGTAGAGACCCACCACTAGTCGTGGTAGGAACTGGTGCTGCTCCCGACTTATTGATCGGCATGGAAAGGCCCGTCAGCAGCGGGTCCTGCCCCCTGCGGGCGTTACGTTATCAATGACTAGTGACTTGTGAGTCCGACATCTGCTCACTTGGTGGGGTCATCGGCTTCCGGTCCGGATCTCGATGCCGATATGCCGATGACAGTCTGCCCGTTACATGGCTGAAAGGGGGCGACTGAGCTTGCACGCAGAGCGGATTGCTCTGAAGTACTGACGCCGCACGCGTCACCGACTCCTGTGGTGATTTCGCTACAATGCAAGGACACCTACTATGTAGGCCTCCAAAGATAGACCAACGAGCAACGTGACACTCTTTTGTCCTAGCCTGTTGCCCCTTGCCATCGTCCGACCGCCGGCTGTTGCCTTTATAGTTTGTGTCGGCCCACAATCACATAAATGACGAGAGTGTGTTACCATGAGTGCTATAGTTATCGAGCTAAGATTATGCGACTCGTGATAAAAACAGCTGAGCATCCTTCAACATGGTACCTGCTACTACATTGCTGTGGATCGTAGCTGCAGTTACTTTCACACACTCAACAGAACCGCAGCAAACTCGATACCGCTAGAAGACAAAATTCAGTACACAAAATTGTCCCTTGACGCCCAATGCAATCCGACATGAAACTTTGTACAATTTTGAAGAATAGGACTGGTCATACCGTAGCTCGATTGCACCGACTCGATAATTCGACACTCATCGCCGTTTGCAAGCTTATTAACGCCCAGAGGATGAGGACTGGCCCGTATTCCGATTCTACAGATGTCTTCTTTTTCTTACTTCAGTGTGAATCTATCCTTCACACATCTCTTACAGAGGGCTTGCGAGCTTGGCAGCCGATGAAAATTCGTTATTTTCCCAAAGGAACGGTATATACCCGATTACCCATATCGCGAAGAGAAAACACGAGGAGACCTCCACCGAGTGACCAAGACAAATACAGCGTGCAGCTCTGCAACAGGTTTTCCAGTCTACATCTGACCGCGCGGAAGATGCGAAATCGAGAAACCACCAACATCGAGCTCGGAGGTTTTAGTGCACGTGCTGGTAAGTATCAATCCCATATCCGACCTAGTATGGGAGCTGCTGATCGCTGGTTCAAAATGCAGAGATTTTCTGGGCCCGCTCTTTCGAACGATCGCCACTCCTTCAACTGCACCAGCAATGGCCATGTCAAGCTGGCCGTCGGGCGACATACCGCAAGCGGGTAATTACTCGAGTACCGGTGGTCTGCAAAGCGAGCAGGCAAATACATCGTTAAGCACTGATCGCTGGATGGCGATACGAGTGAGTTCGGATGCACCACCACCTTATTCGCATCCAGTTTCACTGACGGTCTTCGTTAAAGGCATCCAGCTTGTGGAGGGATCGGTTATGCGAATATCGCCCAACCGTCATCCCGGGCGGAGCTGCCGATAGCGGTGACCATGGGCCAATCCCCCAGACCGTCTCAGAGCAAGTGAAAGCTCATGAAGAACGCGCAGTGGCATCTGAAGCCCTGCAACCAGTACCTCAGTATGGTGCACGTACTGAACACAGCAAAACCGCAAATGAACCAGTTGAGTCTGTTGTGCTATCGCGCAACCTACCCCGTCAGGTCAGTTCGGATTGTGCTCTGTCCTGTAGATCCCACTGAGACAATGGTGCAAAAAGCAGGGTTCACAAGAAGCGCCTCCGCAGTTACGAGTTCACGAGTATCGACTCGTAGTTGGAGGGCTATCTATCATTCTCTTGCATCCACAGCAAAGTGAGGATGTCGGTGTGATTGGTGAGTTGTACTTGAGGCGTACTGGGTTTTATGACTGACTGTTGTTGAATCTTCGCGAATGAATCCAGAAGCCTTCGAGCCTCCGCCACGTTCGACGTGGCTGTACGAGGTGGCATTGAAGTATGCCGGTAGTGAACCCCCGGCCAGGGCTCGCGTGGCAATTAAGAATTCGAAGAAACGTAACGGAAGTGGTCGATTTAATCCGAGGAGTAAGAAGAATGAGAGTAAGTCAGGGGAGAAGGGCGTGAGGAAGGGCAATGGCGAGACTTGCCTTGTATGCAGTTCACTACAGAAGAAATGCCCGGCAAAGCTCGGAGAACTATGCTTGTAAGTGACGTCGCATTCTATGTTTGAGTGGCCGTCTGTGTCCGTCGCGCAAAGATGTCTTAAAGCGCGGACAGGCCGTGGGGGTCGGATGTGTGGGTACTTCCCGTCGAAAGTCCAAGATATAGATATGGAGCTCTTCCGCATGGCGTCAGACTTTCGGCATCTCTACGGAGAACCAAGGCCATGCAAAACCGGTGGACTGTGTTTTCCGGACCATGTTCCTTCCATGTTTCTTCCCGGGCCGCCACCCGTACGAGCTTTGCGCTGACAGCCAATTCACCCTTTGCATAGTACTTGCGAGGATGCCGAGCCGCTGCCGTTGCCGACAGTCTATGCCCTGCCTGATACAAGAACGGGCGTTAAGTCAAGGATCAAGAGTCTCCTCGTTACGGCAGAGCGTACATTTAGATGGAACGATCCATCGTCGCATAACTTGCACCCGTATGAAGAATATACATTGAGGCAGGTAGCTTATGTGCGTCAATACGCGGGCACAATCTACTTTCTACCGTCTGGTGCATTCGTTCTGGGCTGATGGGAGCCGTCGCGAATACCAGTCCAAGCTTTGATAGTGCGTGTATCCTGGGTTATGGAGAGCGGCGACTGTGAGTTCAATCCCAATGCCTATGTCGAGCTGTATTCTGCATAATGTTCATATGTTCCCCGAAATCGTGATTGTCTGTACCAGTGTATCTTCCGGAATATATCAAATTTCGTCTCCTCAGAGCGACTCCCTGCAGGATAGCTAGAGGGTGGAGCTAGGCACGCGTGAGCGCGACTCCCCCGAGGACGATGAGGCGGTGGTAGCTGACTTGCTTCATGGGCCGGACCGACTGCGGTCCGCCGAGGACGTGGTAAGCGGACGGCGCCGAATGGGTGTCAGCGTCCGGTACTGACACCGCGCACATAACGACACGTATCATCATGGGTTAGGGCACATCATCTCTTTCTGCTCCGGGCCCTCTCCGCGATTTCACAGAGACATTTCCGGGCTGCAACATGAGCCAAACTCCCGACTGAATCCCCACCTTCCATGTAGAGCAAGCACACAACCCGTTGCGAGCTGCTGGGTAGTGAGACCGAAGATGATTGCAAAATCATTGCGAGTCGATGTATTACCACCAGAACTATAGTCGCCGTTATCGATCTCGGCGTGGGCAGATATGGTCTAGATTGCAAATACTTACTGGTCGTGAGGAGGAATGTCGCATTTCCTGTAGAGAAAACAATGAGTCGGTCATTCCCTCTATCCTAGCATTAGCATATGGACACTAAACGATAGCATAGTCCATCTTGGACTGCAGAGCATCGGCCGTCTCTCGAGTCGTCGTTTGCTGTCGACGTCGCGATCGGCGCCCCGATCGCGTTGTATCACGTGATGGCTAGAATTTGCCTCTCGCCGAGTGGCACGCACAACGTTGCGCATCCCTATCCTTCTCCTTCTTTCCTTGAACACGCGTTTTTCGTGCCAGGGTCACAGGTGAGTTGTATCCGCCATTCGACGACACGGTACCTCGCTGACAGATGTTAGGCCTTTTCCTTGCGTGTTTTCCTTGCCTTTTGCCGAACCTTGCCATGGCAGACGCCGAAGTATCTTCTGCAAGTCTTAGTAGCGGAAACCCTTTTGTACCGCCCACAAGTGCAAAATGCTCCATAAATGAGCTTCCTAGTGAACTCCTAGCTCACATCTTCTTGCTCGGAACGGCTCCGTACGACGATGATGAGGACGATGACGACATCGACGACGGTAACGCAGACGAGATGGACGAGGACGAAGAAATTGATGAAGAACAGGAGCAACAAGAAGAGAGAGACGAGATGGCACGTTCCATGGAGTTTGAAATCCTTGTGTCGCATGTGTGCCATCGGTGGCGCGAAGTCGCGTTGGACACGCCCGCCCTCTGGACCACGATCGACTTCGAGGAAGCAGAGCCCTTCCCGAAATCAAAAGCATACCTTGAACGCTCGAAGGGTGCACCGCTCGCGATCTCCATTGACTGCTGCGAAGATGAAGATGACGACGAGGACGAAGCCGGAGACGACGAGGAGCAGCTGGAGCGGCACCCGGAGCTGGAGCGGTTGAAGAAGATTGCGGAAATCATCATTCCGCACGTCTGGCATTGGCGCACCTTCGAGCTGATGGTATCCGACTACCGAATCATGCACCTCGCGCTTGCCCAGCTCGGACGGTGTCCGTCTGCACCCATGCTCGAGGGCCTCCTGCTCTATCACTACGACGACAACGACGACATCGAAGAGTTTCCTTTCCAGCACCTCCGAGAGCAAAATTTTGTCCTCTTCAACAACAATGCGCCGAAGTTGACACATGTTGTACTCTGGGGCGTGCACCTGAACTGGACCCAGTCTACCTTCCTCAGCAACCTCCTCGAGCTAGAGTTACATTACCACGCATTCGACGTCCGCCCGAGCTACAGGGACTTCGCACGGATCCTCAAGGACTCGCCGAACTTGAATGAGCTCAGCCTAGTTGCGTCAGGCCCCGCGGGACTCCCTGTCGACTGGCTGGAGAGCGTCACCGAGGCGGCAGAGGAAGCAGCCTCGTCGAGTGGCTCCGGCAAGGGCAAGAGCATCTCTGACCCCGCCCCCGTCGTCCCTACCACAACGCTCAGCCTCCCCTCCATTACCGATCTCTCAATCCGTTATCACGAGCCCGAGTACATCCTGCCCTTAATGGAGCGACTGGCTCTGCCGAACCTCGTACGGCTCGAGTTGGACTTCGAGGAAGCCGACTTCACCGATTTCGTCAACTGCCTCATTGCACCGCACCCGGTCACGGGCAAACCGCTTGTCGGCGGGCTTGAGGCTCTGTGCGTTAAGAATCTTCCTTGCGCAAAACAGGCCGTCGCAGATTTGTATGAGGCGATGCCAAACTTGCAGTCGCTCAACCTTAGCTTTTTCTACCTTACTGAGGAATGGTACCACTACCTGCTCGACCCGCCTGGTACGGCTGGTGGCTCGTCGGCCCAGGGCCGTGCTTTGTTCCTGCCGCATCTCACCGAGCTTATCACGTCTGGTCTGAGCGGTGCGAAGATGCGGTTGCTCGTGGAGTCGCGTCTGGTCAGGAATGCACCACTCAAACACGTTGCGATGAACAAGGAAGACGACGTGGACGAGTACTTCGAGGACTGGCTGAAGAAACATGTGGAGAAATTCGAGACCTTCGAAGATTCCTCAGATGAAGATGCTGACGACGTGGACATGGACTTCGGGCTTGCGGAGGATGAGTGGGAAGACGATGACATGGAGTGACGAAATTAGTACAGGCACAACATCGCATTAGATTATAACGTCACGAGACCCCTGTCTGCCTGCATTCCAGGTGTGTGACGATGACCACAGCAGCGATAATGTACATGGAATTACATGATTGTACGCAAATAGTACTGATATAGAGTACAGCGAGTGTCCCATATGAGAAGGGTTGCGGTTACAAACTGCACGATCATGCAGCCTATATCGACGATTGAGCCGATCTGCCCTCCTCACCTTGCATCGGTATGTGCGCAACTCCAATTACTACATCTGGCACACCTTCCTCCTCTTCCTCCCAGTATCCCTCCAAACTCCTCTCCTTTCCCTTTCCTGACATGTCAGCGCCACCACCGGCCGAAACCGGGTGATGGGGATTAGGCATGCTAATAAGCACGGCAACTTGGACGTCCTTCGCACGGGCCAGCGGGTCGTTTGGATCCTCGTTTGCATTTGTGGATTGCTCCGTCGCTGGATTTGGCGAGGACGGGGCCGAAGCAACAGCAGGCACGGGCGTGGAAGGTGCACGTTCCCGTGGACTCCGGCGCAGAATTCTGTTGATAGAGAACGGCGTTCGGCGCGGAGAGGGAGAGGTGTCCGGTGAACTGGGTGCGGGTGAACTGTCCTCAGCGGGCGGATCTGCGCAGGCCACCATTGCTGCGATGGGCTAGAGCACGGTGGGCCAAGAGCGTCCGAACTCAGTGCACGTCCACATCATATCGGCGTTCCACGAGTGTGGAACCAAGCGCAACTGACCGTGATGTGTTCCCACTTCTCGTCGCGGGCAGGCGCGAGGCTTGTGTCCCACAGCAGAGGCTTATCCAATTTTCGCCGGGAGCCCGGAGCGCCAATGGCGGTAGGTGTTTGCAGCACGCCTGCTGCGATTGCCTCCTCGATTCTTCGGCGGAAGCGCCGCCGCAAGAAGAACGAGCGCAGAACTATTGCGGACGAGACAAAGAGGAGAAGAAAGAGGGTTGCAAGAAACGTAAATCTGTGCGCGCATGTTCAGAATCAGCATCCACCACATGGGGGACTCGAACGTCTGAAGGTTGGTATGCACGCACAGGTACAATGAGGACGAGGGCGCGCCGAAGCCGCCTCCTGAGCTACCTGAGCTCGTCGTAGTCGCCGCCGCATCGCTCGAGAGCGTCGCACTCGACGATAAAGTCGTTGTCGGCGTTGAACTTGAAGACATGGGAGATGACAAGGTGGGCACCGGCCTGTGCCAGGAGATGGCAGTGAACTTGCCGCAGCGTCCCTGCCAAAGACGAGATCTTCGATCGAGTGCTTAGGTAAGCGATATATACTCGTCAATTGTCAGCCACCGGCCTGGCCACACTGTTATTCTCGGCTAGGTCAATCTGTTCTCGAATGTCGCTCGCGAATCGCGACTGTATTTTTACGTGCAGAACATGCGAATGCACCCTCTTTCTGCGGCTATTGGCGTGAGGCACCGTGGCAGGAAGCATGCGATTCTGTACGAATCACCAGCGGCCCTGCTACTCCCGAGATCGGTGAAACAAGGCAGGCAGGTACAATCTCGAACGCAACATATGAAAGCCACGAGTCCTCCGACAAACGTCGTCAACAAAATACGCTTATCGCATCTTCCATGATCCTCGGAGGACCGCAGCGTCTCGCAGCTCGCGTTCTCCTCGTGTGCAGTTACGCGACGGCAAATTATGGGGAAGACTTCTTTCATTATCCTTTCGTTTGTAAAGCTAGGTACATGCGCGACATCCTATCATCGACTACTCGTGAACGTATACGATCGAGAGATCATCAAAGCGGTATCAACATCCTGAGTCCGGGAATAAGGAGAGTGGGGCGTCCCAAGAGAGGACTTGACAGTATTGAACGAAAAGAAGCAGTCAGCGGGCACGCAGACGCCCTCATGCTGACACGAAGCCTTGCTGCAGATAGAGCGGGCGGTATACGCCCATGTGGATCGTGACCAGCTTTGCGACCCTCTCTGCAAGGTGGTTTAGCTCAGGCATGAGCGGCTCAAGTCCGTCCGTTGTCTCCGGCTCCTGTGGGCTGGATTCATCCGGCGGGCTGGGCTTCGGGGATGGGGGTATAATGACGCGTACGACAGCGTCTGTCACCTTTTTGCGGATGCGCTCCTGCATGAGCGCGTACAGTGGTGACGTGCGCTGAAAGTGCTTGATCACCCAGTTGTGCGCGACCTCAAGCACTTTCCGCTCGGCTGGGGGAATCTGCGGGTCGGGCACGGGCTCGGCCGTGGTGAGGTTTGCGCGCGACTCGGGGTTGGTTGCGTGCCGGGTGATCTGCAGTAGGACGGCACTGAGCTCGTGAAGCCAGGTTGCCAGCTCTTTGGACTCCTTCCCGGTATCCCTTGAGCCGTTCCTGGTGGCCTGCAGGGTGCGTGGGACAAGGTACTGTCCAAGATGCTGCGGTCCAATGCTGCATATCTCCTTTTTGAGGTTCACAAGCTCATCGGGCGAGACGCCATCCTTTGCGCGTTCTGAGTTCGCACTAGAGTGGACTAGCTGGCGGTAAAGCAGGAGGAGCATGTACAGCGCGGTGTGGTCTGCCGCTTCGGCAGCGAGGGTACTGAGACGTGTGTAGTCGAGGTATAGGGTCTCGGGGTATCGGGGGTACGAAGCGAGGAGATAAGACGGTCTCAACGTGGGCGACGAGTAAGGCGTGGGTGCAGGGACAAACGGGATTGAAGGCCGGGGTGGGGGATCAAAGACTAAGTCGATCGTCGCCTTGATGGTGGCAAGAGTAATCTGGACTAAACGGGTTTGCTTGTCGAACGAAGATAGAAAGGATTTTGGATCACTGTGCAGGGCTTGGTTGGCGGCGAGGTCGCGATACGCAGATTCAATCCAATCGCGCGTGACATCGAGGGAGAGTTCACCTCTTTGTCTGTACTCCTGAAATGCCCGCAGCTCGTACGATGAGGCCGACTTCAAAAGGTATGGTCTTAGGGCCTGCAACTGGTGATTCGCAACATCCTGTCACACATCGCGCGCGATCAGAACAGATATGAAATATATGACGCATAGACTTATGACATACCAGTTTCATCAGCTCCATGATTTCGAAGCACAGTCGGATCGCGCGCACAGCATTCGCTGTGCTCTCCGGGTCTCCCGGGATACAGGATTGCGCCAAAGACACCATCTGGTGGACAGCGGCGTCGCGCATTGGAGCACAATGGCATCGGATCACACTCCCGATGGCCTCAAACAGGGCCGCAGGGTTGAATACCTTGTGCTCAATCTCCTGCTCGATGAGCTCGACGTCGAGGACAGACTTCAGCAATTCCAAGTGTGCGTTGTTCTGCTGCATCTGTGGGTTCGCGGGATCTCGCGGAGTATACTGCTCCAGGCCCTTCGGAACGGGCGGTTCGATGATAGTCGACAATGTCAGGCCAAGCTCCACAAGGAGAGGTCGGATGCGCGACGCAACTCGGACGGTCATGAGATTGCCAAGCGCGGGGAATGCAATTATGGCTCTGCTCGTAGGTTTCGGGAAGGCGCTGCAGATGCACCTGCGGTCGGCGGGCTTACCCTCTCCATCGAGAGTGACGCATGTGCAGCCGCACTCGAGCTCTCGCACTACCGCAAGCCAGTAGTTCTCGGCAACCTCGCGCTTTCGGCGGCTAGAGGTAGGCCGGAACTGCAGTCCTGGATCGAAGAGCAGATCGTGCCCTACGGAAGAACATAAGATATCTACGTGGAGGAATGGAATTCGAAAGAGTGACGAACGAAGTTGTGGGTTACTTAGAATAGCTTCAAGATCTAGTTCCTTAAGAGTTTCGCGATTGATCGGGGGCGAATGAGGGGGTATATGTGGAGATTGAGGATCAACAGACGCAGTGCTAACGGGATCAGATGAAGAGCGGCGAATGGGTTGGCAGCGAGTGCGACGCGATAGCGTGCCGTTTGCGGGACCCGGGCCTTTGCCAGGACGGTAGGAGATGGTTCCCGTGTCCTGCGTCTCGACAAGATGCCCTGGGCGGCTCATGAGCGGATCGATTGCGGAGGCCGGAAGACGACCAATCGGACGACCTTTCCGGGAGCGTCGGGGAGATGATGGGGACTGCGGTATCTCAATGCGAGGACGCTTTGGCCGCGAGGGACCGTCCGAAGTACTTGCACCCGCGGTGGTGGCGCTATCAGACTGAGATGCTGATGCATCGGGCCAAGGCGAGAGCATGTCGTGGTCACGATCGCCCAGCGCGCGGGGCATCGCTGCCGCTGCTGGAGGACGCTCCGTCGTGTTCTGTGGACATCGACGTGTGGCGGAGGGGTCGAGGGTGGAATCCGGGGAGGAGTCCGGGGAGGAGCACTCTTCAGAGTCAGCCTTGCGCTTGCGGGTTAAGGACTGGACTGGAGCGGAGCCATGGGCGAGGTTGTCCATGGGAGGGGGAGAGGACAGCGAGGAGATGATAGGGAGGAGGAAGTGGATGGGAAACCATATTTAGGGAGGCGAAGGAGACACATGGTGGCAAGGCCGCTTGACCTCCACACGCTGCCAGCGGCTTGCATGCCCTGCATCGACTCCGGCAAGACAGGGCCTGCCACTCGCCTGCTTTTCCAGGCATGACGCCCGCCAAAACCTTTTTGTTTCGTGTCTGAATCCTCCGATACAATCGAACGAATCGAATCGTAACGTGCCGCACCGAACACACCACAGCTCATCGTGGCAAACATGCCCGTCCTCGCGAAACAACCGTCCACATTTGGCATCTTAGAACGTTACCACTCGGTCTCGTGGCCACATCCCTCCCTTCACCTCTTCTCAACATCCTCAACACTTTCGCCGTCTGCCAAAAATTGAGCTGCACCAGGGTGAACCAGAGTGATTGCAATCTGCCCAGTCAGCGGATCAGCTTCTACCAATCTCCGTCCAGACCATTCGCACGCTTAGACAACGCCATCGCCACGTTCGCACCTGTTTGAGCGGTGCGGCTCGTCTAGTCGCGTTTTTCCTGCCCTTGTACGTAACAGAATCAGATATTCCGGCGGGAAGCACGCCATATGAGTCCAGAGCTTCTCTATCGCCACAGAGCTGCTCTGACCAGCCTGTGGTTCAATACGGACTCCACCCCTCAGCACCTGGTACTTGGCCATAGGCTAACCTTGAATTACCGTACTACAGGACTACCCAGCCACCTGCTATACTTGCTGCTCTGCCCATGTGCACGAAGCAGTTCTTGGAGCCCGTGTCTCGCACCACCGAATAGACTGCAAGACGCTGAGATGTGCTGGGACTTCGCGCGACCATGAGGCTCGCGATGAGCGCGCCGGAGCCTTTCCGCCCTCACGTTAGCTCCCGGACCGACGCGCCTCTACGTGCTGCTTGGAGTCGGTCGCCTGCCCAGCTCCTCGCCTCCCCCCGCCCTGGAGCGTGCTTCCAGATGCCTGCGGGCCACGCTCCGCGCGCATCTCTGCATCCGACCTGATCATCGCGCATGCATGGGAACTCGTCGACACTGATGAACACAGTCGCCACACTAACTGCCCGTTTCATACTCGAGCTGCCATGTTCGGGCCTTGTGTAAATGCTCCTATCATTCGTCTCCGTGATTCTTCCCGGACGCGGAAAGTTGGTTCACAGTCACTACGTCGGTCTGCTGAACATTGACTGGCATCGTGATCTCCCACCCCACCCCGCCGCGGAACCTGATCCCGTGTTTCCTCTGCGGCCGCTCAGCTAGATCTCCCGAATCTGCTTCTCCTCTGCTTCAGGCTAGGGCCCTTCACACGTCCAGACACTCTGGCACCTACATTGGAAAGAGACTGCCCCATTGACCCAGACCGTGTCATTCTTGAGCAACTGCGATCCCAACAGAAGGATCGGTGGTTTTTCCAAGCAAAAGATACATCTCGGTGGCGCGTACTTCATTAGTGCTTTGAGGGCTACTGAGAGAACCTTGGAGGCTCTCGTGGGATGCCATACACGATGTTACGGAACGCACTAGCGGCACACTGAGCCTGCACGCCACGGCAGCCCGAATTCACTCAATGGATTCTGTATTGCCATGTGTTCCGCTATCACGTCATGGATGTCTTGCGGACCTCTTCTGTGGAAGTGGCCGCACCGGAAGTAGACAGGTGCCCGCAGGCGTCCGCCTCCCACTGACACGCCCCTGCCGACTATCCCGCGCAGCGTGCGAATACTCACGGTTGTCACTGATCCCCCTTTCCAACCCGCTTCGCTGATTCAAATATACATTTTGGGATTTGACGTTGCCGCAAAGGACGTTGGCATTGCATGTGAGAGCAGCCACAAAGTGCGGCCACAACGAAGGTGGAGTGCAACTGAATTCTTCGCGCCGTATACACGGGCACGGTGCTCATGTTGCATGACAAACGCTCGAAGCTTACTGACCCTCTTATCAGTGAGCTGTTGGCTTGGAAGCAACTTCCCCTCATCCCTGACGTCACCCACATGTGGGGATGGAACATAGTCTAGACCATGTAAGTGCCTTGAGCTGTCGCGGGTGGCCTCATGTCTGGCTGGGAATGCTTCTGGTATGCTTGCCAAGATACGGGGTCCATACGTTTGTACATCCTACTCTACGGTAGAAAAGCGTCCACCTCCTTCGTGATCATAATGAAAACTTTCGTGTCGACAATGCGCTATACATGAACTCCGGGCAGGCAGAATTCTCATGCGTCGTCAATGAGCTTCTCGTCCGACTTGCCGTCCACCTTGACGTCTTCCGTCGGCTTCCGTGCTTTGCGGCCGTAGAATTCTTGGATGATCTTGGGACTGATGCGGTTAAGCTGCTCCTTCGGGAAAATGCGCAGGAGCGACCACGCAAGTTCTAGAGAGTCGAAAATCGTCCGAGACTCGTAGGCGCCTGTGCATGCATGTTGACACGAGTCGCTATCGAAGAATTGACATGACACATACCCTGTCCGACGAATTGGCGTTCGAACTTATCGAGGAACTCCAACGCGAGTTTATCCTCCGGAGACAACGCCTCCTCACCGACGACGGCCTTCATGGCTGCGGCGTCACGACCAATTGCATATTTGGCATACTAGGGAAACGTATATGAAAACCAGCGGGTGATCGGAGAAGTAATCGCGAACTGACCAGTTGGTTGGAAACGTCGCCATGGTCCTTCCTTGTCAGTTTCTCACCGATGGCACTCTTCATAAGACGCGACAGCGAGGGCAGGACATTGATGGGTGGGTATATTTGCCTGTTGTGCAGCTGACGGTCAACGAAAATTTGTCCCTCGGTAATATAACCAGTTAAGTCAGGAATGGGATGTGTGATATCTGACCGCATGTCAGCAGCTGCACAGCAATGCCAATATGCTGCGGCACTCACCATCGTTCGGCATGGTGAGAATGGGGATCTGGGTAATGGACCCATTCCTACCCTCCACGCGTCCAGCACGTTCATAGATAGTCGACAAGTCGGTGTACATGTAACCCGGGTAGCCACGACGTCCAGGTACTTCCTCACGCGCAGCCGACACCTGGAAATTTCAGGAACGTCTTGCATTCGATCTGACTCCGTGAAGATTCATTGCTCACCTCGCGCAGCGCATCCGCATATGACGACATGTCCGTCAAAATAACCAAGACATGCTTCTCAAGCTGGTATGCGTAGTACTCCGCAGTGGTGAGGGCCAAACGAGGCGTAATAATACGCTCGATTGTCGGGTCGTTCGCGAGGTTAAGGAACAGCGTGACTCGATCCAGACTGCCATTCTCCTCGAAGTCCTGCTTGAAGAATCGTGCAGTCTCCATGTTCACACCCATGGCGGCAAACACGACGGAGAAGTTATCCTCATGACCGTCATGCACATCCTTCGTCGGCCGCTTGACCAGACCTGCTTGACGCACAATTTGAGCAGCAATCTAACCAACGTGTCAGACATGCCAAGCAACACGTTTGTTTGTAAATGAAGTGCATCTGACCTCGTTGTGAGGGAGACCAGCGGCGGAGAAGATCGGAATCTTCTGACCACGCGCAATAGAGTTCATAACATCGATAGTCGAGATACCGGTCTGGATCATTTCCTCAGGGTATATACGCGAGTAGGGGTTAATTGGGGAACCTATGCAACGCGTTCAGAAGCGAAAGCATGAGTTAACCAAACAGCGCACCGTTAATGTCCAGATAGTCCTCCGCAAACACCTTCGGGCCCTGGTCAATGGGCTGACCGGAACCGTTGAAGATACGGCCCAGCATGTCTTCAGCGACGGGGAGCTTCATGCTGCTTCCCGTGAACTCGACATGAGTTGCCTTCACGTCAACGCCAGACGTCCCCTCGAACACCTGTACGATAGCCTTCTTGCCCTGAACCTCAAGAATCTGACCACCGCGCTTGGTCCCGTCTGGAAGGGTGAGCTGGACGATCTCATTGTAGGATGGGAACTGGGACGCGTCATTCAGCATGATAACATCTCGCGTCGTGTCCACCCAACGCCACTCACTTTGACGTTGTCGAGCACGACCAAAGGTCTGTGACAGTGTAAGTTCTACATAGGAGAGTACAGAGAAGAAACGCACCCGTTGATGGCAGAAACCGTCCGATAATCTGTACACACGCTGAGCACACTCTGGTGAACGCGTACTATAGTCACGTCTTCTCACCCAAATGCGGCTTCACATGGTACTCCTTCGTGACCGCTGCAGCGTTGATGGCAGCGAGCTCTCTGTCGCTCAGACGCGGGTCGGCCGCCATGCTGTCGAAGTATAGGTACAAACAGAGATTGACTTGCGATTGAGGATGGTGCCTCCTGCGCTCACCAGGCGCGCTTACGGGTCGCTGGCGCTCCGCCGTCATTAGACGCCCATGAAATACCAATGACGACGTTCTCACGTTTACAATCAGGGCGTAACATCTTCCAGCTCAAGAGCGTCCATCATGCGGAAGCTCATGTAGTAGACAGTACATGCATATAGCCAATCTAGAAGCATCGTGTCTCCTTATCCTCTTATTGCCATCTAACTCTTCACAGCTTGGAGGCCGAATCAAACCCTACCCCCGAGCGCTTTTACGCAGCGCGCCGCAGCATCCGACACTGCGTCGGTATTGCTTGTGGACCTGCGGAGAAGGTGAGGGTAGGTAACATGTAGAGTTGTTCATGTAACTGAAACATATACCATTCAGTCTCCAGCAGGATCTCTTCTGTGTCTTCTGTGTCGGTGCCGAGGTCCTTGCTCTGCAGCACGAGATACATGTATTCTGCTGTTTCACTCCGTACCTGTTAACATCATTAGTTGTCAACCACATAATGATATGATGCTCGAGTGCATACCTTGGGATATTGATGTGTCAGGAAGTTGAAGAGTATAGTGACACAGTCCTCGCGCAGCGACTCTACTGGCAGTAGGTTCGCAACACTGTATCAGCAGATCAGACATAATGGTCCCTGACATATCATTATACACACATCTTCATCGTCATCAATATTCTCTGCACGTTCTTAAGACGAGAGATGTTCCTGGAAGCAATAGAAAGCAAAGCCTGAAGGCTATTGTGATGTTAGATGGGACAGAATATCTCTGACTGCGCAAAGCAGTACCTATTGAGACCTTGATCATCTTCCGCGAGGGGTTCGAAGACATCTGCCTCAAGCAGGATGTGAAAGGTCTGAAGGACCGGGATGACGACATTGTTCGACGAGAAGTTCCGGGAAATTTGCGACATGAGATCTCGGATGAACCGCAGTAGATCATATCGGTCCTTCTCAACACTTGTGACGGGTAGGCTCTGGGCATATGATATAAGACCTGCAGTTACAGGCCGTTGCTTGGGATACAGTTAGAGCTACCACACTTCTGAATCAAGCCATCACTCACTGTGCTGTCGGTTCGGCTGTTGGCGCTGAGAATGAGCCCTGCGAGGACCGCATCGCGATAATCCTCTATATCGAGCAACTTGACGGCACGAGGGTAGAGCCAGGCGCCATCGTTCCAGCCCTTCGCATCACTGGTACTGTAATGTCTCATAAGGGTCGGGAATTGTATCGTGGTTATATGTCCTCTCACTCAATGAACAGCTCCCGCATGAGGCGTTCACCTCGGATACGCCAATGCTCTGCATGGGGGACCGAAGGAAGAGGAGAGCTCAGGAGAGCGGTGAAGCATTCGCCTGCTTGTTGTCGTACATTGTCCAGTCTTTCCACACCCTGCTTGAGTATGCCTCCGATAGCACTGTGACATTTAGCGGGAGGGAGGTACTGCTCGAAAGTTGGCAGCACAGCAGCATGGGCAGCCAGGGTCTGGACAACGGACGTGAGCCCCTTAATGCAAGCCATGCGTACCCAGGAGCCAACATCTCCACGCTCATCGGTGGAGTAATCTCCTAGACCCTCTTGAAGAGCATCAATAATCTGGCAGGCTGTCTCCGTCGGTATCTCTAGATAACGTTCAGGACATCGGGTTAGTCATCATGGGGACATTGATGGTAACATACGACTAGGCAGCTCGCGCCCAACATTTGATATGATGAGGGCAAGCGATGTATAGGCATTTCGCCGGGCTTCGATATCGACACTCTCACGAGCCTATCCACAGGACCGCACTGATCAGCGGTGATGACTTAAATCTAGCGAGTAGACACACCGTCCGATCTACACACGCCAGCAGGCATCGTATCACTTCGAGAACGCCATGTGGATGGGCCTTATAATCGAGTACGCCCAACACTCTGCATAAGCTTTGCTGCATCTGCGGAGAGCCACTGCTGAACTCCTGAATCAACGTGAAATTGGACAGTTCAGTCTAACGGATGATAAGAGAAAGAAATTACTTATTTGTTGACTACAGCTGAACAGTCGACGAGCTTGCTGACAGCGGTCATCGCGGATGCAGCCGCTTCCTGAACAGGTGTACTCCGACTCTTCAGTCCAGCGTCGACAATCTTTCGCCAGTGCGGAACACTACTTTCGTCTGTGTGCGTCTCCTCAGCCGTAATACTGTTTGCGATGAGTATATTGGCTGCAGATGTCACGAGCTCATGTCGTGGTGACAAAATGGTTTCAAGTGAGACATCGTTAAGATACGAAAATATCTGGAAATCTTGTGTTTCATGCTCAGTGCTGCGGCTAATGATCAAATAACGCTACCTTTCGTTGTTCCGGGTGAAGGTACGATGGCTGGCAGTAGTCTCGATATGCAGCGGCTATCTCTGCCAGAGCAAGCAATCCTCCATGGACGTCCCCTGAATCCGGTACATCAAGTAACCGTGACTGTGTCACGATCTCGGATCAGAAACGACGGTTGGCAGTAGATCTTCAACTACTCACTGCTCGCAGTGCAGCATCCGGACCAAGATTAAGCAGGTCAAGTTCGCACAGTCCTCGGAGAGACTGTGCTCCTAGTTGCCTCACGGAAGCGTCCCAATGCCGTAGGGTCACTTTCAATAGGTGGTCGATTAAATACGGTCGGTACTCCAGATGCCTGGAGTGATCATGACGGAATGTCAGGGTCAGAGCAGAGAGAACTCACTCGGCAACTTCAGGCGCAGCGACTAGATATGCGTTTCGACGGATACCTACAGCATAGAAATCTGTCTTTCGCAACACATCGATACCGTGAGGGAACAAGCTCTACAGATAAATGCAACCATCAGCCTGTGATTTAGAACAGCGCTCAGGCAAGCTTACCGTCCTTCCTACAAATTCTTGGAACGTAGCACTGGCTGCTCGACGAATATGCACTTCTCGATCGTACAAGGACACGACTGCTAGTGTCTGTGATAGATGGTCTGCATGGATTGCTAAGGCTTCCGGTCGCTGCGCTCGGGCTAAAGACCACAGAACGAACGATGCTGCATCACGGACGTTCGAACCTATTGAATGTGCACCCTTCCGGATGTCGAAGTACAACGCCTGGCATGCGCAGTCATGAGTATCGGACGTGCTGAGAAGGATTTAGAGGAGACCTTTGTCAGCCAGCTGATGAGCTCCGATAACTTGTCGTCCGTGACCAATCCTCTGCGAGCGATCTCTGCACAGGCTAGACACGCGCCATGCCAAGTACCCTCAGCAACGGATGGCAGGTCGTACATGCTAGCGGCGGCCATAGAGTGAATAGAAAAAAGTCCGATGACCGTGTCAAGCACTTGACCAGCAAACTCTGATGGGAGACGTTCCGTGATTCGCGCAATGCCCTTTGCTGCAGACCATCGCACGATAGTGTCCTTTCATATGAATGAGCTACGTCCGGCGTCTGATCAGGCACTCAGTCCACCTTGTCTTGCAGTGCCCGGAAGAGTTCTTCGAGCACAGCCTCAGTCTCGTCGGGAACTTCAAACTCCTCGTCTGCTGCATTGATCAGTGCCTCTTGCGCGTCGGCAGACAGTGCACGTCCTGAAAGCAAGTAAACTAACCATCATCCCGATCAAGTCTCTACACCTTACCTCTCAACCGAGCAGCACTAGCGCGTGCAGGTAACAATCGCAATATAATTCGTGAGATGAGCTTTATTCTGAACTTCCTGACGACAGTATTGGCTGTCAGTATTATTTGCTGCTCGACGACACTAGCCAAGTCCATCAGCTGACTCAAGTGGGCCTTGACTTGGCCAGCTGAGCCAGACTTGACAACCTCG
The DNA here is from genome assembly GCA_000320605.2 of Gelatoporia subvermispora B. NCBI lineage: Eukaryota > Fungi > Basidiomycota > Agaricomycetes > Polyporales > Gelatoporiaceae > Gelatoporia > Gelatoporia subvermispora. The sequence goes on from KB445793.1 coordinate 1,684,891, forward strand.
CAAATGGCTTGCAACAGGCCTACGCACTTCACGGATAGCAGATAAGGATCCGTCACAAATACCACACGTGTGACGTACTGAGAATGGATCTACTGAAGTCTGGATGCTAGACACAGACCATCGCAAAAAGTCCGGCAATTTTGCACTCATGTCCTTCCTGTGGCACTAATGAAAGGGGTTGGTTGAAATAGTTGGTGGGAATTCACCTCATATACAATCTTGACAAGAGGATTGCAGCACCTTCCCGTTCGAGGCCAGCCTTGGATAGATACGACTTCCCTACGCCCTCGATTCTGGTTGCCGTGCCTCCAAGGCTATCTGGTTCATCAAATTGTTCCAAGTCGAAGGGTATCATGCAAATGAGAGAGAGCCAAAGAAGTGTCACATAACGTAGAGCCCAGTTCTCACGAGCGTGAACGGGAGAGGACGAGATGAAATCGAGAGCAATGGAGAGGTCGGCAATTTCATGAGGGAAGAATCTGGCTGAACGGAAGGTTATTGTAGCAGATCCTTAATTCTTGAGTAATCGACTGACTGATAGTCTTGTAGCCACGGAATTTGATATAATTGTACAGCAGTAGAGCGACACGATTGATCCTTTCATTAGATTGTGTGATTTGGCCCTTCTCGACCACAGCTTTGGCAAATGCTTTCAGGGATCCAACAACTGGGGAAACGAGGTCTTCAAGAAAAGGGTCCAAAAGGTAGGCTTGTTCTTGGTACTCGTTCAGCTGGAGGAGAATGTGTGACTATTACACGCGAACACCAAGGATCAAGCTCACAATATTGGTATAGCTCTGGACCATCAAAGCCTCAGACCTATCCTCCTCCGGGCTCGACTGAGAAAAGAGGTCCAAAGATAGCAGAGATATTTGCAGGCCCGAGAACTCCTCGTATTTCTCAAAAGAGGCAAAGAGCTTGGTCTCCTCATTGTCGTCCTCCATTCCAGAGATGTTGGTGGTGCTTGCAGACTATATGGCCACAAGATTCGCCAGTCAGAGTTCTTGTACAGCGCAAGTTTTAGAACAGGAGAAGCACAGAGACCAAGTGTATCCAACACTCCGACCAGAAGCGATCATCTCATTGCGAGTCGGCGACCTGCGAACGGCGCATGAGCGTCGGAGTCAATTAAGATCACGTGGTAGGTAATACATTCGACGCGTAGCCACAGACGCGTTGCGGTTTGCCGCTCGCCACTGGTACCCGTTCTGAGACGCTGTCGGTCAGTCTACATGCACATGGCCAGGTATCGTGGCTACATATGGGTCATGTATGTGACACTTCATACTTGATCAGAGCTTACAAGTTCCTTTCGCCAGTCCAGAGCATCCCCGGATGTCGATTGACGCGACCGCCGTCCGACGAGTGGCCCTGGTAAAACTGGCTGACATCTTCCTGGCAGGGAGAACAGGGCCCAACACACTGCGATCTTGCTGACAACTCCAATGAACTTCCCCTCGTACGCTTGATTTCGTCACAATTCACTTGTGTCCGACAATCACGCAGCCCCGCTGGGGTTCCCGATCTCCCATGGAAGCGGAGTATCACCGCAGGCGAATTTGATTCGTAAGACAGACGCGGCATATCCCCGTCCTCCCTGGATATAAGAGACTTTGGGTCTGCTGGCGATGCCCCGTATTACCTTTTCAAACTAAGCGGATTGAACACCATGGCCACAAACAAGCCCGCCCTACATAAATTCATCGTGTATGCACTCGACAGAGCCGACCCGGACACGCTGTATCATCGCGAATCCTTGCGAGAAGCGCATATGCAAGCAGTTGGCGATTACATCAAGAATGGTGTGTTCAGTACGTCAATTCGCGACACTCATACACTTGCCAGAGTTTCCTGATGCCTGACATTCACGCCGGAAGAGGCTGGAGGAGCAATACTCTCCGACGACTCGATCACTTCACCGGATGCCGAGCGAAAGATAATTGGGTCACTCATAATCATCGAAGCAGAGAGCCTGCAGGCTGTGAAAGACATCTTATCCAAGGACCCATACTGTGTGTCTGGGAAAGTGGTGAGTGGCCATTTCAGCGCACGCTAGGGCTTACATTCAACCACTTGGAAAGTGGGATTCAGAGAAGGTGGCCATTCATCCCTTTTACTGTGCGATCGGTTTGCAGTAGAGGATGTACAGAAAATATTCCCCTTTACTGCCCATGCTCAGACCCGTTATTATTTCATAGCGGCACGAGTCATTCATCTCACATTCCTCCCGGAATCTCTATGAAACCAAGCTTGTTTGTTGCCTGCGACTCAAGACATCAAATGCTATTTATGTACATCTCTTATTTTCGAAATTCCGAGCTCTGTGAATGACATTCTACTGTGCGATTCTGTGCGCGCTGTATTTGCGTCAGGAAGCCAAATCGCGAAGCAGACGTCCTGAATATTGAATATTCGTGTCTGTCTATCGAGTTGTGTCTCGACACGTGATTTTCACCTGTGTGCGTAGCGGCGCGTCTCCGAACCTGCGTCATTGTCATCATGCCCTTCTATCTATGAAATGAAGCGTGACAGTGTTTGGAGTATCTGCTCTCAGGCCGGACGATTTGCGCACCGCGTGGTACAGCTTCGACGAGGCCAGGCCCCCTTCTAATCTCGTCTCCTAGCGGTTAGGGGAATCCATACCCACCTGCGGTAGCAGCGTGCGGCTCTTTTGTGACCGACTCCTGTTCAATTCATCATGAACACGAACGACGTCAAGATGGGCGATGAGCACGGTATCTCTGTGATCGACTTTGGCGCCTTTCAGAGCGGCGACAAGAGACAGGAAGTTGCAGATGCGATGCTCAAGTCCTTCCAGGATACCGGCTTTGTATACCTGGTCAATCATGGTATATCTCAGGAGAAGATCAACAGCATGTTCCACTGGGTGAGCTGCGACAACGCTCGGCATTCAACATACGCTTCATGAGGTTACGTTTGCAGTCCAAGACGTTTTTCTCGCTACCTCATGATGTGAAGATGCTTGCGCCTCATCCACCATCTGGGAAACACCATCGAGGTCAGTGGCGAAGGCACATCAGGGTATCATGGGCTTATTGAAACCCGGATAAAGGTTATTCGGCTCCTGGAGTCGAGAAGGTCACGCAGCATGTCTATGATAGTACAGAATTAGCGAAAATCCGTGCCAAAGCTCCGGATGTCAAAGAGAGCTTTGAATGCGGCCGCGAGAACAGTGTAGTGCAGCCGAACATCTGGCTCCCGGACGATGCTTTACCTGGATTTAGGGATATCTGTCTTGATTTCTTCTGGGTGAGACCGTGGCTGATTGTACCATGTGCGTGCATCCTACTCACACTGCTACCCTTGGATAGGCATGCCGCGAGGCAGAGCTGAACGTGTTGAGGGCTTTGGCACTCGGGCTTCATCTCTCAGAAGACTTTTTTGTGGAATATCATGAAGCAGCAGATAACCAATTGCGACTCCTCCACTACCCTAGGTCAGCAAATCTTTACGATTGATGTGCTCTTTTCTCATGCGATACCGTTGTCCAGTGTACCCGTGGAGCAAATTGAGAAGGAGGAAATTACCAGAATCGGGGCACATTCCGACTTCGGGAGTATCACCCTACTGATACAAGACGATGTTGGTGGGCTAGAGATCGAGGATCCGAAAAATCCTGGAACATTCCTGGTGCGTATTCCATCGATGGATTATGTCCTCTTAGCAAATATGTGCAGACTGCCTCCCCGATTTCGGGAGCACTTATCGTCAACGCAGGTGATACACTGGCACGCTGTGTGTTCCATCTTTACTTGCATATACCGTACCTAATCTGTTGATAGGGTCAAACGATACAATCAGGAGTACTATCCACCGTGTCCGAGCACCTCCTGATTCTGCGAAGGATGGGATGACTCCTGAGCGATACTCAATACCTTACGTGAGATCCTCTTACATTTCATCGGTTTATTTCTGACCACAATTTGGGCAGTTCTGCTCTGCGGTGAGTGTGGTGATGGTGGTAGGACCATCAATCATGAATCATCGGTTTATTTAGGATTACTCTGCTACAATCGACTGCATTCCTGGGACCTACTCCGCTGAGCGGCCCAAGAAGTATGAACCGACCACCGTAAGCCTGCTCCTATTTTTCTCAATATTCACTAATCTCGCTTTGCCAATCTTGCAGGCCAAAGACTATATTTTACATCGACTTGCGCAGAGCTACTAGCCATCACCTCCAGAGAAGGCGCAGACGCCCAAATAGGAAGGGCATGTGGTGTAGTTGGTTATCACGCTCGCTTAGCATACCGTAGCATGCGAGAGGGGTCCGGTTCGATCCCGGACATGTCCATCACTTTTTGTCTTTCATTATTATTGTATCATATGCAGTGCGGTGAACAACAGCTCGTAGGATTTTGTGGTCTTGAAAGCATGTGCAGTGCGCAGCGTGCAGCGCACACACTTCGCCTTGGGGTACGACTGATGCACGCATCACGTGATTTCGTTCTGCACGGGATTCAGCGTCATTTTCGTGCCAGACATTGGACGTGCTTCACCCTGTACAGCTCTCCTCCGCACTGTGCTGATCGTCAGTTCAACAGTACTCGCTCAGAGCGGTATACCACACACTCTTGCCGGCCCGTGACTTGATTTCTATAATGCTGGCTGACAGAAAGGAGAAACGAGGGATGAAGCGCAAGAGAGAGGCAGCGCCTCCGGAGGTACGCCTCATGCCTCCATCGTGAAGGACTGCATGTCATGTCTGCTGTCGTTTCTAACAGGAGGCCCTCACCACAAGACTTACAGGGAAGCTGGTATGTGAGATACCATTGGTCTGATATCATAATGCTCAATTCGTTAAGCTCTGAAAGCATCATGGCTTGCGTGAAGTACGCAAGGCGGCCAAGAAGGCCAAAATCTTCGAGGTCCAGAAACTGGTCAAACGGCTCAAGAGCCTGAGGTATGCACACCCCTGTGTGGTCTGTACCTCGGAGTTAACGGCTATTTCACCAGGGCTAAGGATCCCGCCGCCGATGCTATCGCAGGTCTCGAGGCCGAATTAGAAGCTCTCAAGGTACGTGGCAGGCCCATCATTGTATGTACGCCTCCTAATACAAGCATATCATCAGCATGTCGACCATGAGCCGGTCGCTAAAAGCGCGCTCAAATCGAAACTGAAGAAGGACCGTATCCTCGCCTCTAACACGCATGCACAAGCTGCTATCGCTGCCGAGCTCACAACTGATCTTCTGACGCCATCCGCTGCGGGCACCCCTGCTGCGAGAGTGGAGAGCCGCTTGTTAAGCTCAAAGACCCTAGCGGCCGAAGTGCATGCTGTTGTGGATTCTTTGAAGGAGGTCATCGTACCCACCAAGAAAGCAAAGAAGGAAGCGCAGACGGAAGAGAAGGAGGGTGACGGGGAAGATGACGATGACAATGCAGACGTAGAACGTCCAGCGAAGGCGAAAAAGCGCGAGTCGGCTGCAAAACTTCACGTAGAGGCAGCAGACGACTCTGACGCAGAAGTTGACGATGCGGGGTGGGAGTCTGGTTCCATTCACGGCGAAAATGAAGACGAGGATCAACCAGCAGACGACGGATGGGAATCGGGGTCGGTCGATGGCGGACGACCAGGTGGTACTGCCTTATTGGGAGACGAATCTTCAGACGAAGACGAGGACGAGGACCCTTCTGCTTCCGATTCGGAGGTGCAACCTCCACCGCGTAAAGTCGCGAAGCCAAGCACAGCTACGCACGACGCGAAGGGCAAATCGAAGGCGACGAGTGCAGAATCCACGTTCCTGCCTTCGCTCTCGGTCGGTTTCACCCGCGGCGACTCTGATGCTTCGGACCTCAGTGACTCTGAGGCAAAGGCCGCGGATAATGGGCGGAAGAACAGACGAGGGCAGCGGGCTCGCAGAGCGTATGTCTTATTGCCTTCGCTTGCAGGTTTGTCACACGCTGACGGTCGCTCATAGGATCTGGGAAAAGAAATATGGCAGGAATGCGAATCATGTCAAAAAGGAGCACGAAACCACAGCACAGAATCCTCGCCAAAAAGGTGCAGGCTGGAATCAAAAGGGTGGTCCTCGTAACGCCGGACCTCCTGGTAGGAGAGGCCCGCCGCCTAGCCAAGTACGACCGAATGTGCCTCACCAAGGCCACGCATCGGAGGGCAGACCTCAGCCGCGTCCGACCAAGACAGAAGTTCAGGACAAACCACTACATCCTTCATGGGAGGCAAAGAAACGCCTCAAGGAGAAGCAGAACCCGACCATTATGGCGCCCCAGGGCAAGAAAATCACCTTTTCGTAATCAGTAGACCTTCCGTGTCCCAGTATATCCTAGCTCTTGTGTATTGCGTGCGCATATCGCGCCAGGCAACCAAGTGAGATACGAACTGTCGCGGCGGAGCCGTCAAGTCATGGCGGTCGCCGAATATACTCTTCTCCTTGCAAGAAGTTCTCTGCTGGTTTGCGATCGATGCCCTTCCTGTTCCAGACTGTCGCACGATCATGATACGGTCGCGCAACAATCGCAGATACTGATGACTTACCGTATTCGAGTCTATTGAGCTAGATAGAAGGGAAATGGGGCTGATCACAAGAAGATATGTGCATTGCGAGTTACATGATAGCATATACAGAACGATGGCAAGCGAGAGCTCGACGGCAGTATCCATACTACATTCTAGACCAAGATCAAGGTATATATCACTAAATGTCCCGAGATTATGTGCGACCGCATTCCATCTGTTTAGCGACCGCTTTTGCTGCAGATGTGCTTTTTCCCATTGCCACCTCGTAACCTACACTCCCTGGAACACCACATCTCACCGCACTTGGGACAGTAAGGGAAATTGGCGCCCACCTTTTTGCAAGTTGCACACGATGTCTGCACACGGAACATGGATACATCCTCGAGGGATTCTAGCACGACATGCAATGACTTTGTTTGAGGATGTCTAGGCGAGCCATACGGCGAATGTGAGGGCGTTGACGGTCCCGTCGATGGTGGGGCGCTGGGAAAGTAATCGGATCCATTGTCCTCTGATGGTGTACGACATATGGACGGAATAGGGGAATCGAGCGTCGATGGCGAACTAGGTGAGGAGCGGCCGGAATCGTCAGTGTCTGACGGACACGACGTGGAACAGCTCAGTTCGCGGGCGCGGGCACGACGTGGGGTAGGAGACGCAATGTCTGGGGCGAGGAGAGAGAGAAGAGACTGGCGCGGACAGCTGGTGGGGGTGAACGAACCCATCGACTCGCAGTTGCTCACCGCTGCTTCCAACACCACCGGGGCTGGATTGGACCCGGCGATGATGGCGGAGACGGTAGAGGGGATCCTCGAGTGCCTGCGGGATGCAGATCGTCTCAGGCATCCGCGACCGGTAGCCCTCGACGACGCCTCCACTCCGTTGGCGCCAACGCCATCCCTACATATCTCTGCCTTGAAATATTTCGACATAGACGCGGTAGCTGACTTCGCACGAACGTGAGTGGGACGAGCACATCCCGCAGCGTCATCGGTCATTTTCCGGGAATCTGCCGGGCCCCAAATCGGGGGTGACTTTGTGAATGCACGGGATGGCTCGGAAAGGGTATCGTGCTGTGGCGGATGACTTGTAGATGAGGTCTTCCGTGCTGTCTCATGCATCGAAGTTGGCCGCATAGGTGAATGGCGAAAGTCGCTTATGGCACAGCGGCGGGCTGGACTCGTGAAGGGCGATGTCTACGAACGAGAAGTACCGTCAGTGGCCTGGTGGTGTCTCTAGTCGCTCCAAGGTCGTCATACCTTATCGCAAGCGACCGCTGTGGGCGCCGGAAGGAATTGAGTAGAGTGAAACACCGTGGTCATTGTTAGAAGGTCTCTACCACGCTCTATGGCTCTCTATGCCCTGAGGAAACTTATAGCACGGAGGTGTCAGCCCAGCGCCTTGGAATTCAGCATCACACGACCTACAATTGCAGTGCGAAGCGCTGAGAAGAGTGTCCGGTGTTCTGATTTGGCCGTGTGCGCAGTCTAGACCGGGTTTCGGAACGCGGGCTGGCGACAGATTGACACAGAAGGTTGCAAGATGAGTCGCAGGTTTGTCTAGGAAGAGGTCAGACGAGGGAGGGCAGGGGAGGGCAGGGGTAGATATACCCCTCGGCGGACGGGGTTCCGAACTCCACCGGTAGTGGTCTAACTCCAGAGGATAGGAGAGTACTCCAGTCGGCCGCAGGGAGCGATGAGCTCGACACGTCTCGTGGCAGCACTGGGCAGTGCGAGGTGGTCCGAGAACCTGTGTCTCCAGTGAGGGAGATGACAAAAGAATATTTTCCGTAAGTTCCGGGTTGACAATCAGAATAAGGCACAGCACGGCGATCGACCACTCGCCAGCTGGCGGCTATTCGCCTGCCAAATTTGGCGACCGAATGTTCTGAGCAAACACGTGTGGCGAAAGTTTGGGAAGTCTGCGTGTCCAAGTGTTCAAGCTCAAGCTCAACTGAGAGTGAAACAGGAACGAAGGATTGACAGGTCATCTCCAGTGGGCCTGAGATTACTCCGATATCAGACGACTGGGGGTCTCGTGTGTCTTGTGTATTGCTATCTACACTGGCTATCGCTAGCGATACAACGATGGGGGTAGTATATACGATGCGTGCTTGTACTCCAAACGATGCAATATAACTTGGTACAAGCGCGAACCCAGGGAAAATACTACAGATCGGATGATATGCAGATAAAGCGGACATGAGTCTCACATGTGGCTGGTGGAAGCACCGGTCCTCCTTGAGCACAAGTGACCCCGCCCGCCGTTGCTTTTCAGGCGGCACTCCCGCGAACACCACATCTCTCCGCAGCTGGAACAGCTAGGAAAGTTGGACCCCTTCTTCCTACACGTAACGCAGACGGCATTGACGCGGAATCTCGACGCTTGCTCCAGATCTTCCAGAGTACTAGTAGGGCGCGATTCGTCCAGAAGCGGGGAGTGAGTTCGTGGCGTGGCAGGGGCCTCCGAAGAGGAAGCGGTGGACAGTGAGTCGGGAGAGGAAGAGCGGCGGATTATCCTGGATGCGATCGGTAAGGCACGAGGAGGATTTCTGGTCGTGTGCCCAGGAGATAGTACGCTATTCGTGGGATGGTCTGATACCATATGACGGGCCTGTGCCGCAGATGGCGTGAGAGGAGGCCGCTCCTTTTTCTGAACGCCGACCACAAGTCGCAGCGAGGTTTGGGCGGATCGAAGGGGAGCGTGAACTGGTGGCATGTGTTGGACTTCCAAATCGACCTCGGACAGCGGGGGAGTTTTGAGATGCGTGCAACATCCGTCCTTGTGACCGGACGCCATGGAAAAAGTAGAGATCGTACTCTGGAAAGACATCAAAGTGCCAGAAGACATCGTCCGAGCACGCGATGGCCGTTCGGATGTATCAGTATGCCGTGACCCAGAAGCACCCGTCTGTACCGAAAAAAGATCAGACAGATCCAACTTTTGAGTCTAGGATCCACATTACCTTGCTAGAGTCCTTGAAAATGCTTATCGTATCCGAAGGTGATGCGACGAGCGTCCTTTCGGGGTTGCGATCGCGACGCGGCCGTACTGATAATAGTCGACCCGATAAGCCAGTGATGTGCTACTTATCAGAAGCATACGCGCCTTGTCTGGGGACACAACACAGAGGGTGCAATTGCGCGCTCACGCCAATTTCGCGCATGAAGTCTTCAAAATGACTTCTGGTGGTAGCTTTGGGCCAAGTATGTGGTGCACGCTGATAGGGTATCAGACTCGAGGGTCTCGGTATGGAATGACATGGAATGGCATACCTTTGTGGGAGGGCGAGTCGCAGCGTAACGGTCCATAGCTTCCGCTGTTGAGATCACGGGCCAAAGGGTAACTGTGCGAGACTGAACCTAACTGCCTTCCCATGTTATATGGCTGCACACGAGCGTATGCGATGGTACTGTTGCGTCACACGAGCTGTTCCGAGTTAACACCCTCATGTCATAATAGAAGCCTGCAGGCAGACGGTGGCATTCGGGCAAACTGCGGAATGGTCGAGAGAAGCTGACAGATAAGGCAGATCTCAAAGTACCAGCTGAGAAAAGTTCCAGATGCCAGAACGTCACGAATGAACGCTGTTTACCCCGCAATAGCGAGACGGCGTTGAATCCAACTTGCCGAAGACCTCATTGCAAGCAACGACGCAGGAAGCACGACATACAGCATGCAAGGGCAGTCAGCAGCTTCACACTGCAGCGAGGGTCTGTGAAAATCAGTTGGGTCTGGAGTGGACGATACTCCAAGGATTCGATGTCTGATGACTGGAGAGAGCCAGCGCCCACTTTTTGTGAAGACGATCCGGCAGCCGCCGGCACGCCACACACGAATAATTAGACGCCCATCCCTGGCCCAGCGTCCGTCCGCGAGTCTGCTGCTTGTTCGCTGCCGACGCTCTCTCTCCTCGGATGAACCGCGTCCATCGTCATTCTAGAGTATTCTCATTCAAATCTGACCACATCTTCTGACAACAACTCTTGGCAATTCCTTTTGCCCTATGAATTTTATAACGGAATGAATCCGCGTACTTCCACCGTCTTGAATAAGCTTTCAGTGGGGTATACTCCGTCGCTGCCCGGACGCGCCGACGGTCTAGCTCTGCACCCTTGTGACCATGACGAAGTGTTTCAGGGATATACCATTGACCCTTGGTAGAAGATGTCTATGACCTCGAAAGAAGGCCGCTCGATGTATCCCCGACGTCCCCTAGGGACGACCATCGCGCACCGCTCGAATTCACTTTCGCATCAACGGCGCGGCCTCCGGTAGCATCTTGTGGCGCTCATATGCGCTCACGTTCTCATGAGCAGACCCTCCGTTTGCGCACTCGAATACCGACGGCCACGCCTACCTTGGGATGAAGTGCCTCATGGCCCCGAGCAGCACGACTCCATACCAACAGCGGGCAGAGAATCTCCGGCCTAGCCTACAGACAGACGTGCAATGTGGAGGCTTACGAACGTTCCTGGATCGTCGTGAGTGTAATGAGAATTTCTGCTGATAGTACCTTTAGGATCACTCCGGTGTGCGTCGGTCTCATTAGTATACAATGGAACAATCATACTGCCCCGCCCTCCATATCCGTTCGATCCTGGGCCACCTGCTTATCTTGAGGGAGGCCGGCCTCGGTGAAGCTGTTTTTACATACGCGGTCAAACTAGCCGGAGTGTTGAGCTAATAATGCTTGAGAATCACTTCAGACCCTAGATAAGCCTCATCCCTGTGGTAATTCCCACTCACAGTAAAATCTTCTCGTTACACCCAGTTTAACGGCACTTGTCGTTCTCCTTTCCTCGTACCCACCCCGATGACCTATCGCCCTCGTCACCCGGGAAAAACGCGAAGGGTACCCTATCTGCCATGTCCACTGCTCTTACGACCCCCTGACTGTTAAGCTCTCATACTTCGCTGATCATGCGACAAAAGGGCATATGAAGCGACCAAGTGGCGCATTCAATCGCACAAGTCGTCACTCGCATATGCCGCAACACACGTTGTCTGCGCATTGTACGCCACAGCGATTGTCGCTCGCTACTCATCGGCCATCTCTCACAGCGATCCCAAACGGCTCTGCGACTGCCGCCCAGTGCGTCACGCTGCACGCCTTCGCGATTTCATTACAGCTGTTCTCGGGGCCTGCCAACGTCATTCAGAAGTTCATTTCCGCGAGTATTCTCGGAAGCAGCGCTTCGCCCCTTGGGCAAGCTGTGTAAGAAACATCGTGCAAATTCCTCAGAAGTACGGGCGCATTGCCGATCGAGGCGGACGCAGAAGTGATACAATCGTCGACCCATGGTTTCGTCACGGCAATTACATCGCTCATCCAAGTGTGCGAGATGAGGACGTGAAGTAGTGCTCGAGACCCCGTGGAGTCGTTGGTTAGTCTCATGAACTTCTTGCGGATTCCAAGACTGTCATCACGCCTCTCCTTGATGAGAACCTCATGATCAGTTGGATCCCATGACCGTGAGGCATGCCTGGGCTAGGGCAAAGTCTTACTGCGTCAGCTGCGGTCACTCAGAGTAGCACAGCACGCTTTGGCGCTTCCCCAATATGCCTTGCGCAGGAAGTTGGGCGGGACCCAAACCCTTGACCACGATATCCTGTACATCCAGAGCCAGACAAACTCCTGTCCTTAAATCGTAACTTATGATTTCGATAGGTGTAGCCCTCCATTTTGTCGTAATGGACTGTGTCTGTTGACGTACACCGTGAATAAGTGCATGGACACGCGAGGCAGCGCGAGGCGCGCCACGATCGCGCCGCCGACGCAACGCGTCGCGTCGCGTGCGTCTCACGTAATCGTCGGAGTCTAAATCCTCGCTCCTCTACTCACTGTTGGACCCGAGAGGACTGCTCATGGCAATGGCAGGACATGCCAGCAGCTCAATGACCAGGGATGTCTCTCAACGACCACCTCTGATCACTCCGTCTGCGTCGCCTCCGTCGTCGCGCATACTCCATGTGTCTCGTTCACGTCTTTCAGAGGGGCCACCACTTCCGAAGCGCCCACGACTTGCCTCGACACCATCTAGCTTGTTCTCATTCTCGACATTCTCGACACCATCATCTGCGACTGCTGTAGATCCTCTGAATGACCTGTATGAACAACGCCAGAAGTCGCGTCAACACCTTGTTGACTTCTGGGCCCAGCTGGAGGAGCGGTACAATCGTCCCCTGGACGAGGACGACATTATCGATATCGGCACCCAGTCCGTCATCAAGGATTACGGCACACTCCGAGGCCTGGACAAGCAGGTTGAGATTGGCTCTTTTCAGGACGCCCCTGGAGTACAAGATGCTAGTGATGTCAACAGTGAGGGTGGAGGTCTATTGACTGAACCTGAGGACGACGTGGACGAAATCGACGCGTTCGCAACTCCCGCCCCTGTGGACAACCTCTCCGATGAATTGGAGAAGGCCAAGAGTGTACTCCGCGAGCAGGCAATGAACCCCGCAGACGCCGAGGATCTGGAGGCGTTCCTGGAAGCTGAGAGGAAAAGAAGGGAGCTGTATGGAGATGAAGAGGACTTTGATGACGTGCACGACATCACATTCTTACCCGATTCTTTGGCCAGCTCGCGTGCACAGCAAACGTTGCATGATCGAGAAGACTCCCCGTCTCTGGATGACCGGGTACTCGCGAACGTTGACGAGAAGTTTGACGACGAGCAGGAAGATTTTCCTGTCTATCCAGTCACTCCTAAGCGGGCAAAGTCAAGACGAAAGTCTGTTGCTCCCATCATTGAAGATGCTTCAGAGGACGAGTTTGCTGCCTGGACGACGAGCGAATCGTCTCCAGCAAAGTCAGCAGTTTGCTCTCGGCGGAAGTCGCGACCAGCAACGTCCCCCCTTGTCTCATCAAAAATCATCGACCTACCTGGCACATCACCACCACACGCTGCATCGTTGGACAATGATCGTGGATCATATGAAGCGGGTGGAGCTTCCCTCGATGACAGTCCACCGCTTAATGTGACTCGCAGATTCAGAGCACGGTCAAAATCATCACATTGCACAGTCGATGCCGGGCCTGGCTCACTTTCTCCATGTCTTCCTGCATTACAACTTCAACTTCATACCCCTCCGCAATCTACTTCTCCTGTGCAGGAAGTGTCGCAGCGTGAAGCGTCCCGCCATAATTCCTCTGGACGCAGACCAGCCGAGACACCGGCGCAGAAAGAAGTATTCTCTTTCCCTTCCCCCCCTCGCCCAAATCGTCGACTCCCGCGCATCGCATTGGACCCGATTCCAGCGCACACCGGATCGCAATCACATGCAGCTTCTGCTTCGATCGAGGCGTTTTCTTCTCCTCAGTCGGATCTGTCCTCGTCGTCCAAGACACCGCGTACTCGCGGTACAGGGAGTTTAGGAGGAAAACGCCGTGCATCTGAGATTATCAACACTCAGAAACCTCGATCTGTTGACGAAACCGCACAACGCTCGCCCGCCTGCTCAACGGACACGTCCTCTGAGGAATCTCCTGCCAGATCTCCCAAGAAGCCCACCCGTATCGGCAAGGGCAAAGGCAAGGCTGGTGCAGGGCATCAAGACGTTTCTGAAAGTCCGGAACTACTGCCGGCAGTCAGTCCTACTCCCAGGAGATCCCAAAGACTCACCGGCAAATCTGTTCCGAAGGAAACGACGGATACTTTCCCTGGGGACCTCGCGTCTCCTCAATCAACTCAAAAGCGCAAGCGCAAGAGAGTTGTATCTACGTCCTCGATATCTGAGCAGGAAGACGCTGTTGCCTCTGTTCCAGGCTTAGTGCATGAACCCCGCAGTCCATCAAAGCACAATTCTTCCGCACGGGTGGTACCTGCACCTCCGTCACCCCGAGGACGTCGCCAGACGTCCTCACCCTCCCGAGCAAGGCATGCACTTGGTATGTGGTGGTCTCCTCGGGTGCAGCTCACCCTACTCATCGGTGCCATGTGCAGACGAGGATATTGGAGGGGATCAACCATGGTATCTAAAACATGCGAAAGTCATGTCTCCCGCGGAGCCATACTCATACATGCATGAGTATTCTCGCTATCCACCTTTGCACAACCCACATCAGTATTCGCAACGCTATCCCTCGGTCACACCCATCCAAAATCCTGATATCCAGCGGCAAATTGCAGGTGCTGTGCAGCATCTGACCTCCTTGCTAAGTGCAGCGACTGGCATGCCCCCTGGTCATGGCTTCCCGTTTCCTCAGTTTCCGCAGCCGCCACATAACCCATGGACACAGACCCCATCTCGATCGCGCCGTAGTTCGAGGCACACCGGGTTGTACGACTCTGATCCAATTGAATCAGCCCAGTCGTCTTCGCCATATGCAAGCTCGTCTCGCCATGTGTGGCCTTATGGGTCCGATCACTACTCAGAAGGCACATTGCCACCTTCGTCACCGCTGCCAAGCTCCAGCCCGTCTTCTCCGATACCCCACAATTTATATGGGAGAGAACGAAGTAAATCAAGGGGCCTCAGGGTCTCGTTCCACCTAGACGACAATGACAGACCGCTCCCGCCATCCCCACAGCGGGAAGTGCACAGCGATGACGAGATTGCGCAGGGCCGAGGCGATACGCCAAGTGCTAGGCGCCGAAGTCATAACTCAAGCATCGTGTCTGCTATGCGTACGCAGGCTCGGAGCAAGAGTGTTGGGCACGACGGTTCGCGGAGGCCATCTATGACGCACGGAGCATCGCCCGGCAAGGGCAAGGGGCGCACGGATGCCGTGTCGGATGGCGAAGACGAGGAAGATGTTCGCTTCGGCGCATCGTCTCCTTTGAGGTCGCGGCACACGAGGGTCGAGCGTGGCCGCACTCCGGGGCCCCCATCCCGGCGGGAACGGAGCTAACTTGACCATGTCGGTGACAGAAATGGTCGGGGTTCCGGCAGGAAAGATTGATGCTAGAGTTATGCGACGATTATTATGCGACGATCTCTGAGAAGATACGTGCACGCGTTCGATGTACGTTTGGCTATGTTATTCAGCGTATGTATTTGCCCTGGCCTTTTGTAGCACCTTGTCATGCATTGCTTAGATGTAGCTCGTTTTAAAAGCGTGGGGCATGTGAAATTATCTTATCTATTCGCACGAGAGTCGATAAATTCGCGAAGATGAGGATGATGTACAGAATGGGCGGGTGTGGGATCTGCCGCGATGCGCTTGCCTAATCTGGCACTCACCACCTGCCTGGGCCACCCTCTCACATTTTCCTTACTCCGCAAACAGGTGTCAACACTCTTGTCCTTTGACTCGGCGGACGCGACACACGACCACCTCTTCTTCTGCTCCACCCTACCCACCTCTTCATCTGTGCATCCTTGCTGGTAGATTTTGTACGCACTCGTCCGAACCAGCGCACTTATCTCCCAAGATCTGTTACTTCCTTGTTTGACATCATTCAGCCATGGCAAGCAATGGTTCCCCTTACACTGTCATATTTGTACTGACTGATTTCTTGTAGGGGCAAACACTGTCCATCCCAGGTATGCTGTCCGGAGCTGCTGAAATTCTCGCCCAATTTCTCATCGCACCCTACCCCAGCGACCGACAAGAAGACGGAGGAGGGAGCTAATGACCGATTTGCGTACAGTGTCGCGGAAATGCAAGGGTGGCGAATCAGTGAGTCTATCGATCCTACGTCGTCATCAGACCTTCGGCGGTGTACGTGTTTGTAGACCTTGCTGGTGGACGCGGCTTCTACTCATATCTCTCCTCGCGCTCTTTCTCCGGTCCTGACATCACCTATCTGTTCAGCTATGGAGGATTCGCATGCAGCCCTCCTGAACCTCGAAGACTCAAACAGCGACCCGCACACATTCTTCGCAATTTACGACGGCCATGGCGGTACGCGCACCGCAATTGCAGCACTGCCCCACGTCTTACTAACGGGATCGGGTACTAAGGCAACATGGTGGCCAAGTACGCCGGGGAGCATGTACACCAGAAACTAATTGAAGATGAAGCGTACAAGAGCAAAGATTATACGCTAGCCCTCAAAAATGCTTTCCTGGGGACCGACGATGACATGCGGAATAGTCAGTTCCCGTTTCCTTGATTCGTGTCACTACCTCTCAACGACCCTATGTCAGATCCCGAAGTCATGCGTGACACCTCAGGCTGCACAGCCGTGGCTGCCCTTGTAACACCAGAGGGAAAGGTTTTTGTGGTATGTCCTAGTTGACGTTGTGGTTCCGAATGACGCTCACCCAAACTGTTTCAGGCCAACGCAGGTGACTCTAGGTCCGTTATCAGTGTCAAGGGGGAGGCCAAAGCTCTCAGCTTTGACCATAAGCCACACAACGATAGTATGTCTGTCCTTGCGTTCACACTCTCAGGACGCCACCTGACCGTACACAGCCGAGAGAACCCGGATCGTGAACGCCGGAGGCTACATTGAATATGGACGTGTCAATGGTAATGCCACCACATTTATATCTTCCTGATTGCCCCTCATTCTCGATCTATCAGGAAATCTGGCGCTGGCTAGAGCGCTTGGTGATTTTGAGTACAAGAAAAACAAGCAACTAGGGCCCGAAGAGCAGGTCATCACATGCGATCCCGAGATCACTGAGCATCAGATCACAGAGGAAGACGAATTCCTTGTTATCGCGTGCGATGGTGAGTGATGGCTGTCCTTGTCCTGATTTGCCGATGTAATCGTTTGCCCCATTAGGCATCTGGGACTGTCTGTCGTCACAGCAGGTTGTCGACGTTGTCCGCCTGCTTGTGTCCCAGGGAAAGAAGCTACCAGAAGTCTGCGAAGAGTTCTGCGAGCTCTGCCTGGCGCCTGACACCAATGGTGGCGCAGGTATCGGTTGCGACAATATGACCATCTTGATTGTTGCAATTCTGCACGGGCGGACGATCGATGAGTGGTACCAGTGGGTCACGGAGCGCACGCAGAGCCGCTACGGCTACCCCACACCAGACCAACTTCCCCAACTCTACTCGCAGAGCAGGCTTATGTCGTTCAAGGCGCGAAGAGAAGCATTCGAAGAGCGCAAACGCTCACGTAACAACCAGAACAATGGCAATACACAAGCAACTCAACAACGTCCCCCTGGTTCTCCCAAAATTTACTTCGACTCGGAGTGGATTGTGGACGGCAATGGCCGTTTTACGCGCGTTGATCTCCGTGACGATTCCGACGACTCTAGTCAGGAGGGCTATTCGTTCCAAGTGGCAGCTGGAGATGACGACAGCGACGATGACATGGAGCTTGATGCTGCTGAAGCAGGATCGCTGCTGGACGGTTCGTCCACATCTGTATCCGGATCGGGTGATGCCACGAAGAGCCTGCGGCAGCAGCTAGCTGAATTGGAGAATGACGAGTTCCACGCGGAGAATGGATCAGACTCGCATGTCGGCCACATCGACGACGAAGAGATGGGAGAGGCGTCGGGAGAGTCGGCTGGAAGGGAGACACCAACACAGGCAACTGGCAATGCGTCAAGCCCACCACGAGGCCTGCAAGGTGAGGCGCCGCGGCCGCCAGCGCCGTCGCAGAACGGGGACGCGCGCAATATCGATCAGTTCGAACTCTCCCCAAGTGGAGATGCACCGCTTAGCGAGGTCGTGAAGGCGGAAGGTCTTCTAGACAAGAGCGAAGATCCGCTCAAGGCGTAGCTTCTCCGTGTAAATCTGCTGATCCCGTCATTATTCCCTACCGTGTTCTCTCTTCTGGGTCCAGCTCTATCTATTGGTGACGCCCATGTGTTCCTCTGATGTTTTCCCGTGTCATACCGGTGTATACCTCGAACGTCTCACTTGTTCCGCTCTTACTGTACATACACACCCTGCATGAGTTAGACGCTGTATCTCATACAACGGCACGCAATACGTTTAGCTCTCCTTCGCAGAGACATAGTATGACCACCTTCCCGTTTGCCAGTCTCATCAAGCCGACTCCTAATAGGGAGCCCGCCGTTCCGCCTCCAACTGTCAACACAGCTTGCTTGGCCCACTTCTCGCGCGGGCCTGTACCGCGGTAGATGAAGACGTTGCCACCCGTCTCTCGAGATCCACTGTCAAACGCTAGGACCGCCTCTGAACCGAAGTGGTGAGTGAAGCGGGTATCCCTCTTGGACGCCAGGACGAATGACAACGCGGAGAACGTCGACGAATGCACCCATTTTGGCGGGTTCTCGGGTGTCTGAGCAGCTTCCAGTGAGTACACCAGACCATCCAATCCATTCTTCACAACCAAGGATGGCTGCATCGCCGCTCCTGCGCCCGGAAATGGCGTCGAGAGTACGCTCAGCGGGCCATCGTCTCCATGTCCGTCCTTCCCGGCCCAAGACGGCAGCACACCCTCCGCGCCCACCCATGTGAGGCACGCCGTGTGCCCGACCGCCGTGTCCACCTCATCGTCGATCTCGCCCTCCGCAAGGCTCGGCAGGCCGCGCCCAAGCCCAAGCCCGCTCGCATCCGTCCCGTCGCGCAGCGCGGCCGTGTACTTCTCGAGCGACTCGCGTATCGCGTACAGCTCGGACGGGTCGAGCGTCTCGGGGACTTCAATGTCTGTATCGTCTAGCTCGCCGGTGGCGGGCGGACGTGTTCCAGCAGATGCGAAGACCTGTGGCCACCGCGTGTCCTCATGTTGTTTGTCAAGGTGAAGAGTGAGGATGCTGAGCGAGTGCTCCGCCGAGCGGTCGAACGTCCATAAGCTTGTTCCGGGGTGAATGCCATCCCAGAGGGCCTTGAGAGCGAAACGCGGAAGGCGAATGGGCACAACGTTGTCATCCATCATGGGTTCACCCTGTACGAGCACCGTCAGCGTGCGCGGAGAAAACGTGACCTTGATGTTCTCGGTCTTAGTCGTCGACGGCAGTGGTATAGCAACGGTGACGGAGTCTGATGTTTGTGTCCATGAGTACGGAGGTGGCCTGGGCGGCTGCGCTGATGAGGTATCGCCGCCGTCCAGGTTCTCGCCCGCCCTCGGGATAGGAGCAATTTCATCTGGTGACGGTTCATAGGTGGGTGTAAGGGCGACCTCGATGGGGCGATAAGGCGAGCCGCCGACGAGAAGGAATGCCTTGCGCGCTTCGTCGTATGCGGTATACGTGGGGACGTCCTCCCCTTGTCGGTGCCAGATAATGTTCATCGGCTGGGGCTGATCGTGCGGCGATGGTAACGGGAGTGCAAATCGGACGGCCCAAATATCGAACACAGGAGGTACGTGCTTTCCTCGGCTCTGGGTGAGATCCTTCTGCTCGTCAGGGTTGGCAGGATAGTGTTTTGACGATAAGATGACGACTATCTCGCCGGGCTTTGTCTGCACCGCCTGATGTATCCGGAAAGGAACAGTCGTTGCTGAAGAACCATATGCAGATGGGATGGATAGTTCAAAGACGCCTAGCAACTGTGCAGGTCCCGTTGCAAAGGATTGGAGGGCGTAGAGAGTGCCGTATCCGTCTGATACGAACAAGGAGGATGCATCTACTAGACAAGCAGATGGATACTCCCGTTGAGGGGCATTCGTTGTTGGTGATTGTATCGGGTTTGGTAATTCGTACAACAGATTGAGCGACGGCTCCAAAGTGGTCTACTTCCGTTTTCAGTGATGCCTGTGTTAAGTTTTGTTGACCGACTACTGGCATGCAGATCACTCACCTCGTTTAGAGCAATTGATATTATTCTTAGATCTCCGTCAAAATAGACTGCGCGACTACCCTCGCTCGCGACGGTCAGATGATTGTGCCGAATACGACTCGCAACTTCCTGGAAGGTTACGTGGGACCTCCCTGATACGTTTGTCTGCGATGGTTTGTACTCGAGTGGATAGTGCCAGACGGCTTCGTCCTGCTCGATGGGCGATAGCTTGTAGCCCTCGAACTTGGGGTTCAAAAGAGCACGGTCGGGCTCAAAGGTTGGCATGAGTCGAGAACGAGATGTTCAAATATCAGAAACCGATGTCAGCGCAGATAGATGTGCAGTTGGTATGTGCGGGGGAAGATGAAGGCGTCGCCGGAAGCTCAGAGAACTTGTGAGCGCTTACAAGCACCTGACTGAGGTCATCGAGAGCCGGCCCGGAGTTCCCGGCGACGAGACCATGCCGGCCGCGGCAACGCTAATTCGACTCCGGGAACAGGCAGCTTCATAAGCTTCTACTGGGGTGCGGAAACCAACAGGTGTCATATGTCGTGATTATACATGCGAGCGTATCACATCGTGAATGTATAATACAACAAGGTATAGATGTGTAGCAATCATCCCAGAATCCGTCCATATCGTACATCATAGCAGTGGCGAATTGAGTAGTGGCATCTCCGTGAGTAACGGTGGGATCAGGGACAGCAGCTGTCGAATGACTTGTGGTGCAATCAATGGTACATGCCAAACCAGACGATCAGGAGTACATCCCAGCGAAGTGACTGCGATCTTCGTCGTCCGGCCGTTCATCTGGAGGGCTATCTGGACGCGGCGGTGATCCGGCTTGTGCACTGCCCAGCCGTTCATCTAGGATAGGGATTACTAGCTCTTCGACCCACGGCATATTTTCAAGATCCATGTCTGCGGCAGACCTTATTGGCCACGCCACAGGCCTGAGCTGTATGGAAGCGATCGTGCGACTATCGTCAGTGGGACGGGCTTCAACGCCCGCGATGAAGGGGCGTCGGCAGGTCGGACAGGTGCTGCGCTGAATGTCCCACTAGTCAGTTTCGTCACCGCCAAGGCAGACGGCGGGCACTCACACCTTCGCGCATCCAGTTCCGTATGCTGAAGGTGACAGACGATCAGTCACAGCTGAAGTGCAGATGGAAGGGGGCGCTGACGCAACTCTTTACGACAGAAGATATGTCCGCAAGTCTGGACTAATCTTGTCACGCCCAATTCCTCTACGGGATGGGCGGGAGAGTCCATGGCCATCGCTGTCTCCTCCTCCGCCACCAAAGCCAGGAACTGCGTGAGGCAAATCGGGCATGGGGAATCTGTGGTGATTGTGATATTGATCCGGCTGTTTGGGAAACAATGAATTGTTGCTAGCTTGCCTCCGTGTCCCAACTCGATGATCTCACTTTCCTTCAGCCTCGGGAGCTCGTTTGAAAACGATTCGAGTTGTGCATCAACTCTATATTTCGACATCAACTGTGGTCCTTGGACTCAAGCTGTGCACATACCGATCTGCCTCTGCATTCATGAGCCTATCTATGTCACGGTGGAAGGATATGACACGCAGCGCATCCGTCATGCTACGGGCTCTGGGACGGTTAGACATGACTGGAGAGTATGAAGAGACTGTTGGCCGGACTGGGCCTCAGCCTGCCCCTGTATTGCGCAAGCTCGATCACAGCCGCTCGATGTCAACTTCACGTGTGCGAGTTCCTTTTATAGGCGCGAACCTTTTATAGAATGCATCCGTCGGAATTCGGACTTCAACTCTTCCTCTCCCATGTGCCCGCCCGTCACGGAGGACGCGCATCAACCGGTATCTGGCATTTCGCATGACGGTCTGCATATGCCATCGCTTGTTTGTACTCAAAATATCCAGCGCCCGGCGACGAACAGCACAATCGTCTCGATATGCATGACAATGCCGTATGCAGACGCCCACTGTCGTATTGTACCTGCGTCACCAGCATAATGGGATATCTGTCCCTGTTGCGCAGCGTCGCCGGTGCGCAAGCATGGAGAACGGCCCACAGTCAAGACGATCAACTCGGTTGCCGTTCGACCCGAATGCCCAAAAGCCGGCGATTGAACTCATTCACCGGGGCCCATGCGGTATGTGCAGGCATCACCAAGGCGACATGCCGTCGGTTGCTACGTTGGGCAGATAATCGGATAACAATCACACGCTTCCACTGTTGTTGATCAGACGCCCAAAGGACGCCCGGGCCCGACTGTTCGTACCGAAATTACTATTGTCCCAAAATGGTTGGTCTCCTCCTGCGATCGCTATTCAACATTTGGCATTCGTGACAGAGGTACGCGCCCATATGCCCTGCACTAAACCGGTCCTTATAATCTCCCTCGTTCGTAATTCAACTTCATTTCTCCTCTCCCGGGTCCCCTTCCTCTCTGCACTCGGCGCACGTCTTGCCCCCGACATTCCTTCATCTACCCTCCGCTCGTTGCCACGAAATGCGTGCTTCTTCTGTCCTTTATTATGCAGGTCTATTCGCCGTCGCTGTGGAAGCTCTTCCCCACACCCCGCGCAGCCCCTTTGGACACGCTCGGTCTAACATCATGAAAAAGCGTGATAACCCTAAGTTTGTCTTCGCCCACCACATGGTGGGCAACACCTATCCGTACACTGTCGACAATTGGGCGTCCGACATCGCCCTGGCGCAGTCATCAGGAATTGACGGCTTTGCTCTCAACGTCGGCAGCGACGTTTGGCAGCCAGCACGCGTACAGGACGCGTAAGTTTGATATCGATAACCTTGTTGTGGAGTCTTTCTGAACCTGTCATCAGGTATACCGCGGCCGCTAATTCTAGCACGGATTTTAAACTGTTCCTCTCGTTCGATATGAGGTACATACTTTAAAAGCGCTTAGAAACCCTAGCTAACACATAACCACACTAGTGCTCTGCCTTGCAGCTCGCCCGACGATGCTCAGACATTGCGAAACTACATTACTAGCTATTCATCGCACCCGAATCAATTCATTGTTGATGGACGTGTGTTTGCTTCGACCTTCTCTGGAGAGAGCTGTACCTTTGGCCAAGACTCTGTCCCGGATGGCTGGAAGTCGCAGTTTACCCAGCACCCTGACCTGACCGGAGCCAATGCCGTGTATTTCGTGCCGTCTTTCTTCATTGATCCGAGCACTTTCAATCAGTACCAGGGCGTTATGGACGGCGATTTTAATGTGAGTTCGTGTTCATGCAATCCGACCAAATAATCCTATTGCTAACGTCGCGAATAGTGGAACTCGGGTTGGAATGTCGGTCTGACACCCGACCAGCTCAACTCTGCCCTCAACAGCGTTGGTAGCGGTCTCGGCTCTTTGACTGGTGCCATCACGAGCTCTATCACTCAGGCGGTCAGCGGACTGGTCGGCACCATGGACTCCGATAATCAGCATCTCCAGGCACTTTCTTCGGTGTCGAGCAGTCTGTCTTACATGGCTGCTGCCAGCCCGTGGTTCTTCACCCACTATGGTGCGAATAGCTACAACAAGAATGTACGTACATACACTTGTGCTCTAGCAATAATCTGCTCACTATCACTGCAGTGGATCTACCTCGCCGACTTCTTCCTGTACCCCACGCGTTGGGAGAACCTCATCAGCAACCGCAATTCCGTCGATTTCGTGGAGTGTATCTCCTGGAACGACTACGGCGAATCCCACTACCTCGGGCCCATCGAGGGCGCCCAGCCCAACTCCCAGGCTTGGGTGGACGGTTTCGATCACACTGGCTGGCTCGACATGACGAATTACTATGCTACCGCATTCAAGACCGGCAGCTACCCGAACATTACCCAGGACAAGCTCTACATGTGGGCCCGTCCTCACCCGACGAATGCCAACTCGCCCGACCCAGTGCCCAAGCCGACGAATTTCCAGCTTGTAAGGTTTCCGCCGCTAAAGTTGACATCTGTTCACTGACTTGTGGCGTAGGACCAAGACACACTCTGGGCGGTCGTCTTCGCCACTGCGCCTGCCACCGTCACGCTCGCCACCGCGGACTCAACGTCCCAGGATTTCTTCGTGCCCGCTGGTGTGACCAAGCTCTCCCTGCAACTAACACCAGGCGGCTACATGCAAGGGACCATCTCTCGCAACGGCAACACAGTTGTCGATCTCAAGCCCGACAACTACACCTTCAACCCGAACCCGCCAACATACAACTATAACGCGTTCGTCGCGTTCGCGAGCTCTTAAGCGACCCGCGCTTCCCCTTTCCCCCTGCCAAGGAGGGAGCCGCGGGCCGTCTCCACCCCTTGCAGGACCTGTATACCTGGAGCTGACCCTGCGCCCGGCTTTCCGCGGGTCAGCCAATCATTCGATTCGTTGTTCTGCATCCTCGCTGCGTCGATGTGATTGCTGTCTCTATAGTTGTTGCTCTGAGATATGCTGTAATTGCTGTTCGTTCCGCGCTCTCTGGTAGACTTATCACACGTACTGTACTGTTCTAGGTAAACATGAAGGCATAGAATGTAGTCATGGTGTATGCACTGAATATGGCTGGTAATTGTTCTCTCGTTTGATCGGTGTGACGAGTGGGCTCAGACTTGCCGCTTAGGAGCGGAACGCAGTGAGAGCTACATATCTTGACTCGTGCGAGTTCATATGCGTGAGCGCTCATTAAGCGCCATCGAGATCGAGATTCGGCGCTATGATACGCTTCTCAGTGTCATCACGTGATCGTTTACCATTTTCCAGTCCCGGGCATGATCTCGGAGAAGTTGTGATTTCTTGGTCCGAGGCCCTCTGCATTTATCACAAAACGCACCGGAAGGAGCGACATTATGGACCGGAACCGGCAGAGATTCAACGCGAAAGCCCGACAGTCGACTGCGGGTGCATCGCACAAGAAGAAGGCCCGGCGCAAGACACAGGATGCGACAGCTGCAGACCAGCCGGATCCCAACGCCGAGATTGTCGCACCCAAGTCCGAGGAGCAGAAGGAGCTGGATCGGAAAGAGAAACTGAAGCAAGAAGTATGGTTCTGTGGTTGACATAAGTTCTCAGAGTTGTCTGACAAACCCGCGGTGCAGTTGATTGCTCAGTCTGAATCCAAGTTCAATAGCAAGAAGAAGAAGCGGCTCGAGAAATACATTGTCAGTCGCCGTCTGCTGGAATTGCCCACCGCAGAACTGACAATAATGTCTCCATACAGGACAAGAAGCTTAAGCAGGAAGAACGCTTGGTGCTGTTTGACAAATTATCGTACGTGTTGTCTGCAGTTTCATTACAGATACGTTCTGACAAGGGATATAAGGAAGACACAGGCTCAACTTTCTACTGCGCTCCACCTTCAGTCCTCGTCGACGCTTGGTACCGGCAAGCCGAGTACGCACAAGGAGCGCCTTGAGAAGGATGAGGACAAGGAGGTCCGCCATGCCATCTCTGGTGTGAAAGGCAAGAGAAGCAGAATTCGCGACGCGTATTCGCGCCACAGCGCAAAGGAGAGCGATGAAGAGGATGACGGGCTACCTACGGAGTTTATGCAGGTGGACCAGGAGGAGCGCGCGACTGCAAGCCCTCAGCCAGAGGAGGGATCGTCACGGGCTACTCCCATTGTAGTCGTTGATGAAGGATTCTCTACCCACCAAGTCCTGGAGGGCCCGAAGATTTCTGTCATAGGCAGTGCATTGCAACGCAATGCTGATGGCACTGTCGTCGCTCCGAAAATCGTCACACGAAAATCAAAGGGCGCGAAGGTACGCCACCCAATGTAATACACTATATCTATCGGTCTGATCTACATTTTACAGGCTTCATTCGCGTCCTGGGGCAAGCGCGCTCCAATGCAGGCCGTGGCCGGCGCTGATTCCGACACTTCGTTCGACAGTTCTGACTCTGCCTACGATACGGCCGAAGAACAAGAGGAGGACAGCGAGAGCGATGTTGAGGGAGTTGAAGATCGACATGAAGAGGATTTGGATGAATCAGAGTCTTCCTCTGAGTCCGGAGAATCTTCAGCACATGAGGACGAGCCTGGTGAAGAAGGGCCGCAAGCTGGCACTAAGCGCAAACGGCTAGGGTTTAAAGCATGGGCCATGCAGCAATTGAGCGCTGCAAAAGGCTATGTTGCTCCCCTCCCTAGCGGCGACCCTGAATCAGAGCTTGCGAAGTCAATTGACGTAGAGCAGACAGCCCCACCTCCAAAGAAACGCAAGGTCGATTTGTCTTCGGAACCCCGCGAAATGCGTGGACCTCTCGGCGAAGACCTCCAACTACCATCCTCATCTTTTGCGCACCGCGTTCAGGAGGCGTCGAAGAAAGCAAAGGAGGAAGGCACTGCGCCCAAGCGGAAAGTCATCAGTGTCACGCGTCCCGCGGAAGTGGAAGAGTCGAGAATCCTGCTCCCCATTATCGCGGAGGAGCAACCGATCATGGAGGCGATTTTGCTCAACAGCGTAGTTATCATTTGCGGTGAAACGGGTAGTGGTAAAACTACTCAGGTCCCGCAGTTCCTCTTCGAGGCTGGTTACGGAAGCCCTGGGACAGGTAGATCCCGTATCAGCTCCAATATACCTAGAGCTAACCAACCGATCACGCACACGCAGATAATCCTGGCATGATTGGTGTCACCCAGCCACGGCGAGTCGCAGCCATGTCCATGGCTTCGCGTGTTGCACAAGAGTTGGGCTTGGGTTCGTCGCGCGTATCCTATCAAATCCGATACGACGCTACTGTGTCGCCGACCACCTCGATCAAATTCATGACGGATGGTGTCTTACTCCGAGAGCTTGCTACCGACTTCCTCCTGACGAAGTACTCTGTCATCATCATTGATGAAGCTCACGAGCGCAGCATGAACACAGACATCTTGATCGGCGTACTCAGCCGGGTTATCAAATTGAGAGAGAACCTGTGGAAGGAAGGCAAGGATGGTATCAAGGTGCGTACAGGATGCCAACACGTTTGAATCGCACTCATTGTTTGAAAATCAGCCGCTGCGGCTGATAATCATGTCTGCGACACTTCGGGTTTCTGACTTCGCTGAGAACACGACGTTGTTCGATATTCCTCCTCCCGTGATCAGCGTACCCGCTCGTCAGCATCCAGTGACCATCCACTTCAGCCGGCGCACCGCGTCCGACTATGTTACGGAGGCCATCAAGAAGACGATCAAGATACACACACGCCTACCTCCTGGTGGCATTCTCATCTTCCTCACTGGCCAAAATGAGATTACCGGCGTGTGCAGAAAGCTTGAAGCGCGTTTCAGTCAGAAGGCACTTGAGGAACGCAAGAAAATGCGGGAATCCGCACGCGCTCGAACCAGCAATAGCGCTCTGCTAGCGCCTGGAACGACCGAGTTGCGATCTAATGTGGTGCCTGCGCAAGGTATGTATCACTGGACATCTATGTACCTGCCATATCTAACGCTGCCTAGCTGATGTCGAGGCCGAAGATATGGATCTTGGTGCTGAGCAACAGGACGATGTACTCGCTTTCGATGTCGATGGTGATGGGAAAGAGACGGACGTAGATGCCGAAGCACTGGACAGCGATGACGAGTCAATTGATGACGAAGAATTAGGCATCGATACAGATGAATCAGACGGTATGCTTCACGTTTGAACGTTGCATATATTGAGTGTTCACGTATTTCGACCAGTCCCAATGCACATCGTCCCTTTGTACGCCCTGCTGCCTAGCGAGAAGCAAACGCAAGTCTTTCAGCCCCCACCCCCAGCTTCTCGGCTTGTTGTCGTGTCAACTAATGTCGCCGAAACATCGCTCACGATACCTGGTATCCGTTATGTGATTGACTGCGGACGGGCGAAAGAGGTTGGTCACCATATCTGCCCCTCGTCATCATCGCGATCTCATTGAGCTGATCGATTACTCGTAGCGACGGTATGATGTATCCAATGGAATCCAAGCCTTTCAGGTTAGCTGGATCTCGAAGGCATCCGCTGCTCAGCGTGCCGGTCGCGCTGGTCGCACAGGGCCGGGCCACTGCTATAGGCTATACTCATCGGCTTTGTTCGAAAACTATTTCGATCAGTTCTCGCAACCCGAGATCCTGCGTATGCCGATTGAGGGCGTCGTGTTACAGATGAAGAGTATGCACATTGATGCCGTTGTCAACTTCCCCTTCCCTACCCCACCAGATCGGACAAGCCTTCAGAAGGCCGAGAAGGTGCTCACCCATCTCGGCGCTCTCAGTACTCCAGTTTCTAGCACGCCCAGTGCTGGTAGCATTACGGAGATAGGCAAAGCGATGTCGCTGTTCCCGTTATCCCCCAGATTTTCTAGGATGCTGGTCAGTGGCAGGCAGCAAGGCTGTCTTCCTTATGTGATTGCGATGGTGTCCGCCCTTTCTGTTGGCGACCCTTTCTTACGAGAGGAGGCCCTTGAGGGCGAAGAGTCTGACGAGGATGAGGAAGATCTCAGCCACCTTACAAGCGAGGCGGCCAAAGCTAAGGAGGCTCGCCGACTCCGTCGCAAGGCCTTTTTCCAGTCCCAGCAGGTATGTACATCGTACATGATCTATACAACTTTCCGTTGACGGTACTCGTGAAGACGCACGCATCTCTCGGCAATTCTACTAGTGACGTGTTCAAGATTCTGTCTGTAGTCGGTGCATATGAATATGCTGGAGGTGGTCAGAAATTCTGTTCGGACCATTTCGTGCGGCCTAAGGCCATGGAGGAAATCCACAAGCTACGAGCCCAGATCAGCAATATCGCGCAGACTAATTTCCCGGACTTGGACACCGGATTTGTACCAGACCTTAGACCACCTAGCAATCTACAGGTAAGTGGCGGCAAATGATCACCAATCGCCCGTATCTTATGTGTGATTTAGTTGAAAGTACTAAAACAGCTCATTACCGCTGGATTTGTCGATCAAGTTGCAGTCCGTAAGGATATCGCGCAGAAGGGTAGTGCATCGGGTGAACAGTACACAACTTCAAAGGGTGTTGCCTACAGAGCGTTGGGCATTTCCGAAGACGTGTTCATCCATCCGTCCTCTGTCCTATCCAGTAGACCACCCCCTGACTTTGTGGTCTACCTCGAGGTCGTCCGGACTTCGCGAATCTACATAAAAGGTATGTGGTACGCCCTTGTTGATGACACATTTCTAACATTCGAGATTAGGGTTGACTGTTGTGAACGCTGCATGGTTGTCCAATTTGGGGAAGTCACTCTGCACATTCTCTAAACCCGTAAAGAATAAAGATGGGAAATCTATGGTCATTCCACGCTTTGGTCCGGAGGGGTGGCAGTTGCCCGCTATCACACAGGATTAGAATTACAAGTAGATAGTGATATCTAGGTGTCTCAATCAGGATATGGTATGCATGTATGCAAGGTGCAGATCTCTATGGTCATAAGTTACTATGTGCGATGTCTCGAAAACATTGTGGACTGGAAAGCAGAATGAAGTATCTTAATGCAGATGTCTATGTAATTCGTTGCTGCATAAAGTTCTGTCACTACGCCCACGTAACGGCAATTACCCTCGCTCACCTTGTTCTTCGGTATGAAAAGATTGGGAGCTTGCTTTGGACGCTTCGCCGGTGGCTTGACCTTCGGCTTCGTGACCTGCGCCTCTGGCAGTGGTCTGGAAGTCGAAGGGGTAGCATCATCGTCATCTGAGGCCGGTCGTTTTCGTGGCACGGTTGCGTCGTTCGACGTCGCTACAACAGCAAGAGGTGAGGCATCAGCACTGGCAAGCGCCTCCTTGGATGCTTTGGCCGAAACGACGCTTTTATAGGCATGTGGGGTAACCAGATCAGAAGGTATGACGGGCTCAGCTTGAGGTTCAGATCTTTTCTTGATGGCAGATGATAGTGGCTTGATAGCAGTGATCGGCGCAGTGAAATATGCCGTATCGGTCTAAGAACTGTTATTTAGCATGAGGGTCAAGAAAGAAATAATACGACTAACATCAGCTAGGCAAGATCTCGTCCGGGCGTCGACGACAATATCTCGCCAGACATCGTCACTTCGCTCCAGAGTGGAAGCATGACCAAGTACGAACAGAGACGACTTGGCACGGGTCAAGGCTACGTTCATGCGCCGAATATCTGAGCATGAATCAGTACTACTGCATGGTCGTATTCGCTGGGATTACCTCTCAAGAACCCAACACTGGTCACGCCGGGACCTGCTCGGACGCACGATAAAATGATTACATCCTTCTCTTGACCCTGAAATCCATCGACGGTGTTGAAGTCGATAGTTCCGGTTATGTCCGATCCAAAACGCTGCTCAAATACCCGGCGCAATTCCCAAATCTGACCGCGATACATGGAGATGATACCGACTTTGAAGTCGAAGTCGAATGCTTTGAATTCCTGACGGAGTCGGTTGTATAAGGCGACCGCTACTTGTGCCTCACTGCGGTTCACTAGGGAATGTCCGCCTCCATGTCCAGCTTCTTCTCGGCCTTCCCCCACGTTGAAAAAACGATATGTGCCGAACTTCGGATGCGAGTGCCATGGTCTGCGAGTCTTCACCGCCATGTCCGGCCCATCTTGTAAGCGCTTATTATAGAACAATTGACTAGGCAGTCTACTGATGTCCGGGTGCATACGGTATTGGATGCTGAAGATTACAACTAAGCCATATCACCAAGGCCAGAGGCAATCATACGTACCTCAGAAGATGTGCAACATTTGAGTTCTGTTTGTGCAGTCTAACGAACAGTGATTGGTCATACCCAAATTTACAAGCCTGGAATGGCTTGTCAGAAGAGCCATCATTATCAACACTTAAGGCTCACCTCCTGCGACTTGACGGTAGGCGGCAGCTGTTGAGGATCTGGGTAAAACCGATCAGATCTCATACGTTGTTCATCAGCGAGCGAACATACCTCCTACCATGACGCAGCGGCTGCATCGATACTTCAGAGGGATCAATGAACTGAGCTCGATGGATTGTGCAGCTTCGTCGATGATGATCAAGTCGAAGTCCAGTTCCTCTAGGTACTCGTATGCTGACCCAGACAGTGTGCTGCAAATAACATCCGCCTCTCGGAGTACTTCGGCACGGAATTTACGTCTGGTTGCGTCTAGAGTACGCGAATCCGACTTCTGCTTATCCTTTGCTTTGTCTATTTGATGACTCAGCATGACTCGCTGCTTGTTGAGTTTCTTGATCTCTTCTTCAAGGGCGAGGGTTCTGGCTGAATTATCGTGGATATTCGTGATCTCCTCCATCTTTTGTTGGCGAATCGACTTTACTGATTCAAGTTCTGTCCGCAAACGGGCGATTTCACCTCCAGAAGTCTTGGAAGAGTTGTTGAGCCCGGGATAAGCGTTCAACTTCTGTTCGATGAGCGATTCCAATGAAATGTCTCGGACGCTAACGTTCATACTATTGCTATTGCCGACCCTGACGACTTGTGGGCATATAGAACGGCGTCCTGCACCAGACACCCCTTCCTTTAGACGATGCGCTATCTCGTCGATGGCAGCGTTACTTGGGGCGCATAGAAGGACCTTCTTTGCAGGCTCTTTGTCTGCGGGTCCTGCAGTCCTTCCAATCGTAACGGCAGTAACTGGTCGTGGACGTCGTGATAGGAACGCGTGGACCAGTCCACAAATAGTGGACGTCTTTCCTGTACCTGGAGGTCTGTCATAGAATGAGCGGCTCGTCAAGTGTCATGAGACGATGTACTTGCCCTTGAACGAGAGAGAAACCTTGTACTGCGAAGGCGTTGAGGATCGCCCTAGCCTGTGGCTCATTGACATTATACATCTCCATGGCTTGTCGTACCTCCTTCCCATCCAGTTCTGTGGGCTTCGAGACCTGGGCGCGCATGATTGCCTCAAGAAAGTCGTAATGTGGCAATGCCATGAGCGCGGCATACTCTCGGTGCAACGTAGTCAAGCTGTCGAATTTGCACTGAGTAAATACTCATAACTTCTCGGGGGTTTGTCAGCGCACCTCAGGACCTTGCTCAATTGCCATACGGTACCGACTTGGAGGCCGGGGTCAGCGTTTTGTTGCAAGCAGCGGACCGTAGTTTGGATCCCCATAGGCGTAGACCGAAAGCTCTGCGCTTTCCCGAGTGCATGTTTCTTCGTTCCAGGATGCCGCAAGAGAACAATGTCCGCATCTGTCAGGAACCAGTCCTTCTTGACTGGGTGGTTTATTGAGATTTCCAGATCAACCCAGGTGTCTATGTACTGTCGACTTGCTATTCGGAACTCATACGAGTCACGAGGCTCCTCTTTGGACTCGTTCAGTTGTGTCCAACATTCGAGTACCAGCAGCGGTTCGAATACCCTCCGGAAGTGTGTGACATCGGTGAAAGAGTTCGGTATCGGCGAGAGCGGAAGTTTTGGACCGGGAGGACTAGGTCCATCGTGGTCGTAATTCCAAGATAAGATGGTCCGATGAAGGTCGGATATGTCTGGCTTCAACCGCAGCTGCATTCGGCGAGCCTCCTCACGCTTCTTAACCCTCTCCAAAGCCGGGTTAGGCGCACTTGTGGGTACGTCTAGCATCTTGACCTGTCGTCGCTCGGCTGGCTTCTTTGTCTTGGGTGTACGCTGCAATTTAGACAAGGCCGCCAAACCTCCACCTTCATCATCGCTTGACTCATCGCTACTGGATGAGAGCTCGCCCGATTGAATCTTGCTTGACCCAGTCGCCAAAGTGGCCACTGTGTCGCGTTTGATATTGACTGGAACGGGAGCTGCCCGTTGTGCAGCAGGTTTGGTTGACCTGGAGAACTTGGGTATAGAGGCTTCTGCCTCTGCGTCGAGTTTCTTCTGGTCATCCGCGGTGAAATAGCTTGAGATCGCATTTTTCTTGGTGAGAGATTTGACTGGAGGCAGGAGCTTCGACTTCGTAACTGTCGCAGGTTCCTTTTTGTCCTGTCGAATATCCTTCTGAGGTTTGGTTGGCTTGGCGGCAGTGGCACCCGTCTCTTGCTTCCCAGGCTTATGAGATATGATCTGCACTTCATCTTCGTCCTCGTCGAAAGAACTGATGGCATCTTGTAGGCGCGCCAGTCGTGTCGTGTCGAGTCGAGTCTGACGCTTCTTGGGGTCCTTCTTCCGCGCATCATCGACGTGTTTTTGTAACTTCTGGCGCGCTTCGTCTGAAGGACGTATGCCCGTGTCATGAAAACAACCGAGGAGGCTTTCCAGTAAAGCAAACGACTGGTGCAGGAGTTCCTCGTCAGTGAGCCTTAGCCACCTTGCCAGCTCTAACAAGACTTGCTGCAAGTCACCGATCATTTTCTTGGCCGTTTCAGAGAGCTTACGCCTTGCTGAGGACTCCTGACGATGAGCAAGAGCCCCGGACTCGATAACCCTCCACTGTGCAAGCATGTCTCTACCAAAAATCAACGCATCTCGCATCCACAGGACCATTTCTTCGTTATCGAAGTGAACCGCCCATCGTGGCGTCCACTTGAAGATCGCCGACAACGCCTGGGTCATCATGTTCCACCATTTTGGAAGCAAATCGGGGAGCTTTGAACCGGGACCGGACTTCAGGAATCCTATGTTGAGCAGCAAGCCATCGGGACTTGAGCAGAGGACGTCAATGACGTCGGTGAGACAGCGTGCAAGAGCTTGGGATAGCGAGCATGCTTCCGGGACGACGCGTGTGTACTCGATGTATGTCCTAAGGAACTTGAAAAGTCCTGACATGGCATTGTGGGGGTACTTCTCCAGGAGAACACGCAAACAATCGATCCGCACCTCCACGTCGAACGCGGCGCCAGCCAGAGCCTGACCGGTCTCTTGAATGGTATCGACTGGGGAGAGCATGAGGAGCATGAGGTTCTCGACCACCTCTGGTCTTCCTAGTAAGTCCGTCACGTCCGATGTGAGGCTCAGATCGAGGTATCGGGATGTAGCATCAGCGAAACCGGACCGGAAGACGGCAAGTGACTCGTTGATGCCCCTCAGGATTGATCGCAGTCCTGCTGGATGCTCAGCCTTCCTGAAGGTCGCCGAAAAGGCGGTCTCTTTGAGATCGTCAACATGGGCCACCTGCGCTATGCTCCCGATGACCATGACCATGCCGTCAGTGTCGCCAGGTTGTATGCTGTCGTAGAAACGTCTCCACATCTGCTTATGTATTTTGGGGCCAGACATTGTGGCCTGTGATGTGCAAACTTGAGAAATGCTGCGCATTACACCCTTGACGTCTCCTTGTAGGATTTGCTTGACTAGTTTTCGAGTAAAGGCACGAGCTTCTGTCCATCTCTCATCCGCGTGAGCTTTGCCGAATGCGACGGACACAATGGTGCTGGCATGTATGTTCATCACCTCCGACACAAGCAGATCCCGCGCTGCGCTCTGCTCGTCTTGCGGGTTCCCTGATGAAGACAAGATGAATAGGATCTAGCCGGACACATGATAAGCTGGCTGCATCCTTGTCACTGCGCAAGACTGACCTTGGCTGCCACCGTCATTGCAGCAGGTCGTAGTCCTTGAAACCGCTCATGTTGCAGTCCTTCACAAAGGAATTGAATGCTGCTCGAAAATATGTCGTTGAACGCAGGTTTGTCACCAACTGCCTTAAGGAACGTCTCGACCCAGGTCAGAAGCCACACGTCCTTGCGGGGATCCGATATTGCCTGCAAAACGTCTAGATAGCGAGGATTGTCCTTGATTGAGCTGAACACGGCCTGAGGGAACTCGGGCCCTTCGCGTGCCCACACCCCGGGTCCGATGCGACTGAGCATGAGGCAGAAAGATTTTAAAACATTGATAAAGTCTAACAGCCCGACCCACAGGGAGCGTACAACCACCAGCGTGCACGAGGCAAGTAGCCATGAAGTCAGCCTTTTCACATATGAGATGAAAGAGGATTCTACTAACGGTTTCCAGTATCGTGGAGATGGCTTGCGACAATTCGGCTCACATCAAGGTGCGGGGCCTTTTCGGCATTGAGTAAAGGGACGGGAGTATAGCGAAGAACACAGAGATATCCTGCCCACAACGCCGTGGCGTCGTCGGTCATTGGGAGAGACACGGCACTACCGTCCGGTGTAACAGCAGGGGAATCTGACATTATACGCGTCGATATGCCCTGCAGTACAGAGACATGCATAGGGGAAAACCGCTTCTCTGGCACAGGTGCTGTCGAAAAGAGAGAAATTTGCAACTGTGCCCACGTTCGAACTTCAGGCTTCTCCGCGACCAATAGCAATAACAAGCCAGGGGGCGGCACATCGATAGGCCACTCCTTGATAAGTGTTTGCGGGACACGCTGATTCACGATCTCGAGGACGTAAGGGTCTTGCAGTATGCGCAAGTTGGATAGGATGTGATATAACACTGTTCGAGGGGCGTTCTCGAGACTGCTCTTCGGTGATCGAGCCTCGTCCGTGTTCCGGTCCAGCTTTGACAGCTCGGTCAAAACGACATCTTTCTCCCATCCATCGAAATTTGTGTAAAAATCTTTGAGGATAATGTCATTGAAACAACCGAAGTATCTGTTAGGACAGATGATAAATGGGTCAGACCGCTGGATCAGACAGGGTCATCACTCACGTATGTCTAGAAGATAACTTTGCCCATTGTAATTCTCGTATACACTCACAGCATCCCACAAGCACCCGCTCAAACTGCTGCCTCCAAGCTAACACGCGAGAAGACTTGTACGCATGCAGCCGGATCAGGAAGGTCGCAGCCTCTCTGACGGTCTCCTCCGCGCGAGAGCAAAACCAGTGGTCGAGGGGTTTGAACTCCGGTGCAGAGTGAGGCTGTGCACGCGGTGGAGGGCCGGTGAGGTACTCGCATATTATAGCGAGAACCTCCTCCGGTGGAATGTTCAATGGCGTGTCTCGCAGCTTGGTGAGAGCAGCCTTGACCTCATCGCATTTCGCGGAGGATGGGGGCATTATATGTATGGCTTCACGAGCGGTACAAACTTCAGGTAGGTGACGTGCAGAATTTGGTTTGCGAGAGCTTCTGTTAGCGCAGTGGCACAACCCTGCGGATGGGTAGCTAGCGGTACGGAAGGAGCCTGCGGCAGGAAGTCAGAGGAAGATATAGCAGAAAATATGGTGATTCAGATGGTATCAATAGTGGCGAGTCACAATTGAGAGCTACACGAGCAGGGCGAGGAGGAGACAGTTGATGAGCAAGACACGACCTCGGCAGACGCGACGCGTTGGGCGTCTGTTGCGTGCGCGTCAAAAGACCTCGTCGTTTGAATCAAACAGTCATCCCGTGCCACTCGACCTCATGGATACAAGCAACGTTGAGTTGATAAACGAGCTTCTAGACAAGGATGTCGAGATCAGAGAAGTACATCCGCACTGATATCTCGATTGGGACCTGCCGAGAACTGGATGTGGATATCTCCAGAAAATCAAGGACGAGGTGAACGAGTTCGACAAAAAGACCCGAACACTATGCGGATTATTGAACAAAATACACTCGACGCGTTCGGAGCAAAGTACATATCTACATCTCAGAACCCGTCATGTAGCTGATGAGTATTCCGAAGTTCCTAGCCTCCTGAACTCAGTTCGGCCGGTCTTGAACAGTTGCCAGGACACATCCGCTGCACTTGCGGCCCTCATTCCTGCAAATCAGTTCTGGAGATGGAGGGACATGTGGACCAACTCCTTACGTAGTGCAGTTTTTGCAGCGACACTTATGCACTACCTCGAGGCTGGCACACTCTTGACACTGCCTAGCGTGAGCGAAATTCTGGGCAGTAAGTACTATCTCTGCGTGTTACGTTTGAAAACTAATGTGCCGTAGTTAAGGATGAATGGAACGATCGCTTTGCTCTGAGTGCTGAAGACTACCTCCATGGGCTTATCAGCCTTGTCAACGAACTGGTACGTGCGAACTTGAGAACCTATCAGTCGTCGCTCATTCGAAGCCCTGATAGTCGCGCCTGGCTGTAAATTCTGTCACCCTTGGAAACTTCGAGGAACCTATCAAGATATCCGTCTTCGTCAAGGATGTATTTGCTGGCTTTGCTATGGTGCGTAGGTTTGGGCTCCAAAAACTACTTACTAACGACGATCTAATTGCAGCTAAACCTGAAGAATGACGCACTTCGACGGAGATACGATAGCCTGAAGTATGACATCAAGAAAATCGAAGAGGGTATGTCTCTGAACCAGTCCTTGGGGATATCTAGTGACATGTCTTAGTTGTATATGATGTTTCTCTCCGGAAACTCGCCCCAAGCACGAAAACATCCGATGAAGCGCAACATGTCGCCTCTTAGTTGCTCCACGGCCGCGATTTTGGACCCACAAGCCCTGTGGTTGCACTCCTATTACTGTAACAGATAATTTGTACTACAATCAGCACACATTTGGTCCTTGAAGAAAGTGTTCGTGGTACTTGTTGCGTTGTACTATGTATGCAGCCACCAAAAAACGTTCCGAGCAGATGATCTCTACATCTGTCGGTGCCCGAACCGCGCGCCTGAGCCCACGTGTTCGTGATTATACCTGGATCAAGATCCGTGAGAAGCCGCGGGCTTGAATTCCAGATCGCGGCCTGATGCGTCCATCTTTCACATTCGGCTTGACATCCATCTGCCGAACATCTCAGTCGTCTTCCTCCTCCACGTACGGGTAACATCTGTGATTTTTGATCACATGTCGAATCGGCGAGGAATATCCAAGCGTCCCGCCTCGTCCGAAGGTCGGATTTTGTTCATGTCTCCTAATATAGTAGACATTGTATTCACACTTGAAGGATTAGAGGTCGAGTACTGGTCGCATGCTTCGAAACAGATCCAAAAGTTGTCTGCAATGCATGCCGACCAGGCATCTGCGGACACTGTTGGCAGAATAAACCGATTATGGTCGGGCTGGCCCTCTGGAGATGCGTCACCTCCAGAGGGATACGAAAGCGTCAGGAACACGTACAAGAAGCTAAGGTCCGGATTAGAGGACATTCAGAAAAATGCCGAAGAAGAACTACAGTAAATCAGATGGAAATTGAGGCTTGTTTTTCTCTCTTACCTGTCTCTCCTAGGGCAATTGATAAGGCCATCGAACACCTCGGGATCCTGATCGCTTTGCGCAAGGCTTCGGAATCAGTTCCTCCAGGTCAGCACTCCTGTCTGTAATCTTGTCCAAGCTTTCGTTGAATGGACCAGCCACAGACAAGCGCGCAAAACGCCCGCGTGGCCACTCACCTCCCCCTGTGTCTAGTCCTGCATCATCAGCGGTCGCGACCACACGTGCTGGTTCTATCACGGTACCCCCTCGTAATTCAGTCGGTCCGCAACCACCAATACCGTTTTCACGTGAGCCAAAGGCACGTAGAGAAGCACTGGCGAAGCAGCTTCCTCTTCAGGAGGGCCGTAAGGTGGCTTTCCATCCACCTCAGAACACAAGTAGGGCTGCGGATAGCGTTGCCACTGGTAAAGATGAAGAGTGGATCCTCGCAGTCGTTACAAAATGCATTAACCAAGATAAGAATCGGTTAGCAGAGTTACTTCAGACTGCTTCGTTGCTTGGCCTGAATAAATTGGAACTATAGGTACGAAGTTCAGGATCCCGAACCGCAGGAGGATGGTCAGCCCGGCCAGTAAGTAACCCACGCAACCCGTCGTGTTCATGTCCCTCACTAATTGTGCTAAAGATGCTACAACACCACCCTGCGTGCTATCATACCCCTGCCTGACCCGAACGCGCCACCGGATAGCGCTGCGCATTTGAACGCATATCCAGAGTTCACTACCGGTTCGACCGTGATGGCATTATACCCAGATACCAGCTGCTTCTATAGAGCGGAAGTACTTGCTAGCCCGCGAGATCTACAATCTGGTAGAGTCAGTGTCAAGTCTTCACCAAGGTCTTACCATGAACTGATGGTCTATCCCAGACTGGACCGCCTGGCAAGTCGATGGCGGCTCCCATGTATAAACTCAAGTTCGAAGACGATGACGATCAAGAACACCATGTTTCAGCTCAATGGGTCGTTGAGTGGCCCGGAGGCTCATGAGAGCGTGGTTTGTGGATGGCTCCGATATGTATTTGTATGCTGCACGTCTTGCTTGTAGAACCACGGTCATTGTACTTTTACTGTATAGTATGCAATGGGATCGCCCACAACGCGATTTGATTTTGTTGCTCAACCCAATGTGTAATTTTCTTCGTTTGAAGTCATCTGATGATGTACAAGGCCATAACTTGGCGACCCAAAATCAAACCTTCCATCGGTCTTTTTATCATCGGTTACCAAGACGTATGGTGCGCAATATGTGACAGTTGTTAACTTCACTCGATGCAATCGGATATGGTGTAGTGGCTAACATTATCGCCTCTCACGCGATAGCCCGGGGTTCGATTCCCCGTATCCGAACTATATTTTTTGTTGGCCCGGACGAGAAACGTACCCAGACGCCCGTAGCGAAAGAGTTCGAGAGCAGAGAGCACCAATGATGTAACTGACATTGTCAACACCGTTTGAGTGCCTATTTCATTCGTGGTCTCGCAGAATTCATTACTGTCTGTAATCGTTCACATCAATGGGTATCAACGAGCTGACGAGCGTACGACAGTGCTTCATGTCCTGTGCCGGAACACGGGCGTGGTAGAGAGAACAAAAGGTACTGTATGCAATTTATTAAGCAAGGCAACATGTTGCACTGCTCAAAACAATATATATGTTTGAAATGCACGATATTTTGGTGCAACAATACATAAAGTAGGTAGGATCGAAAACAGCGACGATTCCCCCAGCATCACGCAGAACATCGACGCACAAAAAACCTTCGGATACGGGGAATCGAACCCCGGGCTATCGCGTGAGAGGCGATAATGTTAGCCACTACACCATATCCGATTGATGATCAGGTCGTATTAACAATATACCACGCGCGGCGGTGCGTCCGGCGGATGTACTGGTTCGCGAAGCCCAAGTTCGTCTTCAAATGCGATTGTGTGGGACCAGGTTCTGCTGATGAGCAAGATGCCTACGATTCAGCGACGCGCGCCAAGGCTGTGGGACAATTAAAGGAGTTCACGGACGATGGAGATGATCAGATGAAGTGCCGACCATCACAACATTCAGGAGAGTTCTATACCTCTCCGGAGCGTTCTAGGCGGGCGAGTATGGACTAGCGAGAACCGGAAAGACTCCTAAATGCGATGACGAACATATTGAAACCATTACTGCTCATATTGGGATTTAGATGAGCCGAGCACCTTCTCGACGGTTCCGTCTGCGCAAATTCAGTAGTGAAGGCGGCGCAGTATATATAACCTCACCGGATAGACTGCAGTCTCAGAAAACAATATCCAGCTACTCGGCAACCACCTGATACCCCTCGTACTATCCTCACACACCTACCTTACCACCTGATCATGTCCCTCACCCGCCAATTCTTCCACGAGCTGCGCCCGCTCTTCCGCATGCTC
Source organism: Gelatoporia subvermispora B (assembly GCA_000320605.2). NCBI lineage: Eukaryota > Fungi > Basidiomycota > Agaricomycetes > Polyporales > Gelatoporiaceae > Gelatoporia > Gelatoporia subvermispora. The sequence continues at coordinate 1,725,354 of KB445793.1, forward strand.
GACCAGCCCCTTGGACGGAGCTTCCCGCGCGGCTTCCCCGAGGCGCGCGGGCTCTCGCTGTTCGACGACCCGTTCTTCCACTCGCCTGGCGCGCTGCGCCCCGCGGTGGACGTGGCCGAGGAGGGTAACAAGTACATTGTCGAGGCGGAGCTGCCTGGAGTGAAGAAGGAGAACATCGAGGTCCGCGTCGGCGACGGCGGCAGAAGCATCACTATCGAGGGGCGCGTCACAAGACGGAGCGCGCCGCAACAGGAGCAGCAGCAGCAAGTCGAGTCGCCGGCGTCGGGCGCGGGGTCATCTTCTGCTGGGGACCTTAACGAGAGTGCAGGTAGGTTTGCTTCCCGTGAGAGAGTCCGTGCGGCTGATGCTGATGGGTGTCTTTTGACAGACTCGCAAACGCAGGCAGTAGCGAATGCGGAGGAGCAGAACCAGATCTCCTCGGAGCGGTCGTTCACAGGCAGCTCGACGTTCACGCGCACCGTATGGCTGCCGCGCCCAGTCGACGCGAAGAACGTCTCGGCGAAGCTGGACCACGGTGTTCTGACCTTGACTGTTCCGAAAGCGCAGGATTCCGAGAGCGTGCAGATAAACGTCGAGTAAAGTGTGCATCGTCGCAAAATATTGTCACGTTCCAATGAGAACACCCTGTCATGTATCAAACGAGGCTTCTGTACCATCATATATGTATCAATAATACGTCGCCACTCGTTGTCATTGTCCGAAGTTTGCAAGTTACGAGAGCAAGACCATCCCGCAGCAAGAGTGCATTTTGTCCGCTGTGCAACTTACGATTCAGAAGGTACATTGGCTGCAATCACGTCAGAGCAAGACTCGTGTGTGATCTACCTGCCAGAGGGAAAACGCGGTGCGCAGCGAACAAGCGAGGCATCCCAGAAAGCCGATGGAGACGAGTAGAAAGCAAGAGGTACGGCGCTCGCCTGAGTCGCCTCAGCCACCCTGCCGCCGGCAGTCCATCCAACTTTCACTCCCTGCCACAGCGCATCCGCCTGCCCTCCCTCCAAAGCCTCCGTCCCCCTCTCCCACCCACCGTCCCGCCCAACGCCCTCCCCCAGGCCTCGCACCCGCGCCCGGCCCCCAGCACCGGATCCACACCCGCACGCTCCGCCACATCCGCCACACCACGACTGCACGCACCATGGCGCTCGGCGGCGGCCAGCCTGCGATCGCGCCCTCGAGTGACTTCGACTCCGCGGACGAGGAGATCGACCAGCTCGACTCGGACCTCGAGGACGCGCCCGGTGGTGGAGGCGGCGGCGCGGGGAAGACGCGTCCGCGGCGCAGCGGCGAACGCGTACCTGGGCACACGCTGCTTCCCCAGGCGCGCCTCGAAAATATATTACATGCAGATGGTGCGTGTCATGATGCGTTCTCTGCCGCGTGGCGAGTTCTGAACATATGTGGGTGAGCAGGAAGCGGTGGGCAGCTGTCGAAGGAAGCGCTGTTCATGCTTTCGGTTGCGACTGTGAGTGCTAGTGAAGCTGGTATTCATCAGGCCTAGAACTGATTGGTTGGCTATATTCGTGGTCCTTTGTAGGAAGAGTTCCTGAAGCGCTTCGCCGCAGCTGGACTGCGAGAGGCAAATGCAGCACGACGGGCTGTTGTAAATTACCGAGATATCGGTGTGTACTTCCGGCTTTCAGTGTCTCCAAGACACACGCTAAGCATTCCGCAGCTCAAGTCGCTCATGCACAGCCTGAATTCCATTTCCTTCAAGGTATGTACATTGCAAAGCATTCTGCATCTCATTCGAGTCTGATCCACTCACGATTCCTCCTTTGCATGAAGACATAATGCCCAGGCCTATCACACTCGCCGAGGCGCTCCAGCGACGCGCCACAAAAGAAAAAGAGATGCTCGAAGATGACCCTGCCATCTCCGCCGTAGCACTCACCGCTCCTCTCCCTCCTTCCGTCAGCTTCTCCAACACCACCGCCCCCACCCAGCACCACCTACCAACTCCCAGCGCGAGCGCCAGTGCAAGCACACGAGGCAGGGGCAAAGCGCGCCAGAACCAGAGCCAGGCTCATGCGAACGGGCGCGCGAGCTCCAGCGCAAATGGCGCCACAAGCGCAAACGGGACGCCGAAGCCGGATCCCGACTTTGCCCCTAGTGAAAGGGCAGGCGCGAGCGCGAGCGCCTCGGGACGGCCGCGACGCCAGTCGACGAGACGAAGCCAGGCGCAGGTACAGGCGCAAAACGCGGAAAGCGCAGAACCGGCCTCAGCAAGTCAGACAAACACCAGTGCGACTATGAGCGCCCCGCCCGTGCCTCTGCGCTCGAGCAGCGGCCGCGTGCGCACGCGCACTGCGAAAGCCGCGCAAGCGGATACGCATGGGCAGGGGCACGCTGTAACGAACGGTGGTGGCCGACATAGTTCGCCCGGAGTCCCGCCGGCGCAGAATGGGCACGCTGGTGGGCACACACACGTGCAAGTGCACCCGCACCCGCACCCGCACCCGCACCCGCATATACATGCACATTCGCACACACCGACGGGTCCTGCGTCAGAGTACCTTGCGCAGCGTACGCCGCCGACGGGTCCTGCAAGCGGATTCTTGGAGCCTGCATATGGGTCGATATTCGGTGCAGAGAACCCAGGGCGAACGATTTATTCAAGAGAGCCGTTGCCAAGGCCGGGACGATAGGCATGTAGGAGAGGCAGAGTTGTGGAGGTTTCGAGGAGGGGGAGCAAGGGACTTTCGTTCGGAATTGCTGGGTTAGTGTATTATGGTTGTGTAATGTTAGGGAAATATGAACGATGTTCCCACTGTTCCGGACTACCGTACAGATCTGTCGGGGCTTGGGAAAGCGTGTCGTGGTGAAGGCGTGCTGTTCTAGCAGTTTCGGGGTACGCGTACTGATGTCCCCGATCATTCGGTGATATGCAGCACCAAGTAGGCATGTCGGTTTCAGTAATGGGGTGGTACGTGTGAGACGGGCGGTAGCGAAGGCGAGGCGTGTCAGAGAGGCCGTGATGATAGGCAGCTTGTATTATGATCCTAATTATGCCTGTGTGTTCGTGAATTGAGTTCTGTACAGAATGAAACCGGCTGGGCGTGTGGAGGCTCGGGCTTCAGGGGCGGAAAGCCGGGATAAGGTGAGTGGAGGTTTCAACTCAACGAGAGGGGCGTCGGGCACGATGAGACCGAGCAGCAGTCGGCCGTAGGGTGCTGCGAGAAGCGTCGGCCATAGCGAGCGAGAGCGAGAGGTGGTGGCGGCGATGGGCGGACGGAGGCGGTCTCAAAGAACGGGGTTAGGGGCGGTGCAATTGCAGGGTTAGGGGCAGGATATGTCATCGCGCGTGCGTTTCAAGCGTGGTTTTCGGATTGGAGGAAGCGGAGAGGCCGAGGGGATGACTGTACACGGCAAGGGCATGACAATTGAGTTGACAGAGTCTTTTGGCTATCCACTTGTCCGCCGGCCGATTGGAGGCAGGGCCAACACGAACTCCCTTCGGAGTCCGGCCAGAAGCTCCTCCTGATCCTGACCGTCACCCGACCAACCCCACCTTCCGCACCTTCCGCGCTCCATCATCCGCTCCTCATTATCCTTTCTTTCACCACCACCACTACCACATCCGCCCGCCCATTTTTTCCGTCTGTACAACACTCTCACCCACACCCAAGCGCTACCATCATGGCGCCAAGCCCACAAGACCAAGAAAAAGCATTGCAAAAGTTCCGCGAAGAACTCGTCAAGCAGGACCTGATTCATGACGGGGACACTATCGGTACCGACGATGCCACCCTTCGGTAAGCGTTTAGACCTCGTTATGCCCGCACTCTGCAACTGCGGACGCTTGCTTCGATCGGGCGAGAGGGCTCAATCGGGCTTTGAGTGCACCCACACTTTTCTTCCCATGTACACACTCCGTCATGGCATCTAAAAGAATGTTGCTACTTGTACCTTCCCGCGGGAGCATCACTTTGCATAGCGCACGATTTGACGACCATGTGCACTGACCCACCTTCGTCAGCCGTTTCCTCCGTGCCCGAGGGTTCAACCTCAAACAGGCCATTCAGATGTGGAGGAATTGTCAGAATTGGCGCAAAACCGTTGATGGCGTTGGTATTGACGAGTTGTACCGTCGCATGGACCCTTACGACGTAAGCATTCCTCTTACTGGCTTTGCCACTCACCCTGACCTTCTTCTAGTACCCCGAGCGCGACTGGGTTTTTGATTGCTGGCCACTCTACTTTCACAAAGTGAGTCATCTTCAATCCTTGTTCTGATAGGGGCTCACCCGTTCACCCGTTTTAGACTGATAAAAAAGGCCGGCCCCTGAATATCCACCGCTTCGGCGGCATCAACATGCCGAAGTTGTACGAGCACGTCTCGCCTGCGCGTTTCTGGCAGACTGTCCTCGTCAACGCTGAGTCGCTCACGCGCGAAGTTCTTCCCGCGTCTACTCGCGCTGCAGGCAAACATGTCGACGGCACGTTCGTCATCGTCGACCTCAAGGGCTTCGGCCTCTCGCAGTTTTGGCAGATGAAGAACTTTGCGCGCGACGCCTTCCAGGTGTCGCAGGACTATTATCCTGAAACGTACGTCTTGGTCCGCATGTTCCGTTTGGGATTGGGGCGCTGACGGGGCACATAGGATGGCGCAGCTTGCAATCATCAACGCGCCATCGTCTTTCACGACAATCTGGTCCTTCATCAAGCCATGGCTCGCGAAGGAGACTGTCGCGAAAGTGTGCGTCCTTGGCTCGGACTACGCGGACCGTCTTCGCGAGTGGATCGACCCTGAGAACCTCCCTACATATCTCGGGGGGTCGTGCACTTGCTCCGAGTTCGGCGGGTGCGAGAAGGGCAACGCTGGCCCGTGGATGGAGGCTCGCAGCCAGAAAAAGAAGGAGCAAGGTGAAGGCGAAGAGCAGCTGAAGGAAAGCGCCCAGGCGCGCGGACAAAAAGCGCATGGCGAAGCCGAGCCGGAAGCAGACACTGACACGGAAGCGTCCTCGTCCGCGTCGAGCTCGCCCGCGCCGTCTACCCCGCCACTCGACGAGACTATGTCGGACAATTTCCAGGACATGTCGCTGAACGAGGAGCACGGCGCCGACACGCGTGCGGGCCGCCCTACGAGTGTGAAGCACCAGCTCTCGCGCGAAGAGTCCGTTGAGAAGGTCCAACAGGAGCACCCCGAGACGCGCGAGGTGCAGACCGGAGACCTGCATAGTAAGGCGGGATTTTGAGCGCTGCGCACGATTCACGCATACATCCACGCGAGAGATATCCACACGACCTGACACGCTAGAACATCCAACATGTACTGTAGCTGATTTGTTGTATAGTGTATTAGTATCACGTAGTCATTGTTTATGTCTCAATGTCTCCACTGCCAATCGCACCATCCTTATGTATGCTTGCATTCCATCCATGCGGTATATGTATTGAAGTCCATGTACACTACACACCGTCCTTGTGCGCTCCGCTCCTACAACGTCGGAATATAATCGTTTATCCTATCACGCGCGTCCTGAGCGATGCACTCCGCAATCCATGTCACATTCCTGATCTCCTGCTCCTTCAACTTCAGGTAAGCATAGAACACCGCGAACGAGAACTGCTGCAGGAATGCAAGCCGATTCAGATGCACCTCGTGCGCGAAGAACCGATCCTCGAGCTCCGCCGCGCCCGCACCAATCCCGCCGTCGAGGTCGCCGAGCAGCGCCGCCGAGCTTTCCCCCGCCCGCGCATTCTGACCCTGCGCGCCAGACGAGGACGAGTCGAAGAACGCACGGTATTCCGCGACGCCCTCGCACGCGGCGCGTATCTGGTCCGCGTCGTCCGCGCGCGCGAGCGCGTTGTTCCCCGCGGGGAAGAGGCGGCCGACGGTCGGGAAGAGGCGCGCGCGGCGCTCCTTTGAGAGCTCCGTCCCGAACGAGTTGAGCGTGATGTTGATCGAGCGGCGGTCCGCCTCGAATGCGAGGATCGCGGACATGGCCTCTGCGGTCGGCCCGCCGAGCGTCTGGCAGAAGGTGTGGAAGTCCTCGAGGTACGCCTTGTAGAGCGTGTTGCGGATGATCTCGATGTTGAGGTCGTCTAGGTCGGCGGCAGAGAAGCAGTCGCGGAAGTATGGGGCTGGGAGGCGCGGTAAGAGGGGTGGCTGCGAAGGGGAAGGTGTAACATACCGAGAGGAGTCTCGATGAGGACGGTGCGGTAGAGCTCTTCAACGTTTGTGGCTACGCAGAGAGCAGGGAGAGTTTCGAATAGTCCGAGAGGGTGACACCGCTCAAGCAGCTCTTGTGTGTTCCGCTCGTGCACCACACCCGTGATGAGCAGCACGACATTGTCAATCATGTATCCATAGCTGGAGCAGCATTAGTCGGATAGACAACTGGACACACACAGACGTACGTGATGTAGTCAAAGAACTTGGTCAGGGGCTCAACAGCATTCCCGCGGAGGTAGTTGAACTGGTCAACGAGAACCTGTGTCGCCTTGTCCGCGATGGTTGACGTAGAGATGGGGAGGGGCTCGTTAGCAAGAAAGTTACCATAGTCAGTGGCAGACAATTGTGTTCGGAGATCTATGGCAATGTTAGCAGATATGCTATATCTTCTGCAGGAAAGTGTGCACCCTCGATGGTCTCGCACTGGGTCAGATTGTTGTACTGCGCTTGAGTGAGGAGTCCGGCCTTGTAGCCCCGGACAATTCCCTCCAGGAACCCGTGGTCGACCTGTTCAGATTGCGCTGGGTAAGTTGAGTGCTAGCGGGCGCCGCGAGAGAGCACGCGCGTACGTTGTAGAAGAGAGCCTCCATGGCGGGCTGGACGACGACGGAAGCGACGACTCGCCCGCGCTGAGGCGGCGCGGCGCCCCACGTGACGCGCCTCTTGTGACACACCATCACGTCTCTGTGACATAGGTGTCTCGTCACCGGGGGCGCGTCACGCGTCGGGCGTCCGAAATTTCAGTAGCGCGCTCAGTCGCGCTGGGCAGCTTCAAGGCAGCGTCGTCTCTGGTCTCAACCGTCCTCGACTGCTCTCCCGGCTCCGTGCCCCTCTGCTCGCCGCTCGCGAACACCAGAGGCAGCGACCCGCCGCACGATGGCGACGCTGCGCGCCCTCCAGCAGCTGCGGCATGCTGCCCGCTTGCCCGCCGCCCCCGCCTTCTCCGCCGCGCACTACCACACCTCCCACATCGGCAAGCAGCCCATCCCCATCCCGCCCTCCGTCACGCTCACCCCAGACCCCGCTGGGACCCACATATCTGTGTTCGGACCCCTCGGCACGACCTCCGTGCGCCTCGAGCCGTTCATGACGCTCTCCAACCCGAACCCCGCGACGCTCGCGCTGACGGTGGAGGACCCGAGCGAGAAGAAGCAGCGCTCCATGTGGGGGCTCACGCGCACGCTCATCGCGAACGCCATCACAGGCATGTCCGAGGGTTTCTCCACGCCGGTCTACCTCGTCGGTGTCGGCTACCGTGCCGCACTCGAGCCCGACCCTCGCGGCGCGAACGAGGCAGAAGGCCGCAGCGGCCAGCAGCTCAACATGAAGCTCGGCTTTTCTCACTCGGTCTTCGTCCCGGTGCCCCCGCATATCAAGATCGAGGTCCCCCAGCCCACCAAGATCATGCTTAGCTGCACGGACAAGCATAAGTTGGGCCTCTTCGCTGCGAAGATTCGGCAGTGGCGGCCGCCAGAGCCGTACAAGGGAAAGGTGCATATAACTTCGGATACGATCTCCAAATTCTTACATATCATACGCAGGGTGTTTTTGTCGGAAACGAGAGGGTCAGGATCAAGGCGGTCAAGAAGAAGTGATGCTCTATTTGCATATTGCATACCATCTGTTATCCACCACGCATTGCTATCGTCGCACTTACATCTTCTCAGTCATTGTCTGTGCTGCAAAACACCCGCGTGCAATGGTCGACCGTGCTCCAGAAGATATGTGCAGAGGACATTATTCATACACGGCGCTTTTTCTCTGCATATGATTCGCGCACGATATTCTACGACAGGGACGCGCCAACAAGCGTGGGCGCCACGCAGACACCATCCTTTGTTCGGATCTTGTGGATGCTCTTGGTAACGGGGTTCACCCATGCAGCCTCCCGTGTGTCTAGAGTAGTGAAACCTGTCGAGAGTTACATCAGCTATCACTTTGGACTGAACTCCGAACAGCGTGTCACGAACCAGGCTGGACAGTCTCGAAGATTTTCTTCTTCGGGTTGAGCTGGGAGAGCGGCGTGGCACCTATGGACGACGTTAGTTTCGTGGAGAAGATCCTGACGTACATTGACACTCACTCTCAAACTCGGAGCCCTCGAAGTATACCCGCTCACCCGGCTTGGAGCCTGGTGGCGGCTGGATCAGCTCGATACCTGCCTCCTTGCCGTCTTTTGATGTTGCCTGGTTTATCGATGGTACAATCAGCCGAGCGCAGTGACTGCAAAGTCGGGTGCCCTTACGCATAGTACCATGGCGAAACTCTTGACACCCCGCATGTTAGCGGGCTTCAAGTTGCACTATCCAATCGTGTAAGACGTGGTCGTACGCATGCCCCCCAAGCACGTAGAAGGATAGTAACTCACAACGCCAACCAGGTACTTGTCTCGCATCTCCTCAATCGGAATGTAGTGAACAAGTCCCGACACAACCGTACGCGGTCCCTCCTCCTCGCCGAAGTCAATTTGCTGTCAGCGAACGTACATTAGCCATCCGCCTGAGAGACTGCAATGCACAACTTACCTCAACATAAAGGCCATCTGCGTCAGGGTGCTTCTTGACTGCAAAGTGAGAACATCACAAGGGTGCGCTCGGACCAGACCGAACCGACTCACTGTCCACGATGTGACCCACGCGTAGGTCAATCATCGACGGCACAGGCTCGCCCGCAGCCTCCTCGGCCGCAGGCTTGCCCCCGCCCGTGGCCTTCTCCTTCTTCTTTCCACCCTCCGTCGCCTCTTTCTTCTCCTTCTTCTCCTTCTTTGGTGGTTTCTCCTTGTCCTGCTCCGCCGCCTTCGTCTCCTCCTTCACGGCAGGCGCAGGCACAGCCTTGGCCTTTTCCTTCTTCGCAGGCTCGTTGGATCCAGCAGCGGCCTCGGGCTTCTTAGCCTTCTTCTCCTTGGGCGGGTCCGCCTTGCGTTCCTGCGCGGGGGCGTTGGCAAGGTCGAACTCGACGACGGAGAACGCGGGGGATAGCGGTGCCGCGGCAGCGCGAACGGAGGGACGATGCTGGATGTGGTCAAAGAAGCGGGTCACGACGGGGTGTGCGTAGTATTGCGGGGGCTGGAGCTGGGACTGGAGAGCGAACTCGGAACATCAGTATATTCTTCTACCAATTACAAGGTTATCTACGCACCAGGATGGGGTGCAGCGCGCCATAGAGGGCAACGTCCGCCACGGTAAAGTAGTTGCTCACGAGATACGTCCGGGGCGTGAGCTGGGTGTCTAGGTCCTGCACATATTTTGGTATATAAACAATCCATACGGCACCAGACAACCGCCCAGTCGCATTGCGCACCTTGATGCCCCCAGGCTTGGACGCCTCGCCGAGCGCGACCTTCTCGATCCACGCCGCCACCTCCGCCTTGTCCTTCTCGGACTTGCCAAACTCAGCGCTGCTGTCCTGCACGGCGCCCGTGACGAGATCGCGCAGCGGCGACTGGAGCTTCAAAACCGCAGCCTCTACTGACATCGTTCGTATCGCCAAATGGTACAAGGGCTTGTGGGAGGGAAATCGATGGACGAGCACGCCTACTCGAGCTGCCAGGAGAGTCATGCAAGGAATTTCTGCTCACGTGCGGCTACAGAAACGCGCTCAACGCGTGTAGGCGCCGGATCGTTGCGTCCAGACTCCAGCTCGTCATCAAGTGCCAGTCTGGATTCCACTTCGCGCTCTAACCTCAAGCTCTAGCCCATACCAAGAGAATCGCATTACTATGTGGGGTACATAAGTCAAACGAACAATGAAGATCTGCAAGATATCTAGTACAACAACCCACGACGACGTATCGCACAATATCTTCCGATCTGGTCTCACCAAAATCACGAACGTAATAAGGCATAATCGAATTGTTCGTCTACCAAGAGGTCTTAAAGAGCGTCGATTTCGAGAGGAATAGGTAGATCTTCTAGTCGACATACTTCTTGAAGTTCCTCGCGATCTTCTTCAACAGGAACTCGCCGTACACCGTCGGCTTGTAAGGTTTCTGTGGAACAAGACTATGCATGTACTTCGTCTTGGGCTTGGGAGTCTCCTCCTGGATACGAATGGCCGCAGGCAGAGGCTTCACAAGCGCATTGAAATTGGGCTCGAAGAAGAACGGTATTCTGTCGGCTATGTCAGTATAGCCTTTTGATAACTGCAGCATTACGTACGACACTCTGAAGTAGAAGGTAAGTCCAGGCTGCTTCGCGATCAGACTACCAAAAAGTCTCACCTGTAGCTACTTCCGTTATGTACCACACGGTGAAGGGTACTCCGGTACAGTCCATTCGTCCAGACCTCCCACACTGTGATCACTGAGATTCATCACGCGTACAGTAGACGAATTTGAAGACACACTTTCACCAATGTTACAGACTACGCAACCTGGAATGGGATCCGCATTGACCCATGCGCCTTCTTCTACGTACTCTTCCGGCGGACCGAGCGGTGACTGTTTGCGGACGACAAGGCCTGCCTGCCTGACGAAAACCTCCAACGCGCCTGGTGTGGGATCCATGTAGAGGAAACTACGTAGATGGAGCATATGATGGTAAGTGCGCGTGCACAGAGGCCACAATGGCGCTCACGTCAGACACCCGTAGTCCCTGCATGGTATAAGCTCATGATCTCGACATCGCCAACAATATACTCACCTATGCGCACCACAGGAGTGCCCGTCGTAATCGGACGGTAGGGGCGGATAGCCTACACACTCCAATTTCAATACACTGCCTAGATGCACCTCAGCTAGTCTTACCTATGACGCGCATGACCCAGAAGCTGTCATCGACCTGCGCCCGCAGTTCTGCCCACTCCTCTGGGGACATGCCCAACCCATTCGCCATGCTGGGAATGCGGCGAGGTTCATGATCGCGTTCAACAACAGAACGTTGGACACGTACGCTTCCATGACTATCATACCCAGATTCTTCATCTTGTCTACCCAAGCTTCGTATCGCTCTCGGAATCCCGGGATGGGCGGCCATTGATTCTCTCCCCAGAGAGGCTTCTTCTTGTCCGGTTCCTCCACTGGGCATAGGAATTCGAGAGCTTCATGGTTGTCCGACTTTCCATTTGTTACATTCTCGCCGAGTCGAGCATAACCTCAACGGGAACCGACAGGCGTCAACGGCGGAGCTCTACTCGCGATTGTGACTGATAGACCCACCTCGGGCACCATCCGAGTACTTCAATGCAAGCTTCTCCTTCTCCTCCTGCGGCAGTACAAAGAACTCGCGTGCAAGGCGCTCGAGTTCCGCGGTCTCTTCCAGGTCTACGTATGTGGAGACGTCTAGATAGAAGAAGCCGTACTGCAGGCACGCTGCATGCAATGCTGCGGATGTTGAGATCCGCCCTTTGCTGTCGTGCGGGTTAAGCCACGGTGCAAGACTAATTACAGGCAAGGCACTGAGTTTGGGGATGTCGCTGGCGAGGATGGCCATGAGCGACTAGTAGTGGGACGTGGAAGAGAGTCGAACGGGAAGAGAAGCCTAGGACGGCCATACAGCATGCCGAACCTGGAGTCGAGACTATGATGTAGCCTACTCGCAGCACGGTTCTAATTGCGTCGTCGGCGTCGTCCTGACAGATTAGATTAGATACATCCGTGCGTTCCTGAGCGATCCAGCTTAGCGCGTAGTAGATAAGGTCACAGCCCAAGGGCCTTCAGCTCAAGGGGAAAGCGCAGGTGCGTGCACAGAGCTCCGGTGTCGACAACGCCGCACTTCGAGGCCTTGAGGGACGAGGTATCGTGCAAGGCTACTGGACGAGGATAAGCATAGGATGACATACTCGAACATATGAAGGTCGAGGAGTGGTCTGCAGTACTTGTAAAGTGAAGTATAGTAAGTAGTACTACGTAGTGCCTTGCAAGCAGACCACTAAGCCGAACTTTCTCAATATTAAACGAAGCGTATACGTGAGGATCCTACGCTTTCACCTCAAAAATAATGCAGATAATGGACAAAATCACGCAACATAATGCAAAAGATTCGGATACGGGGAATCGAACCCCGGGCTATCGCGTGAGAGGCGATAATGTTAGCCACTACACCATATCCGATTGGTAGTTGTAACTAAACGTAATATTATATAGTGCATTTATCATCTCGTGCCCTCGGAGTCGCTGATTGACCTCGCCTCCGGCGTCCTGGGGTTGCACAACCGAAGCATGGCCGACCGCGACACGGACGCTGTGCACTTGATTACCACCTATTCCCGAATCCCGAGCGCTATGGCCCGGGGCAATTCGACAGCTACTCCCGGCTTGTGAAGATAGGCAACTGAGACATCTGGGTCGCTACCCTAGAACACACCCCACGATAACATTACGGTTTGTTTGCGATGGCCGCTCCAATTACTACCAAGAAAACGACAAGACATACTATAACGCTGCCCAATGCGCCGGACAGATTCATAGTCGGCGTCCTGGAGCAGGTCGCACTAGATCAACCTACGCAAGGCCGTAAGCTTGCGCTGGTACGTCTGGGTTTACACGTGCATCTGAATTATGAACTCATATGTTTGTAGATATTGCACGGCGCGATGGGGTAATATGCTTGCCATTGTCGCGAGCCGCAGACAGCTAACTCCTGCCATCGTATCTTTAGGCACAAGGACTACCTATACCAGAAACGTCTTGCCCATCGTCTCCCGATAGATTCATTCCGCTTCGACTTCCGGTATGTTCTCCCAAGTTACATTCAGTCCAGGAGACTCTGACCTGTCGCGTAGCGGAAACCATGAATCTCCCGGGCCTTGGTTGCTGGACGGCTTATTTGATGATGTTGAAGACATTGAAGCTGCTGTGGCCTATCTTCACGAGCATTATGGATATGTCGTCGATCTCGTGGTCGGCCATTCTCGCGGGAGTGTTATGGGCATGTACTGGGTGTCCATCTCCAAGGCAGCCCGGCATGTACGCGGCTACGTCAATGCATCCGGGCGGTATAGAATGAGGGTAGGTGGAGTATTTCATTTCATAACAAATTGTGCTAAGACTGAACGGATGCCATATAGGGAATATTTGGTTTGTTGAGGCTCATAAGTTACCTGGGAGTTGACTGAATTGAAGTATGTAGACAACCAGAGCGACGAACGGCATGCGCTGCTAAGGAAGCAAGGCTGGTTCGAAGAGCGGCAAACCGTAGCGCGTAAACCGTTTCGTGCCATGTGCGTACATATTTAATCCAGGGTCTAGTTCACTAACGGTTGTGCGTGGCAGTGTGACATTGGAGCAACTGGAAGCCTTTGCTCGCTTCAATGCTGCCCATGTGTGGGATGACTTCCCCCAGTCAACGCATGTCTTAACATTGCATGGAGTGCAAGATAAGGTTGTCCCCGTGTGCGTATTGTATCCTGAGATAATTTGTGGTCCTCTACGGCCGTGCTGATATTTTCGTGTCGACTGCTCTTAGTTTCGATGCTGTTCTTTATGCTCGTGCATTTGGTGCGAGGAATGCGGGAACGCATAGTTTACATTTAATAGAGACCGCAGACCACAATTTTACTGGTGTAAGTGACCTCTTTATTCGAGGCGGAAGTAGCACTCATTCTGTTGTGTAGATGCAGGACGACATTGCTGCAACTATATTGGAATGGTGGGACCACTTGGAGCAGGAGAAACTGAAGACCGGAGTATGGAATACAGGTGTGAGACCAAAACTTTAGGCTACGCGGTACAGGTATGCGCTGTCCGAACTGAACGTGGGCTGTCCCTCACACTGACTCGACCGTATATTTCAGGATCTGATGGCAAGGATATAGGCATACATACAAACGGCTAAATTATTGTTCAAGATCACTAGAAATTCTTGAGTCTATCTCTTGCAGCTTGTTATTCTCTACTTAAGCGGCTTCATCAGTGGCAGGAATAGCTTCCTTCTTTTTCTGCTCCTTGCGCGCTTTCGCGGCTCTCCAGTCAACGTTCAGTTGTCCCGCAGCTTGCATTTCCTCTTTGACTTGCATTATTACCGAGCGTATACTGTCCTCAGACCTCTCAGCAATGGCAACGTCCAGTACTGAGGCCATCGGGTACCCTTGAAGCGCTACGGTGGGAAGCATCGCTTTGTCGGTCGATTTCCGCTCCTCGGCCAACTTCTGCTTGACCGCGTCCGAAACCAACTTCACAGGCATTCCCACCAAACCTGTGATATTCCGAATGATGTGCCCATTGAACGTTTCTTTCGCACGACGCCTGATTGAATCAGCCCTCAGGATCGCATTGTACTCGTCCTCCTTTCCAAAGAAGCGCAGTGCATCCTCAACACCGATGTGGGGCTTCTTCGCCACACCTGCTTGGGCTTGCTGCTGGGCTTGCTCCCTGACATATGCCAGAAAGTTTTGATATACAGTACGATCCTTGCGTTGCTTGGCTTTACTCGTCTGTACTTCGTCGTATGTTCTGATGCGGCGCGGATCGAAGAGGCGTGAAGAGGTAGTCCAATCAAAGAGTTCGCGCTGCGTTTCGAAGCCTCTCTTCCATCGATCCATGGTGAGACCGTAGTATTCAAGGATATGCATGAGAGATGTCGAAAGATAGAATGATATCGGAGGCGACGTCGGTAACGGATCAGATAACTGGAGGTGTAGATTAGAATTAGGCTAGTGTAGCGCGCAGTCAGTGAACTCGAGTCAGGCTGACCTTCAAGCCGGTGGAGCCAAAAGAGAGACCAACGCTGTAGGCTATGACGCCGAGGATTTGCAACAGATCGCCATATGACTGAAAGAACAGGTTGGCCTCGAGTTCGTCTTTGCTCGCGCAGAGATGAACATCGACTTGACAATATTCGCCTGTGTCAACTACGTCGCTAGATGTACTTCCGTCGATCGATGTCTGTTGATCAGGGAAGAATGCATGCAGCGGGACCGCGAAGTTGCTGGTCCTGAAGCCAGGTTGCACGATGCTGGACGAAGCCTGCAGCTTCTCTCGGAGGACAACATCGTTCAACGTAGGGGATGGGTGGGCCACTTGGAAGTCTATATCTCCAAAGTCCGCCTTCTCGGGTGCCTCGATCGGCGTCTCCACGACTTCGTAACAAGTGAGTAGTTGAGTCCTCAGGGCTGTCTTGAGAGTATGATACACGTTCGGCGACATTCGTTTGAAGGAGACATTGGGGAGAAGTTGCTTGAATGCATTTCCACCCATTTCGTTGTGGGGAAGGCGGTATACAACGTGTAGTGAGAATTCCTAGTTCAGTGTAAATAGCCAACCTAGTGGTAGTCTGCAGATGCCAGAGAGGAACTCCAAGCCCTACTTGACCCGCAGCCACTCGTGGCCCCATTCAAGAAGTCAAGGAAGACAATGTAGGGATAGTCCATCAAATTCAAAGCCGTGTGTGCCTATTGTTAATGAACTTCGTTACTTCGAGGACCAGAAACGTCGACAAGCTTCACGCATTATTTCTTTCCATGTGGCGGGAGATCGAGCGCTAGTACATAAGGGACGCAGGAACTTGTGCCCCGCTACTTAGTACTCAGTGTATTTCAGCGATGTCAGTTAATATATCTCCTTCTCCTCTTCCCATCAGTTCTCGAGTATGTAGTTGTCACACGACCAAAGCCTTTCGTTCTGACCAAATTTACAAGGAGGCAGTTGTCCTACGCCGCTTCTGAGTTCTGGCCGAGAACGAATGAACTCCATATTCACTGGACACGCTCGAAGGAACATATGTCGTCTCGTTCAAGATGCTGTGCCATCGCATCATGTGAAATGTTCAGATGAACCCCTCCCATTGATAAGTTTAGACCCGCTGTATAGGCAGCAAGGAGAGTTTCCTTCTCGAGATTCGCGCAATCAATGTTCCCACGGGCACCTGACCCGTGCGCACAGAAGCAGGAGCCAGAGTGAACGCCTCTACGCTTAAGACCTGCTTGATCGCTGTTGAGACTCCTTTACTGCAATCACCGAAGCTCCCTCGTTACCCTTACTGTCCAGCATCGAGCTTCGTCTGTTGCTGCAGCTTTGATCATATCCTATGTCGAAATACGCCCCTCACCGCAGGTCTGCTAATCAACCACGCGCCACGGCGAGTACTATTTGCCAGAAGTGCCTCGGGACAGGTGGGTATACACAGTCGTGACGATGTAGCTGTGATGTAAATCATTTTTGAATGTTTCTTAGGGCATTTCACGTATGAATGCAAGTCATCGCGCCCATATATCTCGCGCCCTTCGCGCACGCAGCAGCTGGAGAATCCCAGGTTGCTCGCAAAATTGAAGACCGACGGGAAGCCGTCTGTTGAAGTACCAGAGGAGTTTAAGAACAAGTGAGATAATTGCATTGAAAACGGATGTCAATTTGTTAATCTCTGTTGTAGGACTGGTACAGCAAATCGCATACTGGAAGAGAAGGAGAAAGCCCGGGCGAAACAAAGTGATAAGGCTGGTGGAGAGGATCCGTCAAGGAAACGTCGAAGACGGTGCGTGCGGATATGTATAGGTTTGTCTTGTAGCGTGCTCACTCTCGCTCAGGTCATCAAGATCACCTCACGAGTCTGATTCGTCTTCTGACTCAAGCAGCGACTCGGACTCTAGTTCGGACTCGGATTCTGATCCGTCCTCCAGCTCTAGCGACTCGGACTCATCCAGCTCTGCTTCATATTCCAGCACAGATTCGCGGAGACGTGGAAGGCGTGCCCCGGGCAGTCGAAGCAGAAGCCCAAGCAGGACTCGGAGGAGATACGACTGAAGGGATCAGAACTCGCCAAGCCGGTGTCTTTGGCTCAAATCCTCCTCCACCTATCTGCTGTGTTGATACCTGGCACTGCCCTGTACACTGTATTTGTCCGTGATAGTGATTTCATTGTTCCGTGGATATATGTGATATGAATGCGCAAGAACTGTCCGCAGTGCTCTTTACATGCAAGATGGTGCTTCCGTTGCTCTCGAGTTCATGATAAGTGCGACAATGAGTCTAGGAATGGGAGGTTAGCGTCAGCGCCGTGCTCCTGTATGGTCAAAGATGACTGCTTACCCGTACAAACCAAGTACCTCGCCGAAAATGAGGATGAGCACCATGGTGACGAACACTTTCGACTCGTATACATATGCTCGCACGCACTACAATGTAGGACCCGTGTGAGTAGGAACAACATGAAATCCATGATGACCGACGCACCGAATCTCCTACGTAGCCAATTGCATAGCCTGCAGCAAGGCCAGTGAACCCGCACGCAAGTCCTGCTCCAAGGTGTACGAAGCCGGCGTATAGGGAGTAGTCGGTTGGTCGTACTACGCGTTATGAGCGCAGGGGGTCAGCGAACAATTTCGAGTCAACAGCATGAAGAATACGCACGTGCGCCCGCTATGAGCACTGAGACGACTAGCCCGTAGACAGCAATGATACCAGACATGACAACTGGGATGAGGGACTACAAACGGTAAGCATCTTGCTGTGGTAGTATATGGAGCTGCGTACTTTCATGATGAGCTCAGGCTTGAACTGGCCCAGACCCGCGATGCCGATGCCTGCCTTCGAGGTGCCAAAGGCCGCTCCCACAGCTGCATATATTCATAAATTTAGCCTCTTTTTGAGAAGCAGGTCATGAAGCTCCATTTTGGCACGCACTGCTAAGCACCATCTGCGAAGCCGCCGACGTAAGCATCATGCGTCCTAACTCTAGGCAACCAAGCACTCACAGAAGCAGCGACACCTCCGAGGCCAAAGAATGGAGCGTATGGGGGACAGGCAGACATTGTGGACGGAGCAGTCAGAGGGTGCCTGTGGACGTATCGCGCAGTTGAGGTGAGGGTCGGGAGGGGTGATGCGCGCTAACTCGCGGCGCGGCACCGTGACCGCATCCCGCACGCGTCGGGGTGGCGGGAGACTGAGACGATGGCTCAAGAGCTTGAACGTCAGTGGCTTCCTCAATCCTCAGCTTAGTATTACGCCTGCCACGCATTTATATGCAGGGTGTTGGGAGGAGATTCATGAAAACTGAGCACATTGCAAGTGTAGTAGCGATAACTTTTGGTGGTGCTGCATCTCTGTATTCACCTTCACTCTTTCCTATAGGTCCGAAAATATGGCAGGCCCAAAAATACAAGCAAATTGTGCAGAAATGGATAGATCACCATGTGTTGGATAGTTTACTCCGATGTACAATGTTGCTACAGATCTACGTGAAGCAAGCCTGAAGATACAAGCAACTCTCCCAAAGCCAGAATGACCTCAGAGCTTGGCCTTCGGTTCGCGCAGGCTCTGCTCATACCGTTCCTGCAAGAGCCTGCGCAGTACCTTCCCAGTCGGGTTCTTCGGGATCTGGGCCACGATGAGCACCCAGAAATTATGCCCGGCACAAGCCTGGGTACTTACCTCATCTACTATGCCGATTCCGCCGCGAAGCCACTTGTACTTGCTCAAGTTCTTCTCCGACCACCCACGCAGCTCCTTCACGACGGCCGCTTCGCCGAGCTGCTTGCCCTTCTCGCTCAGAACGACCCATGCACGGGGGACTAGCTCGTCACTTGTCCGACCGCCGGAGACTCCTGCGACGGAAACATCGATGATCAGACCGCCCGGGTGCGCTGTCAGGACGGCCTCGATCTCCGCCGGGGAGACCTGCGCGCCTGAGATCTTGAGAGTGTCCTATAGATGCCTGTCAGATTCGCTCGGCAACTTATCTGTGTATGACTAACCTTCGCCCTGTCAACGAAGCTGCGGGACATCGATTAGCGATAAGAGCACCGTCATATGAAGTGCAACAGAGCGTACAAGAGATTCCCGCGTTCGTCCATAGTGAAGGTGTCGCCCGTTCGGAGCCAACCGTCCGGGAGGAACGTCTCTTTGGTGGCCTTCTCGTTCGAGAAATATCCTAGAGCGACGTTGGGACCCCTGACCCAAAGCTCTCCCGGCTCGTTGTAGCCTGCTTCTGAGCCGTCCTCCTTCACTATTCGAGATTCCTGGCCGGGCAATAGGATACCGACCGCTTCGAGGGGGATACTCAACTTCCCGCCAAAGGCTAGCGGAGATGGTTTCCTCATTGCGGAGACGGTCTACACGTGTCAGCTCAGACAGATATCCTGATGTTTATTCCAATAGGGACTTACACATTCTGACATGCCGAAGCCTGGACGCAGGATGGTCAGCACGATAGTTGTCCGCAAAGACATCACACGAACCTTCGCCGATCAGCGGGCAGTTCTTTATGACAGTGAGCAGCTTCTTCTTGAGCTCCATAGGTAGATGCGCAGCCCCGCAGGATATGCGGACAACGGAATCGAAATCCTCCGATTTCACTTTGGGACTGTGCAACAGCTGGTGTACGGCGGAGGGAATGAGCTGGAGGGCGTTGATCTTGTATCTGTGTCGTGAGACGTTGACCCGTAAGTCAGTGGCAAGCCGTGCTATTACCGGCTCGAAACGCACTTCGGAACGACTTTCACGACCAAGTCTAGGTTCCACGTGGGCAGTACCACGAAGGTCGCGGGCTCTCGGATGCCCCGCATACACACCAGCTGGAGTGCATAGGAGTGGTAAAAAGGTAGGAACGCTAACACCATGGGCAAAGGTGACTAAGATCGGCAGCGCGTCAGCAAATACGCGACAGCTTCGCATGGAATAACTGACCCCTGGAGGAGGAACGGGTTCCACTGAAGCAGAGACTTCCCCTTGTCTATAGATTGAGATTACATTGCCATGCGAGATCATCACAGCTACAATAGTGCAGTCAGTGCCAGTAATCGGGCGAGAAAGCTGCCGGACATACCCTTGGGCAGTCCACTTGTCCCACTCGAAAATACAAGATAAGCTAGAGTGTTCCTGTTCGCAGGCTGCGCGGCAATGCGAGGCACTTTACGTTTCCGCACGGTCTGAATCATGTCGTCGAAGCTCTTCCGTCCGGGGACCCTGCCTTCTAGGATGTAAATGCGGTCGTCGGGAAGACCCACTTCTTTCGCGGCCTGCAGAGCGCCCGGAAGAAGAGCTTCCTGGACGAACAGTCGCGTGCATTTCGCTGTTCGCAAAGCGTGCGCGAGCTCGAAAGGCGTAGAGAAGGCTGAGGGCAGGGCGAACGGGACCGTGAGCGCAAGCAGCGAGTGGAGCACCGCAGAGAAGTTCTATATGACTATCGCTCAGTTGCCTTCGAACGCTTCTCGCGATCCGTGCCCCTCACCATGCAATTGTGACCCAAGATCCCGACCATCTCGCCGCTGGGGGCGAGCCCGAGTCCGCCGACAGAGATCCAGGAGCCGAGAGCTGTCGTTCCATCGCGTACACGCTCAATAAACTCAGATCTGGATGTCTTCACGCCCGTGACAGCGTCGATATAGAGCGTCCAGTCGTCTATTGGGGGTTGAACGGGTGAGTTGAAGAGGAAATCGTGGATGTTCTGGTCCGGGATGGGCTCGACGGATTCATAGATGGACTTCGTGTACACCATGTCGTGCCGCGGGTTGGCAGGTGCGCAGGGTCGGCGTCAAGTTATATGTCTGAGTGGGCAGCGCCCGGTAGGAGACTTGCTCGAGTTTCGAGACATCTTTAAAGTGAGAAAGCCGGGTAGCCGGAGAGTCCGGTGAGCTCACATCAGGCCTTCCTGCTCCTGATTACGGTAAGCGGCATCATCGCGGCCGGATGTCTCGCTTGTGCGCCCTGGCTCTCATCTCCAGATTCGTCAATTACCAGCCAATAATATCCCACACATGCCAGTTGGTCAAATCGTCTTTGACCGAGTTTTTCTCATCCTCTGTCGCCCGAGGGTACATACGATGTCTCCTTCGTGAGACCAATCCTCGGACTGTCTACAAATTTAACCGTCTTAAAACGCGTCAAATGCGAGCTCCTTACATTCGATTTTCCGCTCGGATCGTATGAGATGCAGTGCTGGTGGATCATTTGGCATCACGCATTGCCATGTTTGAGCGGACTCAGTGGAAACGTGCATACCGGTCATGCTCGGATATGCCGGCCCATGCACGTAAAACGTAAAACACATGAGCAGATATGTGGGCAGAGGATACTGGATAACTGTTTGACTTTTTGAACACACGCGAGGCACCTATGTGTGCCTCGTTGAGCTACTATGTAGGACACAACATGCATTGTATCATGGCGGCGTAAGCCTGTCTAGTACAACGACTTGTGGCGATTGCCCTGCCATTCCCGTGATAAGACACTGATAGGACCCAATTCTCTTCTCGGGTAGTCAGCGGAAGGCTCTGTGACGACGTGATCAACAAGAACATGATGGACACAAATATTCACAGCGAGGTGTGTCACGTCCGATAAATATCCCCAGGGGAGGGCGTTGTTGACACATACGATAAAGCCCAGTACCTGTTCCCGCAGGGCATAGATCCAGATGGATCCAAGCGCGTACAGGAACAAGCATTCTCTTCACCAAATCGGCACCGAGCAGGCACATCGATACATTACTATCGCGGAGGGGCATCGATTCGGGACGTCTACACTGCTACAGTAGTCTAAATCAACGGAACATCGTCATGGTGCCTTCCAACGTATTAGAGTGATACCTATGATACACCGGAACATTCACCACGTTATAATCTGGGTAGCGTTTTTGACATCCAACTACCACCACCCAATACAACTCCGTCTGTTGAACTAGCTTTCTCGAGGTAAGAGAACCCACGACGCCCGCACTGACGTACACTGTACGCGTCGCGAGCGTGGTTAGGAGCTCACGGAACTTGTTGTTTCAGGAGCTTCTCGCTGCAGCCAAGCCGCGTCCAGACCGCACGCGTGGAAGCTGCGCGGAACACACAAGTTCGCGACTATAAAGCCGTTCTCCTAGCATGTCCGAGTGCGTGGCTCTGCTCGTCCTCCCACCGCACACGTCTTTCCAGTGCTCACGCACGACCGTGCCATGCCTCACAGTCACCCGCTCGTGGGCAAGCCTGCCCCGTCGTTCTCGCTCCCTGATGCGAATGGCAACACGTACACATTGACGCCAGGCGCAAATGGCGTCCCAGTGGCCCTCTTCTTCTACCCGAAGTCAGGTACGCTCCTGTGATACAAAGGCTCGTTGCAACAGCACTCAAGGGGCTTGACACAGGGTCATTTGGCTGCACAAAGGAGGCGTGTCAGTTCCGGGATGCGCTTGCAGGTTTGTATCACTTGCTCCTATCGCTAGGTCACCTGCCTGACGCGCCTGACCCACAGAGAAGGATCTTTTCAAGCGCACGAAGGTCGAGATCATTGGCATCAGCCCAGACCCCGTTGACAAGCAGAAGGCTTTTGTCGAGAAGGAGAAACTGACAGTAAGTTGCCTCGAGGCGTAGGGTTCCACGGCGTTAAGTTTGCCCGCAGTACCCGATTCTCAGCGACAGTAATGGTGAAGCGCGCAAGGCGTACAGCGTCGGGAAGGGTATACTTGGGCTGGTGGATGCCCGTGTCACCTTCGTCATCGATTCGAAGGGCGTCGTCCGGTACGCACATGATTGAATCTTGTAGCTGGACGCTGGACATTTACCCGCTTGCCAGGGATGCTCTCGATGCGACCATGAACTACAACGCGCACCTCAAGTTCGTCACGAAGTGGCTGGACAAGCTGGAGGCTGAGGACAAGAAGGCCAATGAGACGACCGCTGACCCAGCACCTGCTCCAGCAGCAGGTGGTGAGTCAGAAGTTCCCGCTACGACTGCCCCTGCCGTGACTGCATCTGCATGAGAGGTGCCTTTTGGATGATCATTGTTCTTCGCATAATCTTGTGCTTGCTGCATCTAATACGTGATGTGTGTTGTATACGATAATTGATCATTGTTCTAGTTCGGTACCTGTCGCCGGTTACTTCTCATTCTGTACGCTTGAGTTGACACAAAGCAAAACAGTCTCGTGAACACACGTAAGTGGAGGGGAGTTGGTTTCGCAATGCGACATTGTAAGGTTGCATGGGAAAGCGGCAAGACAATATACAGAAAGCGTCGACGAGAAAATCAGGCTGCAATAGATCGGCTATAGATTACTTGTTCGCTGCGTTCATCGCATCTGCGGACCAGAATATGAGGAACAGTCAAGGAACATACGCATATTTACTCACCGGCATTGTGTTCCGCGAACCGCGCTCCCACCCGCTCCGAGTGTTTCAGGAACTTGTCCGTGCAGTTGAGGACGCACTGCTCCTGCTCAGCCGGATCTGTCAGCATACCGTATTCCATTCTGATCGTCAGAAACGCACCTCTTTTGACGAGAGCGCCTTGCTTGTGAAGTCATTGCAGCACGCGTTGAAGCAGCGCTCGACGAGGTTCGAGTACATGCGCATGAAGTCCTGCATCTGCGGGGACGTCAGCGCGCAAATTTGCTACGGACGACAAATGCACTTGCCTGCTTCTTCTCAATGACCTTGCTCATGTGAGTCTGCTCGGCCGCATTGAACCCGGAGAAGTCCATGATGGCGAGTAAGAGAATATGCGGATGGGGGTGGAGGAGGTCGACCGTGGTGTCGGTCGAGAGACTCGTCGGGCGCTTGCTCGGTCTTAGCCAGCCACGTGCGTCCGATCTTGACATTTGTGGGCGTCTAAACGGAGAGCGTTTACCCCGCGTTGAGTCACTTTCACCGAAGTTCTCCTGCTCCCACCCTCCCCGACTGCATCGGCAGTTTGCACAGGCTGCGTCTATCCGAATTGCCATACAACGCTCTAGATCTGTCTCTGATTTGGAACTCACAACAGTGAGTATAAATGCGCGGCCATGGTCGCCCCAGCTCGCCAGTTCGCCGCCACCCATCGTACACTCTCGTATTCACGCAGTCATCCCAGTGCATAACTCGGATATGACCATCACCATGAAGGAGGCCATTGCGAAACTTGATGACCGTCGCGTCAAGGCCATCAGACCATTGATTCCTCCACAGATTCTACAGGAGGATCTGCCTCTGTACGTCCCTGCCAAGTCTATGTCACGTTTGCGCACAACTGACCCCATTTACACATAGATCACTCTCCGCGGCGGAGACCGTCCTTGAGGGCCGCAAAGCGACCGAAAACATCCTCCATTCCAATGATGATCGATTGCTGGTAGTCGTTGGGTGCGTCTTCGTCAACCCTGATGGAGTATGATCGCCCCGCGTGCTGACCCTAACCCTCCCGCAGCCCGTGCTCCGTCCACAACGTCGACTCCGCACTCGAGTATGCGCGGCTCCTCAAGGCGTACGCAGCCAGCGCCAAGGAGGACCTGCACATCATCATGCGCGTCTACTTCGAGAAGCCGCGGACGACGGTCGGGTGGAAGGGCCTGATCAACGACCCGGAGATGAATGGCAGCTTTCATATCAACAAGGGTCTGCGCCTCGCGCGCACGCTCCTACTCGACATCGCGAAGATGGGCCTCCCCGCTGGCTGCGAGTTCCTCGACACGATCACCCCGCAGTACACCGCGGACCTCGTGTCGTGGGGCGCGATCGGCGCGCGCACGACCGAGTCCCAGGTGCACCGCGAGCTCACGTCTGCACTCTCCATGCCTGTCGGCTTCAAGAACTCAACGGACGGCACGGTCAACATTGCGATCGATGCGTGCCGCGCGGCGAGCAGGCCGCATGTCTTCCTGAGCGTCGGCAAGGAGGGCCTGAGCAGTATTGTGGAGACAGATGTAAGTATTTCAGCTGATCTTCGTATCAGCGAATGCTTACCCTCCCTCCCGTAGGGCAACCCCGACGTCCATGTCATCCTCCGCGGCGGCTCCAGCGGTCCCAACTACGCTGCGCAGTACGTCCGCGACTGTGGCGAGAAACTTGCAAAAGCCGGTTTCGCCCAGAAGATTATGGTAAGTCTCCTCCTCTCCAGCTAGGATTTCCAGTTGATTGATTAATGGTCAGATTGACTGCAGCCACGGCAACAGCTCGAAGCAGCACAGGAAGCAGGTGGAGGTCGCTGAGGACATCGTACGTACCATGCATTTTATATCACTGTAATCAGCTCAGTAGCTGACTCACCCGTATCACGCAGGCCCAGCAACTCGAATCGGGAGACACGTCGCTGATGATCATGGGCGTCATGATCGAATCCAACCTCGTTGAGGGCCGCCAGGACATCCCAGTCTCGGGGCCCTCTGGCCTTACCTACGGCCAGTCCGTGACTGGTGAGTGTTGTCGACTATTCTCATCGAGCCGAGAATCTAACACGATTGTCGGCAGATGCGTGCGTATCTTGGGAACAGACCGTCCCGGTCTTGGATCGCCTGCGCCAGGCGGTGCGCGGCCGCAGGGAGCGTGTGTGGAAGAAGGCGAGAGGTCTCGATGTGAACGGCGACGTCGCAAAGGCCAACGGTGTCAACGGCACCCACGCATGACGCTGCGGTTGCGCCGCTGAAAACTCGCATATCGCGAGCCGGACCATCTAATTTGCCATGTTTTACTAGACGTGTATATCACTGCATCTGTTTTTATTCATCATGTTGCTCGTGTCATGCACAACCTCGACTTATCAGCACACCGACAGAGTGTGCAGCGTTAATCTCCTTTGACATTCCACCTGAGTCCCATGACCGTCGCACCTGAAGTTCTCGATCGGAAGCAGTACTTAGCCATCCAATTAGCTCCCGCCAGAATTACACGTATATATCCCAGATGCAATACAGGATCTCTACATCATGATTGTGATAGTTGTATATAAACGTACCCCATCGCACCCACATTGCACCCGCAATCATCCCGAATGCATCTATGCAGACAACCCATCGAACCATCCCCACATCCTGTATCACGAAGAGAGTTCTGATGATCTCGCCCGCTTTGTCCAGCTCAGCTCGCGACACAGATGGATGTATTCCTGCCGCAGATGACATGATACATGGAATCCGCTGTAAACGCGATTGCCCAGGATGAGACCTTGTGGACGAGAATGAGCTGTGAACGGCCTCGATCGGGTAAGGCACATAGCCATACAACATCCCGCGAACAGCCGCCACAAGCCGCCTGTGACCGGATCTCTATGATGCGAACTCATGCAGAACCAAGAGGCGAGAAATGCATATTGCTGAGCAGTATAGCCGCGACGCAATGATTTTCCGGGGCCGTTGTGTCCGACAAGGGAAGTGTCGCATGGAGGGGAAGCACGGGCAGCCCGACGGAGCGAGCAATGTATTGTCAATGCAAGAGTGCTGAGATGTCTGTGGACGATTGTGGAGCATCGTATGGTTTTCCGAAGCCGTGGGCAATTCCATAATGCCACCGCATAAGTGGGGGCTATTATGGAGATTAGACCAAGGCGTTCAGTGGAATAGTCGAAGCGAATATCATGTGTCAGAGACACCGAGCTTCACCGCTGTGCTCGTAGAGCTGGGGATTGGGTATCGAAGCAGTCTGACGCAGCCATAGAATATCTTGAACACCGGTGTAGCGCTTGAATGGTATGTCCACATGGGTAGAGCAGGGCCGAACATGGAAGTTGAGAGAATTTACCACATTTGCGGTGCCGGGGATAACAGCTGCATGAACTGTCGTGTATGGACCGCATATCACCGAGGGCGTGCGTTTTCGATATCGACATAGCCTGAAAGACAAGAGCCCTCAGTTTGCGAGGTGTAAGGGGCAACAGGAACGTCCAGGAACAGGTACGGTATCTCCTCGACCTGCTGGCAGGCTCATGGATCCACTTTGTCGAACCTCGGAGGGCTGGGTCTGGTCAGGCGCTGATGTGAGTGTATATACGTCAAGTATGACTGACTGAACTAAAAGGGAGTTGCCGATGTTATGGCAGCAACGCTGCGGATTTGCTCCTGGGCAATGGTATGTCCGTGCCAGCAAACGAAGATCAGATTGCGTCAAGACACTGGCAGCGACGCTGTGCAATTTCGGAGCCAGTGCCAACTGTATGATGATCTGTGCAGGAATGGTCGAATCCTCCCATCCCGAGGGCCGTCCACAAGTGTAAGCTAGTGCATCGCAGACGCTCCGACGCGGTGCTAGACATCGATAGTTCATTGGCACCGGCTCTGAGGGCGTCAGCGGTAGTTGCAAGAGGCGACGCTGTGCAGTCATCCCGGCGGGCTGTGCGGAGCGCCACGAGCTGGAGTGGTTTGAGGCAATGACAGATGGTTGCGAAGTTTGGCGCCTTCAGATTCGAACATTCAATGCGGGTGCTCTTCTTGCAGCGAACCCATCATGCCACCGGCCGAGGAGGGCAACTAGCATGTCTGTGCGGGGCGAACAGGAATCTTGTTCGTCGCTGTGGGAGATAGCGCCGCTGGCGAGAGCGGGAGGAGGATATTGTCATAGCAGCTTGGTGCTGTTACGATGGCGTCGAAAAAGCAGTATATTTGGGCGGGTATAAGGAGACTTTGAGGAGGAAAATGGGGGTGATCAAGGCACGAGGTGATGATCAGTCCACGGCGAGCGCGCTCTTAGCTCAACCGCTCGTTCCCCCGTCTCCCACGCTCTCTGCCATTTACTCCCGCCTTCTCCCTCCTCTTCCTCCTCGGTCCCTTCCCCTCCTTTCCTCCTCCACAGACAGCGTCCGCGACAATGTCTAACAGTACCAACAGTACTAGCGACGGCTCTGGCGAGATCGAGCTCCCCGCCTACCTCAACCTCCCGCCACACCTCTCGGCACAGAAGTACTTCTTCGTCTGTACCCTCACCGTCGCAGCGTGGGACACCCTTGTCCTCACTCCCCGGACATGGCGGCTGCTTCGGACGAAGGAATGGCCTTTGCTTAAGCTCATGTACCACTTCCTGAGGCTCTTCATGCCTATGGAGTTCTCGGTAGTCGGTGCGTACGGCCGTTCATGCGCTCGCGACGAGCGTTCTTATGCTGCTATCAGGTGTCGCATTCTTTGACACTCAGTGGACACTTTCGGTGAGCGACGCTTACCTGCTACTCATACGCTGTACTAACTGTATATCGCAGAAATGCAATCACTTCTTCCTCTTCGAGCCGATCTGCACGGCTGTCCTCCTGGCTGTCTGCTCCGCCGTTCACTGCATCCGTATCTGGGCTATCTACGACAAGAAGCGGCCAATGATGTATGCTATGGGATCTCTTTGGGCCTTCCAGGTTGTCGTTACCGCTATCTGCTGTGGTTTCTACCGGGGTAAGAATTCGCGCGTCACAACGCTTCACATCATCTCACGCGCTTGCAGTCACCCCTCTCCTGGATGGGCAGGGTTGCATCGCTGAGCCCAAAGCCGCGTGGGTCGGTATCTACTGGCTCTCTGCAACCATCCTCTACACTGTCACTGTGAGCACCCCTGATATGTCCAGTGATCGACATGCCTAACGCCCGTTGCCCTCACAGCTCGTGATGGCTGTCAAGCGCTCCCTCCGCTCGCTCGAGCTCAAGCGCATCTCGTACTGGAAGCTCATGCTCCGTGACGGTCTCAACCTCTACGCCGCCGTCTGGCTCGTCAACATGGTCAACATGCTTTTCTGGTTCATCATCACTCCAACTGGTCCGGAGGACCCCATTCGCACCATCGTCACTAGGTAGGCATCCGCAGCATATGGATCCCACGTTGACGCTGATCAGGATCACGTAGCATGACCGCTGTGCTCACCACCTCCATGTCAATGCGCCTCATCCTCTGTGTCCGTGGAACTCTCAAGCGTGGTGGCGGCTTCGCCGTCAACTCGGCCGCCCGCTCCGGCTCTAATGGCACCACGCACGTCGTCTCGCAGAGCCGCGCCGCGCCTGCGCAGACCAACCCTATCCTCTCCATCACCAGCCAGGGCGCCGCACCCGTTGCCGTCCCGCTCTCCGAGAAGAACGTAGACTGGGCAGACAAGAGCAGCGTCGGCGAGTCTAAGCACGAGAACATGGGGATCTACCAGGTCGAGTCTGCGGACAACGAGGTTGCCTCGATAGGCAGCGACGAGGGCGTGAAAATTCATATCGAGACCGAGACCGACTTCAACGAGGTGCCAAAGAACTGAGCGGCGTGTTTTTCTTGTCTCTGCGTGGAGGGTGTATGTGCCGCGGATGGGATGGCTGGGACATTTTCGGAAACTCGATCTATTGCTGCTACAATCTGGTTCTCTTAGTTACTGCCACGAAGGGGGTGTGTGTGAGATATGTAGGTTGTATTTATCTGTGCTGGTATAGTAGTCTTGCGCTTTGATGTTATCATAGAGAAACGTATCACGATGAGTTGTACATATCTGCCTGAACCTCCCTCGTGCTATTGTCGGCTTCAGCACCTGGCACATGGTACGTTCCGTGCCTTTCTCCGATCGGACTGTTCTTCGCCTGAGGTAGCCTCATGCACGTCGCCACAATCGAATCATGATTCGTAGTAAGCTCCGTGCACATCGCAGAGATGCGAACTCGTGTTCGATGGTGTCGAATCGTTCAGTATAGTATTCCCATGCCGGGTTGTTTGCGAAGCATGTCGAATGCGTCGAACGTTACAGACGGCAATAGGTTGACCGATCTCATCTCGATCAGGGCCGGTCAATCCGATCAAGAATGGCAGTAGCGAGCACCGCTATTTCACCAATGACGACAAGGCGTTCGTTTGCAGTTCCAGACGAGGTCTTGTGTAGTGACTGCGCCGCTCCTCGCACTTACACCAGAGTTATGCAGAGGTGCTCGAGCAAGACAAGAAATGTGTACATACATATGCAGAACTTGCCGAACTTGAGATTACCCTCTCTCTCTCTCTTTTGTTCACGTCCGCGCTTGCCATGATAGCTGTTCGACTACACAACTTCTGTCTCCAGCTCCGTTAACTCTCCACTCCGAGTTCGAGTTATATTGCACCTTCAGGGTGGGGTGGCGCAACGCTGGGAGTCGCCCCGCCGTCCGCTGAGCGACCAGTTTAACATCGAGCCCGCGGAGAAGTTGTTGCACACTCCTAAGTTGATCATCCTCTTCTTCATCTTCGTCGTGTTTCAACAGGCCTTCTGACACACAGAGACTAAACTCGAGGTTGGAAACGCTGAGGCAGGGATCAAGCAGGCAGAGGGTTTTGTCCTAGAAAAATCGAAACATACTCGTTCTGAGAGATATATCCAACACTGGCGAAGCTCACATCCCTGATTTACTCCCAGTCATTGCTGTCTATGCCCCCGTCACACCTGAGGTCGAGCTTGATGTCCGTAAGACCGGAGGCACAGGTATCGAAAACGCTAATGAGCTGACCGGGACTCCCCTCGCCGGGAAGTGTGGAGACGGTGATGCGAGGTTTGATATCCTTTACAATGTCCGTATACCAGTCCGGATCGTAGAAAAAGGTATCCATGACCAGATGGTCTACTTCGCATGTCAGCCCTGCCGCATAGCCTATGCTGTTTTCCTGATGTAGATAACACCCTATACGTCTGGTTGGAAGTTTCAACCCATTCGATCAGGCCACTTAGGACATTTTTGCGCGTTCTGGGCATCAAGCAAGCATTGTTATCGGTTGAAGAGGACTTGTAAGAAGTATCGGAAGGCTCCAGCTTCCGCAGACTCGCAAGATCCGCTGAGCGTTTGGTCAATGAACTGCCTTGCTGGCGTCAATGTTCGCGGAGACACGAATAATTCGAATATATCTGGGTCATGGCTAGTTTGTCATTGGTGACTAATGAGAATGCGTACATTGAAGACCAGCGAAGAGCTCGATGCATACGGGACGATACACAAATGAGAAACGCTGTTCGAAGCACACTGGTAGGAGTCCTGAACGATACAAATACACTAGAAATACACAAGATCAACTGCCCAACGGTGTGCACTTGATCAATCTTCGTTCTTCCACGCATCCTCCCACCCGAGCGCACTCCTATCCCATACGCCGTTCTCCTGCCCATGCGACACCCACCCAAGTATGTCCATTACTACACCTGCAGCACGCACGAAGATCGTGCCATCCATCCTGCTCGTACCCTCGTGTGTCTCGCGGCCCTCTGTATCAAATGCACCGATGGCCCCGCCGGCCGGAGTCGTCCCATACTTTTGCGCTGCGTAGCAGAGAGCGCGGAGCGCCTTAGGGGTGTGCGCGTCTGGGCAATGTACAACCGCTGCCACGAGCGTGGGCCAGGGGTTCACGCTCTCGTTGTCGCGTGGGTCGCCTAGTGCAGCACCGTCCGGTGCGGGGTACCCGTCAGTGCCGCATGGCGGGCGCGGAGTGGCGCTGTAAGACATGAGGAGATCAGGCTTGATGACGGGACGTCCACGGGTGGTCATGATCAGGAGGAAGGCCGCGGGAACGCCTCTGAGGAGGGCAACCTTCGATTGAGCACTCGGGAGCACCTTGATGAGTGATGGGAGGAAGAGCGATGCGTTAAGCAGATGCATGAGGAAAAAGTCGAGGCGTGGCTTGCGCCCGGGCTTCCCTGAGCCCGCAAGAAGTAGCGTCGCAACCCAGAGAGCTTCTTCGACTTTCTCGTCGAACTCTACTTGGCCACGCTCAGCGTCGACCTCCCACTGTGCAGAGAGGCGCTTGATCTCTGCGGAGCGGCCGTCTTTCAAAGCATCCCTGAAGCGTTGGTTAATCAATGCATCATTGTCGTACGGCATGACGGGTGTCATGGCCTGAGAGTCGTAGGCCTGTCTCAAGATAGCCAACAGTGATTGGCCCTTGGAAGGGTGACGGTGGCCGGGAACGGTCGACTTGACCCCATTGATCGATTGAGACTCAGAACTAAAATCGAAAATCTCCGGCGCAAGGGGTGAGTGAACAGCCGTTTGTGCGAGAGCTTGACTTGAACGTATAAACGGATCTTCCGGAAATATTCGTAAACCGAGCATGTCCACATACCTTGAGC
The DNA here is from genome assembly GCA_000320605.2 of Gelatoporia subvermispora B. Lineage (NCBI taxonomy): Eukaryota > Fungi > Basidiomycota > Agaricomycetes > Polyporales > Gelatoporiaceae > Gelatoporia > Gelatoporia subvermispora. The sequence continues at coordinate 1,757,174 of KB445793.1, forward strand.
GAGCATAGGTGGGCTGTTGAATTCGACGGCATTCTGTAGAATGAGGCTACGAGTAAGTATACGTACGGGATCTAAAGAATTGCATCATTATACCCCGATCTGTATCCAGGGGTGTACTCTGATACAACGAAACAAGTGAGTCAAGAAGTTATTGTGACAATGATCACCATACGAAACTTACGCGCCGCCATAAAATCTGCAGTACATCTGTGCGCCGTTTGCATTGGCTTCGGAGCTGAAGACGTATCGTTCTAGGGCCTCTCCAATTCCATACTTCGCCACCTCCGATTTAAAGAACTCGAGGTAGTTCGCGTAATATCTGTATAATTCGATATTGATAACGCCTCCGCAAAATGTACAGCTGTGACATACTTGTCTTGGCCAAGATACTCGGGCCAGTTCTGAGTCCCGATTTCGACCTCTTGTCGCTCTACGACGCCCGACTTCTTGTCCACAGTGAATATGTCATTTAGCCCTTTCGCTTCATCATCATATATTGCTTGCAATAGTTTGGAAGAAGCCCCGAGATCGTAGACGGCGAGAATGCTGCCACGTGACATATTTCGTCACGAAACGTTCATGCAAGTGGAGGAATGACGGACTGGTGACTGAGATGGTTGTGAAACCCAACCTTTCCCCAAAAGCAATGGTGCCTGTTGCGATCCTCTTCGAGCAGACGTTCCGCGGTGGCTTTTGATTCCGGCGTAGCCCCGGGGAAGTTCAAAAGACCTTGACTGATAGTCGACGGCAAGGTAGACATTTTGACCGGGGAGCTTGTCCTGGATTTGACTTGACCTAGACGATGGAGGCTACTGCGAGATCTTACTTGCGGGTTATAAGCGATAGCATGGATGTGAGAGAGCTGACGAAGGCAGGGGCGCATGACAGTAGCAGCAGCGTGATGGAGCTTTCATGATTCCCCGGTCCGGGGATGCGATCATACATAGGGGCGCTTGCTTCGTAAGTGGCTCCGACTAAGTGCTCAACACATAAGCGCCATTTCGATATTCGAAAGCGCTAAACATCCATTATTCCTTCCAATGATGCAAATTCCAAGTGACATTGCCATATTATCCTGAACCAAAAACATGCAAACAGTCTCGTGTAGATGCGACTAGTACAAATGCGACGACGAGCAGGGTGCGTGCGTATGCATGCGCATACCAGAAAGCGATAGGACGTACGTGCACAACGCAACTTCGACAGGGATCCAACAGGGGGCATCGACGTGTGATGGGTGTAGGCGGTAGCGGACATAGCATAGCATAGCTTAGCGGAACAAATAGCAGCGAAAAAGTGAAGCGGCGAAGCGTGTCCGCTCGGAGGCATACAGTCCTGCGGCTAACTTCTCCCCGGATAGTCCTATTCATACACTGATGTGCACATTAGGCACAACGTACGGGCTAGCGCACGCGGGAGCGCTCTGACCCCGAGCGCGCCGCGCAGCTTGCGCCAATTTATGCGTAGTACTGTGCGAGAGAAATGGCTGCAGCTTACGGCGGTGCGGTTTGAACAGCCTTGAGCTCTTGGACGAGACGCTGCATAACAAATAAGCGCTCCATGAGATACCCAGACCAATCAGCAACTTACCTCACTGCTGGTCTTGAGTTCCTCCTCGCTCATTTCCTTGCCCTCCTGACCAAGTCTGATGCCGTACTCCAGGAGCTGCTTCATAAAATACGGGCTGATGATCGTCTCGTCATCTCTCAGCATAGGAGGTTGAGGCTCCGGGTCCTGCATGCCCAACCAGTCCATCGCGAGCAGCTCCGGGATCGTCGCGCGTTCCTTCGGGTTCCGGGCCAAACACGTTTTTATTGTCGCTATTACGTTCCGGGGAATGCGGACACGCTGGTGCTCAAGGTGCTTCGGTGGTGTCGACGATCCGTTTGCAGCACGTGTACCTCCAGGCGTTGAGTACTCGGGGAAGTCGATCATATATGTGCCATCAGGGATCGCTTTCATCTTCTGATATACTGACAAATGCTGGAAGGGAGGATGACCATAGACCATTTGATAGAGGATGCAGCCAAGCGACCACACATCACTTGGTCGTCCGACCTTCAGCCGGCGCATACCATCTGGAAGTTCAATAGCCTCGGGTGACATGTAGTTAACTGTCCCGATTTGGTGATCACGTTGGATGTTGGTGGTATCGTTGGCGATTGCATTGGCAATGCCGAAGTCAATGAGCTTGAGCTGCCCACGGACAAGTACAAAGTTTGCTGGTTTGAGATCAGAGTGAACAATCTTCTCTTCGTGGATAACATGTACGGCTTGTAGCATCTATGCATTATGGGGATGAGACGCGCCTAGATAGGATAACCAATGTTGTATACCTGTTCCCAGTAGCATGATACCCATGCTAACTTCAGAGGTTTCTTCTGCTGCTCTTGTAGTAGTCTTGCGAGATCTGAGAAAATGCTGCGTTGGCGGATATGAACGTCTGGGTTCTAACGAACGACTTACCAATTTCTCCACATTCCATGACGAGCAGGAGATGTCCCTTCGAGCCGCCAGGGCCTTCCTTCACTTCACTGTCGATCAGACGAATGATACCCTCATTGCCATCCAATCGCTTCAGAAGTGCGATTTCATTCTTGTATCCATTTAGCGTCTCCGCGTCCGTCTTGTCAAGTGAGACACGTTTGATTGCGTAGATCTCGTTCGAGCCGTTCATCACACGGTATACACGCGACGAGCCGCCCTTGCCTATCATGTCAAGACGTGCATACGACTTCTTGTTCACCTATAGCGACAAATGAGCCGGATCCAACACGGTGGACAACTCGTGTACGCACGACGATATTCCGAGATCGCACATCTGGGGCAGCAGAAACTGTCTGCACATGGTGTTGATGTGCAGCCTGCTTTGCAGGCGCAGGCGCGTTCATCGAGGGAGGTGGCATCGCCGAAGTGCTGCGGGCCTGCGCAACAGGTTCAGCAGGGGCTTCCTCTCGCCGCCTCTCCCGCCCGTCGCCTGCTGCCCATGTCTTCCCAATATGAATACCACTTGCCACCGGACCAATATCATCGCTGGTGGTTGGTGGCTCTGGTGCCGTTGGACTCCTTCGATGGCGTGCTGACGTTGCTCCTACCGACATGCCATTGGCAGTCAAGCCTGGCGTGGATAGCGCATATGCGGAGCTGCGCGTGGGTGGCGATCCGCGGATAATATTGTCAACTGCTGTCGGAGAAGTCGGTGTCCCCGCCGTGACATTACGGAGAGTGTCAGAGTCCTTGCGCTGGTGTGCATATACGGGTCGTAGGTGTGCGGCGGAAGATATGTGAGTAGGCGAAGGTGATTGACGCGGTGCTGTTGACGATAGATATGCCCTTCCTTTTCAAGCCGTAAGAACGGTTCGACAGTAATAAGTCAGTCAGACGTACTCTCAGTTTCTGCCAGTTCTTCGGCTTCTCGCCGCGCATACGCTGCGAAGGAGTCAGTCGAAAGCAGATAGCACTCGTAGATTTTGTCACGGACCCTCGTCAAGCGCGATCTCGCGTTCCTGGCGGTATCTCTCCTCCATAGTCACACGACGCGCTCCCCGGCTCGCAATGCCCAAGCTGGTACCCGGTCTACTATACTGCGGTTGATAGGAAGCGCCGGGGTTGCCGTTTTCGAAGTCATACCCGTTGATCCCGGCTGCTTCGCTGAGGCTAGCAGATCTCCGGGGTCTAATGGACTGATGAGGGAATTGCTCAGGTGCCGACTCCACATCTTCATACGGGTGCTCCTCTAATATCTTCTCGATGCCGACTTTCCGACTCGGACCCCGTGCAGTGCGCATGGATTTCATGGGCCGACCTAGAGAGTGCACGCTTGACAAGCTGCGTTGGTTCTCCTTCTCCTCGGCTGCCTGAGGTTGCGAACGAAGCAACGCATCGGCCTCTTGGTATTCTTCCAGCTTTACTCGTCGTGCACCACCACCTAGCTTGCGGGTACCACCGGTAGATGGAGGGACCAGACTGCTACGCAGACCGGATGAGGAAGACGCCGGTGTTTGCATCGTGTTGACGGGACCTGACGAAACGCGCTGGAAACCTCGACCAGCGGCACCAGCCTCAAATGACGAGGCGGGGAGGCTCTCAGAACGAGTCAGCGGGGCCGCCGGTAACTTGGCTGGCATGGGTGATGGTGGCTTGTTCGCAGGAGAGTCATCAGGTGTAGGTGGTGCGTATGTTTTGGTCGGAGGTTTGGAAAGGCGGACATACTGGCCCTGGGCATTCTGTTCATAGGCGAACGAAACGTCCAAGAGAGACGCGTCGTCAGAGAGAGCCGGAGAGGGGCGCTCGTCTTCCTGCTCCCCGGTCGTTGGCGGAGGGGTTAAAGGTGGAGAAGTGCGCGACGGAGGAGAGAGGGAGCTGTACATGACGAGCAGATGTGATAGATGTTGAGCGCAGAGGTATCAATGTAAGATGGTATACGAAGCCGGAGCTGTGAATGCTACGTTCTGGATGCAAATCCTATGAAACAGGGAGATGCATGTGAGAGTCTACATATTACTGAACGAGAGGGAGCAGGATTTCGACTTGAAGCAGGTGGCGAAACGAAGAACCAAGGGTTTGGAAATAACAACTCACGTGTTAGATGCGCTTTCTCAGTTCTCTCAGATGGAAAGATGACTACACTTCACTTCCCGACGGATAGTCTAGCTTTGAAATCCCGCCAGGATCGCCACCAGATAGAAGGCAGTGCTACAATGGGTCTTGGGTCTCCACGGCTGCTCGAGCACAATTGGAGCAGACCCAACGGACTGGTTTGAACTGCAGCCAAACGGAAGAATAAGGATTCAGACACGTACGAGAAACGTAAACACTGAAAATGAGCTCGAAGAAGGGGGAATTTCGAAGGTCTTGAGGGTCGACGTCTACCGCAATGTTCGACTCGAGCGCTTGTCGACCTTTCAGAACACGAGGCCGCGACGCGGTGTCACGTGCGTAATGTACATCTCGAGCGCCAATCGGGCTAGTCGGCGCCGGATGCCACTGTGGCCGTCCACATGCATGTAGTACCCACAATGCACAGCACCCAAGTTGGAGACAGCGCACAGACAGTACAAAGACGATGAAATATGGGCAGCACTAAAGTACATCCAGAGAATAGGTACACGTCTGCGACGTCTGCTTTTACACTCTCGCTTTCTCTCCTGCACTCCCGACGGTCTTTGGCATTTTCTTGTCCCCGGATGCGAGTTGCTCCAGATCGGCTTGCTTGAAGTAATGCGGCGCCACTGTCAGCGCGACACCTGTCAGCGCCCGAGATATGCATGATATTGTGACGAGACTCACCTTCAAGTAGCCATGCTGGCTTGATCTCCATGATTTGTCGCATATATGACTTCGAAGTCATCACCAGCTCATAATACAGCACTGTCTTGACAGGGGGTGTCTGCTGGAACAAGCTAGAAGATGGATGGATATAAACGGTTTGATTTGTCTTCAAGGTCCGGTACGAGTCTCCACTCTTCTGCAGTTGCGCCTGTGGTATAATCAGCGTACAAGTCGTGTTGGAGTGCTCTAGATATGCTCACTGTATTGTAGAAGTAGCCAGCAGTGATCGCTTTCTGTATGGGTGTGATGTCGTTCGTGTTCGGATTGCTTTGCACGACTATTTCCACACGCTCGCAAAGCCCCGCTAACTGATCCCGAATATCCCGCGCTCGACCCAAACTCTTGAACTGCAAGAACTGCTCGTAGCAGAACTGCTGAGAATATCCCGTGTCCGCCCATTGCTCCCAGACATTCAGCAGAGTGAAGTGATCACCCCCTGCACGCACAAAGTTTTGTCTTGCCTGGTCGGCGTGTAACTTCTTGTCCTTCGGGCGGTAGAACAGCGATGATGATTCTTGCAGCATTGAGATAATGGTGAGCACCTCATCCGTGCAGGAGTAGTTTTCGCTCGCAATAATCGCTTTCGATAGCATGGGGTCAACCGGGAATTCCGCCATCCTCCTCCCGAGCTTTGTCAGCTCTCCGCGATCGTTCAGAGCTCCTAGGGCATAAAGTAGCTCCAGCGCACGCATAAGTGTCTCGCCTGGAGGAGGGTCCATGAACTCGAACCCAATGAGGTCGTTGATTCCAAGGGACTTGAGTAGGAGAACAACCATTCCGAGATTCGTGCGCTGAATCTCTGGGACAGTGTTCTCTTCCAGCTCGTTCGCGTAAGCCCACTTTGTGTAGAGTCGGAAGGCCTTTCCAGGTCCGACTCGGCCCGCACGACCCGCACGTTGATTCGCAGACGCTCGTGAGCATGGCACAACAACCAGCGAAGACATGCCCGTCCGGGGATTGTACGAATTTTGCTTCACGAATCCAGGGTCGATGACAAAGACGACACCATCGATCGTGATGGAAGTCTCCGCGATGTTTGTTGCAAGGACAACCTTTCGGGCGCCTTCTGGAGTGGGCTCGAAGATCTTCGCCTGCATGTCGCTCGGAAGGTTTGCGTAAATTGGACACACGATTAGCTCCGCTATCTTATTCCCCAACGTACGTGCCGTCTCTGCTAGATTTTCTTGAGCGGCCTCGATTTCGTCTTGACCCTATCAAGGACAATGTAAATACAGCCACGTCAGTCGAGGGAGATGAGCATTTACAGTGAAGAACACCAGGATGTCGCCCTTTGGCTGAGTAGTATGAATCTGAAAAACCGTAGTGATCGCAGCGTGGAGATAATTGGCCTCGGGTTGAGGGGTATAATGAATATCGACAGGGTACCGTCGGCCGGGAACTTGGGCACAGGAGACGATGTCAGCTCTTGAGCACAGAGCCAATTGTGTGTAGAACTCACCGTAGAAAACAGGAGCTTTGTCGAAGTACGCGCTGAACTTCTCCGCATCCATCGTGGCACTCGAAATCAACAACCTCAGTTCGGGCCGGAATCGTGCAATATCCTGATGAATTCGTATGAGACCTTACTAGATCACGAGTAGGGTGGTACAACGCACCTTGACAAGAGCAAACAGGATATCCGTGCTGAGCGTCCTTTCGTGTGCCTCGTCGATAATCAAAGCAGAGTAGCCCGCAAGATCTGGCTCGGTGAGAAACTCGCGCAATAGCATGCCATCGGTCATGTACTTGAGCACCGTCTTGTCGCTAGTGCAGTCCTCGAATCGGATTGAATACCCTACCTCATACCCTACTTTGGTGCCCATTTCATCGGCCACACGTGCCGCGACAGACATAGCAGCGACACGTCGAGGCTGTGTACACCCGACCTTCAGGCCACCGGCTGTATAACCGGCTTCGTGCAGGTACTGAGGCAGCTGGGTAGTTTTGCCAGAGCCAGTTTCGGCAACAACGATGAGCACCTGGTGGTTCTTGATAGCTGCCAGCAAGTCTTCGCGATATTGATAGATCGGCAGAGACTTCCGCGTCTCTTCGATCGACTGGGCTGTTCCTTTGGTAAATTCGCGATAACAAGACTGCATAGATAGAACTCACCTCGTTTCTCCGCTTCCTCTATTTGTTGCTGAAGGAGCTTGTCGGCTGCACTCAGGTTGCCCTCGCCACCCAATGTACTCTCCATGACGAACTTGATCGTCTGACTTTCATCGAACACGTATTCGTAGTCCTCCACGATATCTTGCTTGTCCATCGCACCGGTCTTGAAGGTACTATGCCGCGTCTGAGCAGCTTCCCACTGATCAACATCCGTCGTGAACTGATCGTCCTTAGGCTTCGCATCTTCATATCTTTGGTACAGGACACTCTCTTTCTTCTTCTTGTCGATCTTGCCCTGCTCGGTGAAGTAATCCTCGGGCAGTTGATATCCTTCCCACTTGTCACTGATCTTGAGCCGCTCCTCAACCAGCCGTAGAAGCTCCTTCTTCCGCTCTAGTTCACGTCGTTCCCGCTTCGTCATCTTCATCCCTCGGAACAGAGCCTCATCGTCCGCGATCTCCCTACGTAGCAGCTCGATCCGCTGAAGCTCACGCTTCGACAGATATTCCTGCCGCGAATGTTCTCGGAGGGATGGCATGGCGCGTCCCCGGGCATCTGCATCGTCCGCTAGCCTTCGACGCTCCGCTGCTTCGGCGGCAGCGCCAGACTTCGAGGATCGGTCCTCCACGACCCGCTTAGTCTTCTCGCGATCTCGTTCTTTCACTCGCTCTGCAAAGGCATCTCGCTCTTGCAAGTCTTCGAGTCGCTGACGCTCCTTACGGGCCCCCTCGTCTTCAATGTCGAAATCGTCGAGGTCCTCCCCCTCTTCAGGTCTCTGCTCCTCTAATTCCTCCGTTCGAGCCCTCTTCCTAGACTTCTCCTCCTCGTCGCTCTCCCATTCACGAGCGTCGCTCTCTCGCTTCCGAGTATGCCTCTCGCGCTTGTCCTTTGCGCTACTTCGGCCAGAAACCTTCTCCCTGGCTTCCAGGCCGCCGCTGCCACCGGCCGTGTGGTCTTCATCAAGAATGAAGCCGAATCTTTGAGAGCGTAGGAGCTTGGCCTCTTCTTCAGCTTGTTTCCTCGAGCTGTCAGACGACTTCTTGTTCTTGCCTTTGCGAGGCACACGGGCATAGACTTCCTGGACGAACTGGTGCGCTGCGGGAGTGTCTGGCAGACCAGAAGCGTTGAGCGCAGAGTAAAGGGCTTCAGCGGACTTCGCAGAAGATGCTAGATGTCCAACGTGTGAGGCTGGTGGACAAGTATACAGACGAGGGTGTGGACATACCTGACGCTACTACATAATCCACGATGCTTCGATCGGAGAGACCGAAGAACTGAAGACTTGTCAGTGTATTTCTTCAATCTTTGTATCAGATGAGCTCACTGTAAGTGCATTATCGCTGATATACCGCTGTAGGTCGCCAGACATGGGGTTGAGGAGGCAGAGGAAAGGAGAGGAGGGAGTCTCAAGTCACTTCGGTACCGTCCACTCACTACCAATGTGAGCGAGATTTGCTGACTAAGATTTCCAGTTCAAGTATGTTTTGGCACTGAGATCCAAGCTCCGATCTCCGTCGATCACTCCCACTGCAACATCAACTCGATAGATTTCAGCGTGGGGTTGTCCGTGTTCCTCGTGAACCACGTCAAGCAGGTTTCTTACACACTACATAACAGACCCCTGTCTATCTCTCTGATACGAGTCAATGCGAAATTTCCGGAATCTTCAGACCTGCGGACATCGCTGTCCTGACGATATTCTCTGCCTGGGGGGGTGGGGGTCGAGCAGCAGAAGTAAAGACATGATCAGGGAAAATATACATTCACTCACTTGCTTGATCATGGGAGCATCTATCATCTCCTTGCCGCCGTCTTCGAGTTCAAGCCCAATAGCGCCTCTCTGTGAACTATGAGCACGTTCCATGCGGTGTAGTATTCTTGCGGCCCTGAGAATTTCTGCTCCAAGCGTCAGTCAAATTAGTGGACTCCATGTGTTGTCTACGAAGAACGCACCCTTGTCGGTCGGCACGAAGGTGGACTGAATGACGTCTACTTGTGTCGGGTGTATCGCTTGCTTGCCATTGAATCCTAGACGTCTTCCATCCTCACACTCTTCTTTGAGATATTCTAGGTCTTTATAGTTTACGCAGACCTAAGCGCTCAATGAGTAACAATGTACGTTAGAGCAGAGCCAGTCTTAGCGTCACCATATCTATCGCATTCAATCCATATGCTTTCGCTGTGATGGCAATTTTAGATCTTGTGTAGAGTAGCTCCTGACGGGATTTCGTGCGTATGATCGATGTGTCTGCACAGTCTGCAATAGAAGGTTCGATGTTGAGTCAACAGGAATGCACGAAAGCTTACAGTCCTCCGCTGCAAACTTGATACGATGAGCATGCTTGCTTTGCACATACGAATCAGTCGGTTGAAACATACAAGCAGCGCTACCAGCTTTCCGCCCAGTTGTGCGCCATATTCAGATTGCCATGCGGCAATCTCCCGCAGATTGAGCAATGACCGTGCACTCTCGATGCTTGCAACTAGTTGCAATGGTTGCTCTGCCGGCTGCGCGGAGAATGTCAATTTGTAATGGGTGTATATCTGACGAGTAACGTGGTGCAAGTCGAGTGCCGAATTGACCTTCGGCAAGACAAGTGTGCGTAGCGATGGTATACGAAGCTGTGGGAGCGAACGACTTAGTACACGTTAAGTACAGCTTTGGTATAGTACAAACGGCTTGTGTGATATCATCCTCAAAGAACGGTGTATGAATCGAATTGAGTCTGACGGCAGTGCGCTCAGGACGGGGTAGCTCTGCCGGGTTCTTGCTCTGAACGCACTTGAATGAGCATGTTGGGCAATGCACCAAGGCATTCCGTGCTCACGTGGAGGAAAGTACGGAGTCTTTCCCTTGCAGAGCCCTTGTCTGACGGCGGTACACTATCTTCAAGGTCATATATAATTACGTCCGTGTTCGTGGACAGTGACTTCTGAAGCATCCGATCCGACGAGGTCGGCACTGCGCGTCGTTCGGGACTGAAGGAATATTTTTCGATTGCTTGACACACCATACAGGTAGGATCTGTTCAGGGGAACCAGGCTTGAATCATCTCGGAGAGTAGTGAGGGTCCTAGTGCCATGCCGCCTCGAGTTGATAACGCGAAAGAGGTGACTAGCCTGCTTCCTGCATACAGATCGAGAGAGCCCAGACGAGGGGACACGATACATGGTTAAATCCCCGAGCAGAGAACACCTCAAAGATGAGTGCAAATCGAACAGACCAAGAAGTGTTTCGCCTTCCAAAGCACGGCGTGTGAACAAGCAAGGCCCTGAGTGACGAGCAAGAGGACCGGAAGCACCGCGGATATCTACGGCCCGGCTCCCGGACCCCGATCGTGCACAAGCAAACAGACCTCGCTCGCTCAAGTCAATAACTAGCTTCATACATAGAAGATGCACACTGCTACGCTCGCTCTATCATGCCCGTCCAGTCGTACTTGTCATACTTTCGCTTGAACTTTTCTGTACGCTCCTTATTCCGCACGAAATCAACCCTCCTTGGTCGCCTCCAGCGACGGGGTTCGAGGTCGAGGATATTGCCGATGATTTCAGCCGCAAAGTACCTAGAATAAAAAAGTGAGAAACCCAACAACATCGCAAAATTCAGCTTACCGAGGGAATTCTCCACTACCCTTCGCACCCTCATCGACGTCGCCTTCGGCATCGTCGCCGCCGGCATCTGCAGCCTCGCCTGTGCCCTCAATAACATGTCCATAGCCTTTCTCTCCTTTATAGTCAAACTGGACCATAAAGTAAGGCAGGTTGGGCACCATCGCACGTCGGAAACCGCCTGGCCGTGCGGAGAAGTCGATGAGCTTCTTATGTTGAGACCATTCCGTCTCTGACATCAAGATGGATTCCTGTACAATGGTAAGGGTGACACCATCTTCACATCCAGAGACATTGGCGCACCTTGAAGTACCCGGGGATGACCTCGAATTGTTCCCATGGAAGGGGCACACATTCAATGTAAGTATGCTTCTGAGGCTTGAGGGAAATCACTGTTTCGTAGAAGACAACGCCCTTGTCCTCTTCTGCGTACATGCGCATGAGGCACTTCATGAAATTCTGCGAATGAAGTCAGCACTTCAGCTTAAGCGAAAATCGCAAGATACGCACGCGAGCTTCGTCCCAGACGTCATCATCCGCCTCAAGCGAGGTGAGGTGATGTTGAATCGGCACTATAAGGCAGTGACCATCGACGAGTTCTTCTGTCAGTGTACAGGAAAGATAGACGCAGGTGCCCATTGCAATAACAGGTGCCTTCGGCAGTGAATCGTCCTCTCCATAGCAGAATGAACACGTCGCAAGTGCTTTCTGCGTTCGTTTGAAATCTGCGTAATAGTTAGGACTGGTATCATTATGCGGAAAGCTAACGGACCGTTAATGGCGAAGAGGCGTCGCTGTTGCTCCGAACGGCCCTTCTTCCGGCCCAGTTTCTCTGCATTATCATCCATGTAGTCAAGATTATCCTGTTCGATAAAGCATTAGTAAACAAGAATAAAGTGTGAGATAGGTCAACACCGCACCTCAAATCCACCATCCGTGGTGATCGTGCGAGCGAGCATTGCATCAAGGTTCTTCTCGTCCTGAGGCCCCGATCTAAAGCGTTCTTGCCTAAGCATCTCGCCCAGAGTCAGGTTGTCATCATCGCCATTGTAGCGTATGATCTCTCCCGTTTTGGGATCACGGGTCTCCACCTGGCAGTACATGAGTTCAAACCTGATACAAGCGATTTTCGCGCACACCTTCTCCTTGGGCCTGCGATTTCCTGCCAGAAGTGGCTTCTCTCCGCTACCCGAACCCACATCATATAGGTTTCCGTGCACGTCTAATGTCGGGAGGACTTCCACCCGTACATTGTCCTCACCATCCCCACCCCGTGCCCGGCGCATCTCCTCTTCATACTCTTTCTCCAGCTGCTGCGCATCCGGCGCACTCATTAGCCTCGCCCGCAGAACCTTGGCCTGTAGCTTGTTGAGTGACGAAGGCGAAAGCGCACGACGCTTCACGCCAACAAGCGACGCCGAAGGTGTCGCAACAGATGGAATGGGTGCATGCAACTTCCCCGGTGGCGTGGCAGTGCGTGATAACCCGAGGCTGCTTCCAGGACGAGCTTCATGCGCAACGGGGCCGGGCGTAGCGGGCGTGCTTCCTCCCAAGTCAGGTCGCCGGAACGACGAGCTGCGGCTGGGAGTACCGCTCGCAGAGAAGTCGGTGAACATAAGTCGACGTTCGCCTTCCGGCTCCTTCCCCTTGTCTCTGCGGTCGCCGGTCCTACTGGCGCGCTTGCCTTCACGTTCGTCAAGGACGTGCCGTTCCTCCTTGGCTTCCTCAAAAGCTTGGAGAGACTCAAAGCGTTCCAGGGCCACTTCTTCCACCGGCTTTCCTTCTGCTTCTGCAGTCTCATAGACACGCTTTAGCTTCATCATACGCCATTGTGAGCCAGGTCCTCCTGGTACGATGGGTTTGTGCGCAGTGGGTGGTTGGTCGTCTAGGTTCTTGCCTTCTCGCAGACCAGTGTTGAGCTCTTTGCTGCTTATCTGCGGCTGTGCATCCTCTTACCCCAATATCATCCATATTGAAACTGCTGTTGTACGTACCTTGTCAGGGATTGGACGATCCGACTCCTTCTGTTTCCTCTTCCGCTCCGTGCCCAGATTTGAGAAGAAGTCGACGCCACCGCTCATGTTGCGCGTGTTTTGCGACGGTTCTCCGTATCCGTCTGTGTATGTGTCTTCGCCTGTGGGAAGGTCTAACCGAGAGTTCACCTCGGGGATTGTTGGCTCCTCAGAGGGCATAAGCATCCATTCATCTCGCCGCAGGACGGTTTCTGTGCGAGTGGACGGCGGAAGCGGAGGGTCATCGGGTTTGGTTTCGGCTCGTGTCTTGAGCTTCAGGCTTTCTGCAGTGGGAATATCTGCAGCAAGGACCTAGCGCGTTTAGATGAGTGAAGTCTCAACGGCGTCAAGGCAGGCTGAACATACAGCTTCGCCGTCCATATCAATGTTCTTCTCCATCCACTCGTCCTCATCCGGGTCCTCGTCAACAATGTGCACGCCGTCATCTTTGCGGGCGCGTTTGCTGGAGCGTTCCTTTTCCAACTTGTGCTTGTGCTTGCGCTTGTGTTCGCGATCGCTCTTGTCAGGGGAACGCTTGCTTCTTGGTGAAGATTTGGTGTCGTCGCGGCCCATGGTGACGCAGAGTGCGACGTGTGGCTGAAAAGTGGCAGAAGTGCTGTCGCTGGTGTCGATCTACGCGAACTGGTTCACGTTGCGTCATTCCCTCGGCTAACGGTGCATGACCATAGATGGACACGATCCATACCCAGAGTCGGTGCATTTGTTCTTGCTGCGATGATTGTCAAAAACAAATACCACAGGGTTTTTTCGGTTTCAATGCGTGATTAAGGACTAAGTAGCATTGTTGAAATTGGAAAGTACAGCAAATTACAAGATTACAACAACAGATTATAACTTGTACAAATTACACTCAGAAATTACAAAGCACAAATTGGTCTAGGTTACTTGCGAAGGATTGCCGACGTAAGCTTCGTAACGTTTTCATGACACTCGTGCGCGCGCGGGTCGGGTAGAAGGAGAGGGGGTGTCTCGAACGGGAACAGGGAGGGAGGGAGGGAGTGGTGATCAGAATGTGAGAGGGGATTAGACGGTCGTGGCAGGAGCAGCAGCCGGGACAGCCTTCTCGTTGTATCCGGTGTACTTGCCGCTCTGGAGGCCGAAGGTACTGTAGTCCACGCCGCGCAGCTCCCAGAGGAAGATCGCGAGGAAGACCGGGCCCGAGAGGATATCGAGGATGCCGTACCAGATCATCTCAGAGGTCGGGGAGATGACGTTTGCGCCCTCGCTGCACGCCCAGCAGATCGGGTACGTGATGAGCATGAAAGCGAGGTAGCCCGACGCGAGGCGGTACCGGTTCCGCACAACGCCAGCGGCGAATTGGGTCGCGGGTGCGTGCACCAGGAGGACGTACCTGGATCTATAGGTTAGCATCGCATCATCGTTGAATTGAACACCTGAGCGTACCAGATGTAGAAGAGTGCTGCACAGCCGAAAGTGAAGTAGCCCCACTTGTAGGTGCTGTGGACGAGCGCGCCAACAAGACCGCAGACGACGAGGACGACACCCATAAAGAGCGTTGTCAAGATGTCAGAGAGCGAGAGACCAGTGGCGAGGAGCAGCTCAAGGAGCAGGAGCGGGAAGGTGATGAACCACTGAATGTACCGCACATACTATCATCCGACTTCGTCAGCTACGTTTGTCAAGAGGCAGAGTACTGTGACAGTCTTACCCAGATCTGGCGACTCGGGTCGCTGCCGTCACCGCGGAACTCGACAGCAATCGGCGTCGCTCCGAGGTCAGAGGCCATGGAGAAGTAGGTGATGCTAGCAGTAGCGAGCACGATGACCGCAATCTGGTGGAACAAGCGCGATCCGCGAGGCCGCTGTACACAACATGTCAGCGCACCATCGTACACAGGAGGTTTCACCGGGTGCTCACAGTAAATGTCACGCCAACCGCCACGAGTAGGCAGAACGCCATGACGGAGAACGCAGCCCACAGCCAGTCAGAGCCATGGGTGCTAATGTGGAGGCTCGCATCGGGCGGGTTCAGGTTGAGCGCGTCGTTGCCGGCCATTACTCTGGTGCTCTAGCTGAGCGAGTGCGGAGTAGATGGGTGTAGAGTAGTAGGAGGAGGTCGTAGTAGTGAAGCTGTGCTTCGAATGCGTTACTGAGTCGTGAACTGCAGATCCTCCCGGACTCACCATCGCATTTATACCGCAAGCTTGGCACAACGGACGGACCACATCACGAGTTCATCCGACGTACAGCGAAGGTGCGGACGCTGGATGAGGTCAGTATGCATTCCCGAGCGCGTCCCGGCGGGCGGGCCAGACTCAGAAGCCCGGTCAGAGGCGGCATAGAGGCGTAGAACGTTCTCGGCGGTGCCGCGCTCGTTGCATTTTCGTCGGACGACACGCAGGGTTGATTAGCAAGCATTCCTAACGGTGTCCGTATTGTTAGCTGCCTCAGTCATCACACATACGCACAGAGTCCGACCTCGAACATCAAGGAAACGGTGCGGAAGCTCGAAAGTACTCGAAGCCAAAATCGGCCTCGGACGATCGGGAGGTGTAGGAACCATGGGCGCTAGACTTACCGTATTCGGAAGTTGCGCCCGTTGGCGCCCGTCGGTCACACTAAACAAGTTTAGTTGCCGGCTGCACCTCGTGTAAGCAAACGCAGGGAAGCTTTGACAAGCAATCCCGAACACCAGCGATGGCATGAGTCATTGAGCAATTCGGAAATCGTCGGCCAATGCACTGGGGACACTGCTGCCTTCGACGGCGACGGGGGATTCACGGCGGACAGTAGACGGCGAACGTGCACACATACCGACACCAAACCTTGCTGGAGACACCCGAGAAGTAAGCATACCGACTCTTATAATTGAATCGAAAAACCTATGGAAGACAGCGGATCAGCACGAGGACAGTCGCCCAGCTTTAGAGTAGCACTATGTTTTGGCTGCAGCCACACGGAGCGGACAGGTGCGGGAACTTCGCTGGTCGGGGTAGCTCGAGAATAGGAGAGTCCGACGGGGTCGCCGTCCGACACTTGCTTGAACGACACATATTGACATCCCGTGACCAACGACGTCATATCGAAGTGCACAGTACCCGAAGAGCACCTGGGCGACCTCTCAAGTTGGCGTATGCGAGCCGACGGCCGCCCCAGCAATGCTCGGGCTCGACAGGATCTGCAATCTCGCCTCCCTTGTCATATCAACCTCCCCTCCAGGCTGCCAGTCAAGTAGCTCCCCATCTGTCGCAGGATTCCAATTTGCCAGTGTCAGAGACACGCGCACTGCCCTCTGCTGCGACGCAGGCCTGTCTCCCCCTCCATGTCCCTCATCTGATCCAAGACGAGGCCAGGGTTCAGTCGCCCCATCCTGCCTAGCTGTAGGTGAAGGAGACTGGCTTTGCTGACTCAGAGCGAACGGAGTCGGAGGACGTGTGGGCGGGAGACTTTGCCCCGGTACGAGTGCCGTCGGGCTGTACATCATCTGTTGTGTGGCAGATGGCGCTTGTGACGTATGCGTCTGGCTTGTCAGCACCGATAGCGTCTGGGATGGTGGGCGGGAAGCGATAGTGGGGCGAGATGAGCGGGGGCTACCGACTAATCCATATTGGTAAGCCGGTGGCGGAGGTGCAGGTGTGCGTCTCCTCGCTCCATATGTGTAGTCCTGCATGATGGCGGATGCTGGTGTCATCGAAGGTGGAATATCGTCGCTTTTGCGAGACTTAGCATGTCTACGCCTGTTGCCATGTTGAGTCACAGCCAAAAATTAAGCGAAAACGTCACAGACCAGAGCATCCATACTATTGCGACGATGAGCAGGAGTCCAAAAAATCCTCCAAGGACACCGCCCAACAGGGGAGCGAGTATGCCATTGAGCCCGTTGTCACTTGATTGTTGACTTGCAGCAGTAGAAGTTACAGGGACATAGATAGTGAACGGCGACATCGTGGTACTGATGGTCTGCGACGATATAATTACGGAGCCATTAGGTAGAGTCGCTGAGAAGGATGATACATAGTAGGTGGGGAGCGGCGTGACAACCTCTGGCGTGCTCGAGACTACCGAGGTGGATGCTGGGTCGTCTCGAGGAGCCAGACGCGTAGTTGCTGCAGAGCGCGTTGCAGGCGCGTGCCTGAGAAAGATGGGGGCCTGCAATGAACTCTGGCCTGTTCTTCCTGCTAGATGGCGAAACATCAGAGTTAGTCAGTGTGGGACAGAACCCAAATTAACGCGAGTAAAGCTGTAGAGAGCAAGACTTCCGCCATTCATTATGGTGCTTATGAGCCCTCTCCACATGCCAAGTGCATTGGTGCATCCTCAAAATTCGAGACAATTTTACTTACCACGTAGGTTTTCAGTTAAAAGTTCCTCATCCACAGAAAGTGCGTAAGAGCCTCCCGCATCCATGGTAGCTAGTGGACGGGTGCTCGTCGTTGCGGGTGGTGCTGACCGGTGGTCGGACCACCCGCCGGTCGCAGACGCATCTACAATGACGTGGGGCCTTGCGCCCATCGAGGTCCTGGCTGCAGTGCTCAGCGGTCACAGGCCAGCGAAAGGATAAATACAGCTGGCCAGGACGGCCGTGGCGAGCAGAAAATAAAGCAGCGACGGGAACGGGCGTGGTGAGAGAGGAGGTGCCTGCGCACCGCCGGGGAACGGCTAGCTACATGTCAAGAAACGTTTGGTATAAACGCTGGGTAGACGGCTGCCTCGTGCCGAGATAGAAGGGGTAGCATCTCGGATTTTGGAGGCGAGAGGAGATAAGAATTGCGCCAGAGAACGGCAGAGTTGTCCGGACATGGGCGTCGTGGTGCGAGTCTGAGAGCGAGCCTCCACGCGCCTGGAAGTCCTATCCCGGCACGCACGCCGGTCTCCCCTTTGCCTTCTGCCTTGCAATCTCCGCGCTCCTTCTCCGCATCCCTGAGCTCGCTGTGCATCCCGGCGACGAGACACACACCTGCGATGTGGTACGTCTCTGCTCACCGCCCCGCCCGCTTCCGGCGACCACCGAACCGACGCGTCGACGCCCACCGTTCACCCGCCCCGGTGTTCCTGGGGCGATCCCCGCCGCACCGCGTCCATGGCTGACCTCTTCCTCGTTCCAGCAAACACATTCTCAACGCGCAGGTCGCCATCCGCGCCCCATGCTGCCGCCAGTGGTTCGATTGCGCTGAGTGCCATGCCGAGGCCGAGACGCATCGTCTGAAGAAGACGACCGAGATGGCCTTCATGTGCAAGAAATGCAAGAAGGCCTTCCGGAAAGACATGTCCAACTACGAGGACAGCGACGAGTACTGCCCCCACTGTGACAATCACTATGTATGTAACCTTTAGTTGGACCCAGCTATATCGTGACGAATTACACTCCACAGGTCATCGAAGCAAAGACACCACAGGCGGTGCTCGGAGTGGAAGGCGAGGACCCTCGGAAAGATGCGCGGTATGTCCATCTCCAGATTTGTATATGGAAAACACTTATTGTTTCTTGCTGTAGGATGTTGCGCGATGATCGTGTTCAGCAAGTATCACACCCACTGCTTTCACAGGACTTCTCGGACAAGATCGAGTGATCAACCGCTCGGTTGTTGCCTTGCATGCGTGAGCTTCACGCCTTCTTTCGGATACCACCTTCGTATACTGCTCTCGATGCTGTTCTTTGCAATTTGAATACACCCATCTGATTCTAATATCGCATACAAGCCTCTAAGAGGCCTGCGCGGCATGGTGACCCATTTGTCGGTGATGGTGTCTCTTATTAGCCAAAGGAGAAGCCGTGGACACAGGACGGCGTTACATAGGACAGATACCAGATCACAGCCCAAACAGTCCCAGCATAGACCAGAATCAAGTTACCTGGGGGATATCATTCTAATCTCACTAAGTCGACCTTCAGTCTACTTCTCATCGGTGCATCACCGGTGTCCCCGGAATAGTTCAGTGTGGCGAACATTCCCTTCGTCGAGTACGACGGGTTGATCGCGACGGTGCCATCAACAACCTGTTATGCGGTCAACACTTTGTTTATCGGCGGAACGAACAATCCACCTTGGAGAAGTGCTTAAGCCGACTCGGCGTTATGAGCACATCTGGAGCAGTGTCCTCTTCTGCGCCATCGCCGCCCAGCCTTAGGCCCGCCCAGTGAGCCACATCAAGGTTGACCTCGTGCGAGAGGTCTAGTGGGACAGGAAAGATGGGATAGAAGCTGTGTAATATGCTCAGGATGCCGAACAGAAGCGCGCCGCAATGGTCTTACCTGCGCTGTTGTAGTAGGTGACGGCATGAATTCACCATAGGGTCAGCTGCGGCCTGCCCTTCGATGACTTCCGCTGGCACAGGGTCCACCTCCTGTCCCCGTTTGAGGAATTCCTCTTTGCGCAGATGAAATACCACGTCCACGCTGCTGACTCCGAACGACACATCATTGATCGCGAAGCGTGCAGGGTTCGGCAGCAGCTTGATACGCTGTTGTCGGGCAGTTTAGCAGTACGTCCACGGCGCCTTGGTAGACAGCTTACCGGATCGCCAGAGAAATCGGCGCTCAACTCTGGCTGCGGGAAGACGGCATGATCGCTAATAATGTCTCTGGTACTGGGAACGATCAGGACGATGCTGCCAGGTGCCGTGTCGAGGAAGTCCCGCAGAGGCTCGACGAAGTGTTGCTGGAACATTTCAGCGGGAGTGGCGTCGACATCTCCGATCTTGATAAGTGGATGTGCGCTGTCCACAAAGGGCCCTACCTGTGGCACACAGATATGTCAGGCTATGCCGAAATTTCAAAGATGGAACCTGCTTACCAGAAGAATTACAGCAGGCTTGTCAGATTTGATCCTGGACAACATGTTGTGCCATGGTGCATATTGCAGGTCGCTGTCAGGCGTAAACGGCCCGCACGCAATGTGCGCCACGAATGAGGACTGGCCTTCCTCAGACTTGACCGAGGTTCTTGGTGGCACAGGTGCAGGAGGAAGCTGTGTGATACATAAGGACATTTCTTGAGACCTTTGAATGAAGACGTACGGAAATAATTTCTGTGGCGAGGAAGTAGCCTCCTCCGCCATTCTTGCCCTTGAGCGCGACTATCGCGCCAGGGAACAAACCAACAGTAGATAGCCCAGCCTTTCCTCCTCGGATCTTCACGTTGGGGTCGAAACGTATAGGTACTCGGGCACCTGCGCCCATCATACGCGAGGATTCAAATGCAAGGGAAGCCTCATTGAGCTTGACAGACCCAGAGATAGACTCCGAGTCAAATGTGACTCGCCCTACGACGACGACGTCCTCCTGGAGAGCCCGTTCAAGAGGCCGATGAGTGGTAGGTGGCGGTTCATACATACCTCAGTTGATACCGCGGGGTCGCCAAGTTCCTCTAGGTTATAATGTGCTTTGACGAGTTCTCCGAAGTCATCGATCCGGTCGTCTAGAGCTGAGACAATAACAATATATTGAGCACATTTACTGACCAGCCTTAATGAGGGGTTCTCACCTTCGCTCCGCTCTGAAATCTTCTCGAACATGTAACGATCTGCTCAGGATCAGCACGTGAAATGCACGGACACCACCTCAACTTACAAGCTCGACGTTTGCGCGATTGTTCATCCATCTCAGGGCCTGCGAATCGCACCCTGCTCGGACCAGCCACCGGCATACTCCTCTCCTCCATGGTGAACGTGAAACCATCTTGTCGTCGGACGGTTGGTTGTTGAGGCAAACCCATGGCTCCCAGACCCATACGCGCACCAGGTCTTCCAGTGCCTCCGAATCTTCTATTGAGCGGACCAGAAAGGGTTGCTTTCGACTGTTGCTTCTTCGCATTAGCTTTCGCCGCGTCGCGCTGTATCTTCGCCTTCAACGCTGGTAAGGTAGTCGCGTTGAAGACCTTCAGTCCCAGTTGTCCATAGGTCAACGCCTCCCACTTGAATAGCAGGTCCTGTCCACCCAAGTTGTACATCTGACAGAACTTCACGCCTGCAGACGCGTCGTGAGTTGCCTGGCACACCAGCAGACGCGACGGGAGACGAACATTCCGGCAGCAGAGCATCTTCTATGGTGTTGCCAAAATGCTGGACGATTTCTTTTCGAAGTCGGGCTTCATCTGCGGAAGCCATTGCGGGTGTAGCTAATGTTGCACGAGCAGCAATCGCGAGGAGAGTGTGCCGACACGCAGAACGCGTCGCGTCGCGTCTCGATACGCGCGTCATGTAACACATAGCGTCACGCGTAACGTCGCGACAGCCGCGCCCGCGTGACCTCGCACAGCCTGCCCGCGCCGCAGACTTGGGCCCTTGGTGCGTCGACCAGCATCCTGCGGCCTTCGTCGGCTTTCTGCAGGTTGATATCGGGCGGAGCGCACTTTCTATCCATCCAATCCAAGTGCAATGTCATTATCGGAACAGCGAGGCGTCTTGCTGCACCAAGAAGCCGTATAATACATAGTTATACCGTATCACGTGGAGCTACGTCGTATACAGATTCGGGCATTCGAAGAACCATTCCGACACATCCCGTACAGGTCCAGAGGGAGATAGATGTCAAGTGGCGGATCAGCAGGTGCTACATGCTTGCGGTGGAGTCTACTCCTCAGTGGTGTTCTCGTTCTCGTTCTCATTCTCGTTCTCGGCAGTCTCGGCGGTTGCTGAGTTCTCTGTCTCGGCGAGAGGGCTCTCCTTCGCAGGCGTTGCGGAAGAGTTCGTCGGGGAGATAGAGAGCGACTGGCCGTGGCCGTGGTTCGGCGGGGATGATGCATGGGGAATGCTAGAATCGAATGCGAGGAATATGAGCATCCGGGATACGGACAGTGCGCACTTGACGTACTTCTCGGGATTAGGGATAGCGGTACCGACTGCATGTTGGGGCGCAACGCCGGCTTTCGAAAGAGCGTAGTCACCAGAGTCAAAGTACTTGCGATCCTATGTGATGGTCGCAGATAACAGTCAGGATCGCAACCGATATTGAATGGCTCAGCCGCCGCACCTTCTGCATCTTCATCAAGACATTCTTGTGGTTCGGGAGCTTGCCATAGAGCCGGAACAGCTTCTGCTCCTCCTCCGTAAGTTTCTGCAAGGGCGATATGGAGATCAGTGAGCAAGATTTGCTGCCGGATGTTCATGAGTGCATACACTAATGTCGACTTTGTTCCGCTGTGCCGGCAACATGGTGGAGACGTGGAGTCACAAGGGGGCTGAAGAAGAGCACAGAAGGCTCGTTTGAGCAGACTGGGGATTGAGAACGCCTGCGGGACAGAAAGGCAAAGTCGTGAAATGTGATGGCGGTCGTAGACGAGGCTGCAAGTCGCACTTGCCTTCGTCTATAGGCGGAGCTCAGGCGGAACTTAGATCTGCCTTTCGCGGCTATGACGTAAGCAATTCTCTTTCACCGCCGCAGCTCCAAAACAGGTAATCGTCATGGAATCTATCCGTACATTTTTGCAGCTTTGTCACTGCGGAGAGCACAGGATGACCTTGTCTTCTTGTCAACGACACATGTTTCCGCTACTACCCGAAAATAATGCTGTGCAGGCAACGCTGTACATTGGCATAACCGTATGTCAATCCCACATGAAAGCATCCTCATCCGATTCGTAGACATCTGCTCCCGCTGACGTACCCCTTCCTACAAATTTGCCGAACTGCACCACGGCTGTAGGGTTTTCGCCCCATAAGTTATCGACGGAATCTTCCAGACCGTGAGCACGCCGTAGTGATCAGCAGGTACATCGTCAAAATACGGACCGATTGGACTTTGCGTCTGGCGCACCGCTGGGCCGACGGTCTGCAATGTTCCGACATCGTACGAGGCACACAGGTCCGGAGGGTCGTCCCGGTCGTCGAAGTCGTCATCCAAGAGGCAGAAGTCTGAAGCGGAGTCCAGAACCTCGGTAAAAGTAGCGATATCAGCCTCGTCGGATAGAAACGGTTCCGCGCGAGCTATCTCCGGCAAAGAATTCGAGAGTGTAGAGCCCAGTCCGCAAGGCGTATAGGAGCCACAGTCAGTAAAGTCAGAGAACGACGATACAAGGTCGATGTTATCCAAATTTTCCGAGACGTCGTCAGAGACAAAGGGATGAAATGCTATCTTGGTGCAGTGAGCATCGAAGTCAAGATCCAGAGCGTCAGAGATGTCGGAGGCTGAGCAGAGACTAGGCAAGTCAACGTCGAATTTCGTTCTGTTTTCACCGTATATCAGGGGATCGTCGCATTCAGAAATCGAAGTGGAAAGTAAGGGGTGCAGATGCACCACAATCGTAGAGGATGTGTCCTGCGGCATGTTTAGAGCCTCGAATGACGAATCGATCGCCACACATACCTCGGTCAATCCGTCTGACTGAGAACTTAGTGATGACTCCATCGAACTCTGCGTAGATGAGTAGTCTTCGTCCAATTGTATGGGCACGTCGGAGTAGCACAGATCAGATGTTATTCGATCTCGAAGAGGCGATCCATGGATGAGCAAGTCGTCGTGTGCATCGTCGTCAGACCATAAGTTATGAAATGTTTGCAGGTCTTGTGAGGATTGGCACATGTCATCAGATGGGCTAAGGTCACTGAAAATGCCGCCGGGCAACTCAGAGTGAAGGTTAGGTTCGACGGCGAGGTGAATTTCATGCCCGTCATCGTCGGATCGAGTTGAGTACGCTAGATTTCCCTAGCGAGGTACGTACTTCGTATGCGACGTCAGCAAGTGTCAATTTGTGCTCACCTTGTATGGGGCAGGTCGGATAGTACTTCTATAAAGATGCGCTAGCGTTTGGCAGATGACGACGTCGGTTGGCAGTTCCATACGCCTTGCATCATTTGTGGCATCATCGAAGGCGCTTGTCTGCAAGTATCCCAACAATGAGGCATTCGAGGCAGACGAGATCGAGAACCGCTGCGTCTGGATGGTCTACGGTCAAGGACAATTAACGAAGGGCGCGGATGACATGTCCACAAAAGATTACCTCCAGTAACTTTCGGCATTTCTGTCGGAAAGCCACATTTGGCGAGCGCTGAATCACGCCTTCAATAGAATGAGATATGGACGGGTAAAACCCGCATTCAATATCCAATTTCTGGAAGCGGATGTAAGAGAGGCCCGAATAAACGAACGTCCGCATAGTCGCTTACAGCACGCCAAGACCCAAATATCAGAGGATAGCGTCTGAAGCAGCCGAATGAGCTTCTAGATACCCGAGCATGAAAGCACGTACTTCACGAGATGCAGCGAAGCAAATCTGTGAGCAATGCGATCAAGGGCCGTTGCGAAGGAAAGATACAGCTCTGAGGAAAATGGGCTCAAGTCCTGTAGAGCACCTGCCAGACGGAATCAGCGTCCCGGTAACGGCTACTAACACCGTCGCGAGAAGTACCGTTTGAAGTACCGTTTCCAGGATCTCCAGTGGTAGATCTGTACGCATATATCAAGTCCAGTGCAAGGAGACGGGCTGCGGGAGATCTTGAATCTGTCCGAGGTGGCCGTGCAGATGTCACAGAGACTGAAAGACGGTCAGCTCACGCATACAATTGGACCTAGACACTGACACTTTGCAATGCCATCTTCGTCAATGTAGATATCGGAGAAGGACTCCAGGCCCAATTCAATGGCGTTCTGGCCAAGGAATATAAGTGGTCAGTCTTCCAAAATTCCCCCGTGTGATGCATACCGCTTTCAAGTAGTGAAGAAGATGCCGGGCGACAGCTGACTGTTGCATATCGGAGCCTGAGAGCCTGGCGCGATCCAGGGTTCCGGAGAGTGTGAAGACGAGGTTGGATCCGAGCACGACATCCACGTTATCTGGGGCGCGCCCCTTGAGCGTGGTGACCTTTTTGGATGGCTCTCCGACGACGAAGACATGCCGCGCATTGAGGGCGAGAGAAAAACCCTCGGCCGAGTCGCGAATAGCGGTAGAGTTGGCAAAAGTAGGCATGGGCAGTGTTAGAAATGACGCAGGACGACGGGGGATAAGTATAGATACGCGAAAGGCCGCCAAAGGTCGCCACCGTCTGGTGCGCGGGAGTCGTGGCCGAGGTCGCCGCCGTTATTATTACCGTCGTGGCCGCCGTTCGGAAGGGTTGAGCGAGTCGGAGCGGGGACAGCGACGCGACGATGAGCACTGGATTGGTGCTAAATTTGAACCGATAAGGCAGTATTCAGTGAAAATCGGGTGTGTCAGGAGTAGTGGCGACGACAAGCAGACGCATACAGATCACTGCCCCTTCGGCATTCGCATTCCAATTCTCCTCTTTCTCTGCTTGCCTCCGACCTTTAGGACAGCCCCGCCGTCTGCGGGGATTGCTATCGACTACTCAGCCATGGTGAGCAGCATACACCCCATTTTTCCGCTCGGCCACCACGTCTCATTTCGTTCACAGTCGCACGAGCTGGATCAGAAGATCCAAGATGTCTACAAGCGTATTCAGACCGAGCGCAAGGTCCTTGAAGCATCTCAGCTCCTCCGCCAGGCTACCACCAATCCCGATGTCCTGAGGCGGAACGATGCAAAGATCAGGGAAGCGGAGCGCTCCCTCTCCTATTTCGAGGACACCCTCCGCGAGCTCCAGTCGCGCAAAGCCATGCAGGCCCAGCGCGATGATCCCTCTAGATCTGGTAGTTCGGCTTCATACCAGGCGGGTACCCCCACATCCGCGCGCAATGGACGCTCGTCCGGCAGCGATCGCTTCCCTCAGTCTTCGACGTCAGACGCTGCCCCGGGCGGGCGCAGCGCGCGCACGTCGCCGGAGCTGCGCACATCAGGAGGAGGCATGGCTGGGGATGATACTTTCGGCACCCCAAAGCCCAAAACATACAGTAACCTTGACCTAATCAAGGCCGACACAGCACACACTTCGGTGAAGATTTCCAAGATGCTTCACCAGCTGGAGTTCAAGCTCCAGGTCGAGATGCAGTACAAGAAGGGTATAGACAAGATGGCCAAACTCTATCAGGCAGACGGTGACAAGAAGTCACGAGCGGACGCGGAAAGCAAGAAAGTGGAGAGCGAAAGGAAGATTCAATTACTTCAGTCTGCGCTCAAGCGGTACAAGAATCTGCACATCTTCGATGATGCTGACGACGAAGACGATGGAGGTATGCGTCAGAGCCACGATATTCCTTCTGTGTTCACACGCGATTTTCGCAGATGCATTAGGTCCAGCTGGTCCTGGCGTGGATGGTGAACGGAAGGATAACCTCAGGTCAAAGGCACTATCGGGAAAGCTTCTAGTTACCCTGAAGGGAGCGCGCGAGCTGGACCACGCGCTTGTTGTGTCGAGCAGATCTCGCTCAGCGAGTAAGCCAATAGAGACCTACGTGTCATTCAAGATTGAGGGCACTGAACGATATCGGTCACACCCCTCGCGGACGGATCGTTGGATGGATGACTTCGAGATCACCATAGACAAAGCCAACGAGGTTGAAATTGCTGTATACGACAAGCAGGTTGGCGAGGCGCACCCCGTCCCAATTGGTCTTCTCTGGATCAAGATCAGCGACTTAGTCGAGGCTCAACGGCGGCAGAAGGTCATGATGGAAAGCGGTCAGGGTGGCTGGGTCACGGCCGGTGCCATGAGTGGTGGTGATTCTTCCTCCATGGGTGTGGGTCCTGGTGCTCTGGGCGACATGAACTCCCCGGTTGGACTCGGTGATAGTCGCGTCGTCAATCCTCCCCCCTCAATGCCGCCTACGGGCCAATCGGAGGGCATTGATGCATGGTTTTCTGTCGAGCCTGCAGGCGCGCTTGCCCTACATATCAATTTCAGTATGTTTATCTGCGAGTTTATATTCCTGTAGCGCTGACATCCTCGAAAGTCAAGGAAAACGTCCGCAAGCGTCCTCTAGATGCTCCAGGCGGTCTTGGTCGTCAGGGTGCAGTCCGCAAGCGCAAGGAGGAGGTTCACGAGATGAACGGGCACAAGTTCGTTCAGCGTCAGTTCTATCAGCTCATCTTATGCGCGTTCTGCAACACCTTCTTGGTCAATGCGGTCGGATACCAGTGCGAGGATTGTCGGTATACCTGTCACAAGAAGTGTTACGAGAAGGTCGTCACTAAGTGTATTTCGAAGTCCAATACTGGGGTAGGTGTAAATTGCCGACACCTGTGTCTCCTGCTCACTCATGTCTTGTAGGACGATGATGCCGAGAAGATTAACCACCGTATTCCCCACCGTTTCGAGCCTATCACAAACATTGGTACCAACTGGTGCTGCCACTGTGGTTACATGCTTCCCCTTGGTCGCAAGAACGCCCGCCGATGTACCGAGTGCGACATTACATGCCACGCAAACTGTGCCCACCTTGTCCCCGACTTCTGCGGTATGTCAATGGAGACCGCGAACCTGCTCCTCGCACAATGGAAGGACATAAATAGGACTCGTGGAGGCAAGACCATGACCCAGCCGCGGAGCGCGACTCAACCCAGTTCGGCATATTCACGGGTACCGCCTCCGTCAGAGATGCTTCCGGACCAGATGGCGGCAGACATGGAACGCCTGAAAGTGTCAGAGCCCCCAGTTCCCCCGAAGGGTGCTGACTACGGACGACTCAGTCCTGCCCCCTCTCGGGATGCGTATGCGGACCAGCGCCAGCAACCTCCTCCGTCTCCCGGTGCGTACACCACACAGACGCCTCCCATGGGCTCGCGCCCGCTTCCTCCTGGTGGGCGACAGCCCATGGTTCCTCCATTCCCGACCGAGCCGGCGACAGCCCAGTCGTTGCCTGGTCGTCCGGCGTCTGGCGGGTACGAGTCGTCGGATGGTTACGGGTATCAAGTAAGTCAAGGAGCAATC
Source organism: Gelatoporia subvermispora B (assembly GCA_000320605.2). NCBI lineage: Eukaryota > Fungi > Basidiomycota > Agaricomycetes > Polyporales > Gelatoporiaceae > Gelatoporia > Gelatoporia subvermispora. The sequence goes on from KB445793.1 coordinate 1,784,981, forward strand.
CCAGTTTCATTTACTCATGTGTGTCGACTCAGAAATTGACGGTGCAGCAGGCTGTCCCTCCCAAAGAATATGCAGGCGTTCCCGGCGCTGGCCTACCATCTTCCGCGCAACGGATACCCCCGCCTGACAGGCAGCTGTCCGTGCCTGCGCCGCCCCAGATGCAGCCGCCGTCGCCACAAGTCCGACAGCCCTCTGCTCGCAAGCGCAAAGTCGGGCTAGATGACTTCAACTTCCTTGCTGTACTGGGCAAGGGTAATTTCGGTAAAGTTATGTTGGCAGAAGAGAAGAAGACGAGCAGTTTGTACGCTATCAAGGTATTGAAGAAGGAATTTATTATTGACAATGACGAAGTGGAGAGGTGAGGAGTACGTTCACCCGAAATATCGGTGCTGATTCTATTCTCTTCCTAGTACCCGCTCCGAGAAGCGCGTATTCCTCGCCGCTGCGCGGGAACGTCATCCATTCTTGCTTGGTCTGCACTCCTGTTTCCAGACGGAGACCCGCGTGTACTTCGTCATGGAGTATGTCAGTGGTGGTGACTTGATGTTACACATTCAGAGGCGGCAGTTCTCTCTTCGTCAGGCCAAGTTCTACGCATCAGAAGTGCTGCTGGCTCTGGAGTACTTCCATGCGAACGGTATCATCTACCGGTACGCTACGATCGTGCTACTTCTTGTGAGCCTCACCATTAAACCACATTTTAGTGACTTGAAGTTGGACAACATCCTACTCACCCTCGACGGACACGTCAAAGTGGCCGACTACGGTCTTTGCAAAGAGGACATGTGGTTTGGCTCCACCACTAGTACCTTCTGTGGTACACCAGAGTTTATGGCTCCGGAAGTCAGTGTCCACTGTACTTGGACGTCCCAGTGACTGATCTATCTTGATTAGATTCTGCTGGAGCAGCGTTACGGACGTGCCGTCGACTGGTGGGCATTCGGTGTACTGATGTACGAAATGTTACTCGGACAATCGCCCTTCCGAGGTGATGACGAAGATGAAATATTTGACGCAATTTTGGAGGACGAGCCCCTTTACCCTATCACCATGCCCAGAGATGCCGTCTCCATCCTGCAGAAGGTCAGCGGCGATTGCGATCATTTGCGCGGGGAAGAATACTGAACCTTTTGCTTGCTCGTAGCTACTCACTCGTGACCCTGCCCGTCGTCTGGGCTCTGGTAAGACCGACGCGGAGGAAATCAAGCGGCATCCCTTCTTCAAGGACGTGAACTTCGACGACGTGATGAACAAACGCATACCCCCACCATACTTCCCTACTATTGTCAGTCTTGCTTTTCACCGTCTTCAGTCGCTGCTCTGGTACTAATTCCTGATGCGATCATAGAACGGAACTGCTGATACCAGTAACTTCGACGAGGAATTCACTCGCGAGCAACCCACTTTGACACCAGTGCACACTCAATTGTCCAGCCGCGACCAAGCTGAGTTCAACGGCTTCTCATGGGTATGTCTTCTCTTGGACTGTGCAAGGATCCCGGCTAATCATGCTTATTCAAGGTTGCGAGTTGGGCGGAAGACGCTTGAGATATCACGGCCTGCTTGACGATAATTATTACGTTTTCGTTCCCGTTGCATTCTCCTCTTGTACTTGGATACCTGCTGTGTTTACGACAAGCCCATTACCACGCGGTTCTCCACATAATTTTGCGGCGTCATGCATTCTTCTGGCTGCTAGGTCCTGTACTCTCCTGCTTTACAGACAGAACATGTCCCCCCGTTCCCGGCAAACCCTGCGACTGCTCCTGCACGGCAGCGCCCTCCTCTTTCTGCCCTCGCATGAGTTCGTGGAAGGTTTGCCAGAGCGCAGCGATGGTTTCGTATTCTCTTGTCATCCCAAGCACTTCCTCTAGCTTGCGGTTAAGAGTGTTACTGGAGGAAAGGAGCTCCTCGAATCCCTACCGATGGCCACAAGGAGCGTGAATTCAAAGCGTCAAGGGCGCCTAAATCTCAATGCTTACGCTGGTGATCTCGGCCGTGAGCCGTTCTCGTTCTTTCTCAAAGAACGTGTTTTCGTCCTCGTTCATCGCGAGGAGCAATTCTGAAAACCTGCGTGTGTAGTCGCAAGTGGTTTTGAGGCGATACGACGTCTAGGACAGTGGCATCCGAGGGCAACTTGGATTGGTTGGATGCGCTCCGCGAGACCGACATATACAACCAACGCTTTCCCACGGAGATCATTTGAGCGCCAAGAAAGACGAGCGGGTGAGATCGCAAACATTTTATTATCCTCTGCGGCTCGCGAGAGAAGGGGAGCAAATAACAGATCCTAGTATGCGTCAGGTATCACTATTTGGTACAGCACGGTCGAAAAGTCAGACAGCATAGTATACAAGCACTTGCAGCAGATTCCCTCTAAACCCAATTATTTGCATTACCACTAAAGGAAGCCACTTTCTTGCAGCAATCTCGCCATCTTTTCGTCTTCCCTCTCGCGAGGCTCGCGCTCCAGACTGGTGTTCCAGAAATTGTCACCGTAATCAACACCGTCGATGTACTGGGTGAACGACTCCTCTAGGTATGACATAACAGAATTGACGGTGTTGAAGTTGTATGGCTTAGACTGCCATCGCTTGATGTCCTGGATAACTTCCGCTGCCTTTTGACGTTTCCGGAAATTGATCATGTGGCCAGCAAGCTTGTCCTCAGCTCCGTCGTTAATGAAGGTCAAAGTCGTCAAGTAAACGCCTGCGATGCACGAGAATTCAGAACAGTTGCTGCCGTTCAATTCTACATTTGACATACCGATGAATGGCACGCAAGGTGGCGAGATCCTGGCCAAGATAGACCGGTAATTGTTGAAGTTCTTGCCCGTATCTATAGTCGCTTCACATTGACGCAGCTGCGACATGAAGCGGGCATTGACCTGCTCCCAGGTTCGCTTCAGTCGCCGGATGGGAGGCGTATTCAGTCCCGACACAATAGCTGTCATTGTAGAGAAGTTCTGAATCATCCGGCAACGCTAGACGCAGATAGATGATCAGTATGACATGCGACCGTGAAAATGGATGCCACCTACGTCAGCAACGCTGATGAAGTGCTTCACAATCACGGCACGCTTGCGAGAGTCCTCCCTGCTCAGCACCGACTCGGCAACCCAGTTGGCAATCTGTTATGGGAATGTCAGCGGCCGCACCGTTAGTACTGTGAGAAGTACGGACCCTGTTACTGAGTTGAATGATCGACGTAATGTTGTCTCGCCCGGGCTTCGACTCTCGCGAACGTTGCAGACATTCCATCGGTCGAATCTTCTTGTACAGTGCCGCCTCCATGAGGGTCAACTGTCTTGCAAGCTCCAATGGATCAACATCCATAAGCTTCACTTTCTTGGCCTTCGGGGTAATAGACGCCGGCGGTGCCACGGGTATCGCGTTAACGGTCTTGATAGGGCCATCGCCAGAACGTTCCTGGAGAGTATACGGTCAGGTAGGGTAGTAGTTTATTCGGTAATGTGACTTACCGCACGCTCAATAAGGATGAGCAGCTGCTTCGCCGCAGCGAAGTTGATGACAACCTCGTCCGATGCGAATTCTTTCATACGGGAAAGAACATACATGTCCTCCTTCTCGAGTATGCCATCATCGGTGATCATCGTCTTGAAAATGTTTAGGACACTATTAACTTATCAGCTATTTGGCTCTGTATATTAGCGATACGACGTACCGAACGCGAACAACGTGCTGCTTCAGCTTCTTCCATTCCTCCAGCTCTGATGTGGAAAGATTGGGGGGTGCCTCGATCCAGAATCGACGGGCAAGAAGCTCAAAGAGTTCATCGACTGTCATGAACGACTTGAACGTCATCAAGAAGTTCTGGTTGAATGTCGGGTCTAGAGCCAGGTTAAGTTATGCAGAGGACACAGTAGTTCCAAAAGACTCACCTCCACCCTCATGAGCTGTCAGCCGCTCTACCAGTGCTGCAGGTGTTCCAGCACGAACAAGACCATCAGGATCCATAAGGATCTCGGATTGATCATAATTTGGCCGTAGATACCACGGCTTGGTCTCTGCATTCAACTTCTGGATATAATGCTGAGGTGCATCCGGACCCAGCAACTTGAAGATCTTCTGAGCACCTGCGCCTGGTCGAGGCGGGGACTTGCTGGACGATGGCATCTCTGCAAGAATATCAGTCGACTGAGGCTCAATGAGACAAATGCAATACACGCACGGTCCTCATCATCGAAGAAGGCACTGCTTGCGTCTTCGATGGTTGCAGTCTCCGCATCGTCAGTGTCTGGTAGTTGGCTGACCGGCTCGGGTCCCGCCCAGTCAGGTTGAGGCCATGTCGGTGTAACTGGCTCAGCCACGCTCCCCGAGCGTGATCTGTCCGACAAGTCCAGAGATGTCTGCGATGGCTGTGAGGGACTGGTGTATAACGTCGCACTGCTCGACGATGTGGACTCTGCGATATTGACGGCTGGCGGTCTGGGAGGCCGACTGACAGCAAGCTCAAAGTCGACAATTTCCGAGTCCGGGCGTCCACCATTGTGTCCACTGCTGAGGCGCGCGATATCTGGATCGATGGGGATGTTCACCATGCTGATGCGCGAGCTCCGCCACTCAATGGAGCTGTTGTAGTCTCCTTGACCAATGTCCGACTGGTCGTAACCAATCACCAGCAGTGCGTCAAGCATCTGTGTGATGTTACTCGCATTCACGCGGATGGTAGTGGCGCATGTTTCAATGTTGCGCTGTGCTACCAAAAACTCCTCGGAAAGACGACTGTTGCCTGCAATTGTCAGTACCGCGGAGAAGAAAAGTGCGCCGTCATCATAGAGTGCTTGTGTCGAGGCCTCGAGACTGCGTAGAAGCTCGCGAGACTTTTCTACGGTCTTCAGGTAGGCAGCCTGACTAGATGACTGGCCCGCCCCATCGACATCAACATGCCGAGCGACCTGAATATGCCCGATGAACTCGAGGAGTGATGATAGCTGCGCGACAACTAGTTGGCCATCCGCCCGCACTCGACCTTCATTGCTCGGTGAGTGGTTATATAACTGTACACAAACTATACACATGCCTTTATCAAAATTGGGCCGGCTAACTGATGCAGCAACCGCGTGGAACTTCTCGCCGAGCGATCTGACTGTCGCTTTCAGCTCTGAGAGGAGGTCGGTGCCGAGGATCTGCATAGGGGGTTGCATGTCATCGTCGAGCGGAACATAGCCGAAACCCTTCCAACTGCCTGCAGCTCCTGCGCCAGGTAGACCGAGACCAACATTGGCAGTCGAGAAGACGCCATGTAGGCGTTTGGGCCCAATCTTCCCGATATTTTGCTCCTGAAATTGTTGGACCTCAACCACAAAAGCTATGACGGCACGCTCCAGCTCGCTAACATCCGTCTCGAGTCTGTTTGGTTTGTCGCTAGCTGACAGGCTGGGGTCGTACTGCATAGCGAGGGAAGACAACACGAGCTTCGATAATGTTCCCGCTACTTTGCGCTGAGGCGCTTTCAAATGTACCTGTAAACTTTGCGAAGCTGACGGCTTGCCGTCGCGCACGTCTCGAGGGTATAAGTTGCTAGGAATGTGCCCAGAGGGGGTAGCCGTGACGTAGAGGAGGTCACGAACAGCCGAGACGACTTGCAATACTCGCGCGTCTACTTCTTTGAACTGTTCAGGTCGACGAGGCTGCGCCGCGGACTGCAGGTAGGCGGTGACGGCGGCGATTGTCTCACGAACGTGGTTGGATAACTCAACCGGTGATTCGGGAGGAGGAGACGCAAGCGCTTGCTGCAGTCTACTCGCTAGCTGCTCCGGAGGGGTAAGATCAACCTGGCCGTGCTCCTGAGGTGTAGCAGGTCGCACGGGACGCCGGGGCCCTCTTCGCATGCTGGCTGACGACTCCGCGCGGTCTCGTGCTAATGGGTATATTTCCGAGTCGTCGGAGTAGACGCTGATCCTGTCGACAGCGCTATCGCTCCGGTCTCTTGGTGCCGTCGATGCCGACGACCCCGAGCGCAAGCGGGAAGTAGTAGTAGTTGGGGTATCGCGGCTGCTCACGCTCGCCGTCCTGCCATTATAGGAAGAGGGAATCGATGAAGATATTGAAGATGGTAAGCCCGACTTTTCGGGCACCGGGGGACGCTCCTGTGGCGGACGATCGTCAACGTATGCCGGAGGCTCGCTAGAGTCCGGGAAGGTCCACGAGATTTGGCCATCGACGGTATTCAGGTAGTAGTATGACATCCCGTCATCCGCTAGTCGTTTAACCCATGGTTCCGGTGTGCGAGTTCGCCTTGGAATCCCGAACCCAGCGACCGTGGGAGTGGTGTCCAAACTACTCGCAGCGGCGAGACCATATCCCGCACTGGAACCCGATCGGGAGGCAGGTAGCGCAGTGAGGCCTGCCAAGTCGCCATCGGGCTCTTCCTCCGGCTCCTGTGGCAGGTCTTGGGCGTGCTGCCCAGTTTGTGTATTGACGTAAAATATCTAGTCGAATATGAGAATAATCGATCGGCGAAGTAAGCCTCATACCTACTCGACCATCCTGGGATACCTGTGGGACCCAGAAATCGTTGTTCTGAGTGGGACGACCATTAGTGCCGTTGGTTTGGCGTTGCGTGTGCTGAGCCTGACTCGTGTATCCTGCATCCCCGTTCAACCAATCCGCGTCGCTGTCCGACCGCGACAAGGTTTGCGACATGCTGTGGGTCATGTCTACCATAGAGTCGTCTGGGAGTGATGACTGGGGAACGGAAAAGTCAGACCCGCTGAATGCAGATTCCGCCTCCTGGTCCGTGATGAGCATGACATAGTTTGAGGGGAACCAGCCACGCTCGTCGCCAAGCAGACCATCCCACCATCCCGACTCAAGTTGTGTGAGCACCTCAATCACATCACCCTTCCGAAACGAAAGCGACGAAGCGTCGGTTGTCTTGTAGTCGTAGAGGGCGCGGCAGAAGAATGTAGAGATGTACTGCTCCTCGTTCGCAGAGACATGGCCATTCTGCTCTACGCCGTAGCTTGTCGAAGCGACCATGGGGTGCTGTGAGGCGTAGACGGCAGTAGCCATAAACGAGGCCGAATGCCCAGGATGCCGGAAGTGAGGAAGGGACAGGGTAGGACGAGCGGAAGGGAGAAGTGGTCACAGGTCGGATGCAGCGCAGTGATAGATGTGAGACCTCAGACCTCCCGCCACGTGGGGCTGTCAATGCTTATATGGAGACCTCAGCACAGGCCAACAGAACCGCTCATTCTCGGCCAACCTATCCTCGTCAACATCTGCTAAGATCCCTCATACAGCACCGGATCCGTCACTTTCGAACTCTCTACGTACTGCGATTGCCTACAAGACAAACCCATCCCTCGTTGCGGTGCCTGGCTATACTATGAACAGTTCCAGACATGTCGCTACACTCCCCGCTAGTCTCCGCGACAACCAACACACAGCGGCGATTTAAGATTATCATCTCCGAAACCCACAGAACGGCGGTGCCTCAGCGGTGCTTCAAGCTTACATTGTGCCGCCCCAAAGCCGAGACCCTTCAAGTCTTGCCAGACAGGCACAGAATGAGAATGGAACTGTCTAGTTCTAAGATTTGCAATGAGAATGATACGCGTACAATCTGTATATGTCGAATGTGAAGTACACAAAAAGCTTGGTTTGAGCTGCTCACTGCACACATCGAACACAGCGTCAATCATCCCCCGGACACATTCTTCACCGCTTCAACGTCCTCTGCTTTTCCGCAAACTCGACAAGCTTGCGGTCAACAAACATTCCCTTTCGCTCTCGAACGGCATCCATGTACGACTTAGCGATGTTGATTCGATCCGCTTTCTCGCCGAGATCTTCCAACTCCTCTTCCGTAGTTGGCACCCAGAATGGATCCTGGTCAAGCATCTCGTAGCTGAACAACCGGGAGCAACCGTCAGTTGGCCAATGCAAGTCATGCAGGAATTCATGACACACCCGTTGAAGATAAGCTGAGGGCTCGCAGCACCCGACGTTCGTCGGCGCATTTCTATCAAGCATTTAATCAATGAGTGCTATTTTCAGAGGTTCCTGGCTGAAGGACACACCCATTGCAAATCCGAAACTCTCGACGACGGGAATGACGGCGCTAACCGTGAATAACTCCGTTCCCTCCTTCATCTCTTCTGCAACAATTTTCCCGCGCCGCCTCGCGACGACACCATACACCTTGCCCAGAACATCCGCTACCCACCGTCCATCAGTGATCGTGACGACGTAATGACTTGCATGACTTACTCGATGCCTGGATGTCGCATGAGTACATTGCCAGCATGAGCCTGGGAGACCAGTCCAACAATCCGTTGCGACATGCATCCTTCACCGCGGAGATGAAGGCGCCAATCACCTGGGGCATCCGGTTCAAGTCTGTCAGAAGTCTATGTTAGCTTGACGTGATACTAGTATAAATCCTGATGTGCATTCACCTCGCTCTTGTTCGATCAAGGCCCGATCGATTTCCAGAGACTCGACGAAATATGCGAGCCCGTCGACAGGTTCCGCGCATAGCGGTCCTTGGAAGGTCGCAAGCTGGAAGCCCGCCTCTAAATGGTTATCGAAGTCGCGGCTGAGGGTGTCAGCTTCCCTACTTGTCTCCCCTGACTTGTTGCGTTCGAGACGCTGTCTCAGACTGGCCACAGTCCTATCGTTATGGTTAATGTTGTAATGATGACCATGAGACTCACGAGTTCAGCGCTCCGTCGGCCCTACTGTCCACAAGGATGCATGTACCAGCACGCTGGGGACCAAATGCCCATATCTGGTTGACGACATCAGTCCACTCGCCGCCGGTCTCCTTGAACTTCGCCGCCAGCGTCGTCCAAAATTCTTCTGGTTTGACAGTTGGCTTTTTCAGAAGTTCGCCCAGTTTATCAAATTCTTCCTCAAGGTCCGCAGCCTCCTCGTCGCCAGAGCCGAGTTTGTCCGTCTTCTGTTCCAGCTCCATGCGTCTAAGTAGCGCCAGGTTGTCGCGTAAGAATTCCTTGATGACGTCTGGCAATGGCGTCGCTCGTATGGTGAATTTCACCGCATTGTTGGTAACCGAGCCATGCATGGTGCCTCTCCTTGCCCCAGGCGTTTTGGGTAAAGACATATCTGTATGAGGTCTTCAGTGCCTTATTCCGTTCAGCACGAAATTGAAACTGACCCGCAGCCTTGACGGCTGTCTCTCTGAATGGCACAATGGGTTTCGATGCATTAATCTGGATCTTAGCAAAGCGCTCTGTAAGATCCTTGTGACATCTCTGTAGAGCAGATCAATAAGGACCGACACGGGAAGGGCTTGAAAGAACAGACCTCATAGTGCAGCTCTCCCGCAGTCAAGATCACATACTCTCCGGTTGGCTGCTGGTATGTCTGCACGCATGGGTCCGACTGACTCAACAACTTGAGCCCGCGGATCAGTTTGGGTAACTCTGCAGGTATTTCGGGCTCAAGAGCAATGCGTAGAATGGGTGCTGCCTGTCTCTCGTCAATTAGACTTGACCATCTACTATCACGAACAGTGCTCGAGACTTACGTTGCGGTAAGCCCCTCCCAGATTGACTAGCCAGTCATTGACCTCACTCAAGTCGTTGATGTCGCCAACGCCGTTCATGTTGGGCGCGCACAATGTCGCATTGCGCCAGACCTTGCCCTCGAGTCCCTGGATAGCGAAGACATTGCCAGCTTGTACACTGTCCACGGCGACAAGTTCCCGACCCATCATCGTGTAAAGCGCTTCCACTTGGGTGGTTACTACATGCTGGGCATTTCGCGGATGTTTCGGCCCGAGAGAGGTATTGTACTTAGGCAGTACGCAACAGATCTTGGTGCCGACGCGGATAACTCCAGAGTAAATCCGCGCAAAGCCAAGGAGCGTCTCGCCAACTTCATCCTGCTCCTCCGAGTTTGGCTCAGGAGACTCGTCCTTGATCTCCAGCTTCTCGAGAGCAGTTTCAAGCGGCGTGGTAATCACTGGCTCGGAAGCGGTGTTCTCAGCTTGCGCCCGCTCCCTCGCTTCCCGTGCTGCCTTGACCCTGCTGCGCATCTCATCCGCAGTCAGCGGCTTTTTCTTGTTGCTGGGCAGATCTTTAGCCGGGACAGCAAACATCTTGCTGACTAGCGCAACCACGGAGGCATTGGGGTTAGCATCGCAGGCATACAGATTCTCCTCCAGTTTGTTCTTCGGTTCGATGATAGGCTCATACAGATCAGGATAGAGCATTTTCGGGATACGTGTCCGCTGAGCGTCAGATGGCGGAGGAACGATATCAACAACTGTCTGGATGACACATGTCGAGAGTGGTAGCCATTGGGAGAATACGAGCGAGAGCAGATGTCGATAATCTTTGGTTTTGAGTTCGCGTGGAGGAATCTTGAGGTTGAGTGTCGTGACGATCTTTTGCACTTTGTCGGGATTCCTACAAGAAGTCAACGCGGTATTTTTGTGGAGGTGCATAAACACGTACGGATTGAGGACGACAGCATCGTATATTGCCCAGATATTGTCGAGCACAAAATGGACGAATAATGGTTTGAGAGCGCGTCCCTTCAGATGCTTGTAGCTGATGACCTTTTTGGTCTTCGGGTCCAGATAGAAATCGCCCCAGAGCACCGTACGCAGGTTTGCCTCCTTCATTCCAAGCTTGACAGCATATAGGTGAGCGAATTTGCCGATCCGGAAGCCCCAGCCGTCGATTGCGGAAGCAAACACGACATTTCCTCGCTCCGGTGCGAAATAAATATCTTCGTCGTCTTTCTCCTGGAATTCGTCGTCTTCATTGACGATTGCGTCCACCTCCGTCGCGTGCGCCTCCTTCTTCTCGGCCAAACGACGCTCTCGCTCTTCTCGCCACCGTAGGTCGTCTTCCATCCGCTCACTGGCGAAGAAACTTCCCATGACAGCATTCACTTGTTCGATGAGCTGTGAGAGATGATGATATGCCTCAAGAGGCGAGAGCTTGAGCTCTGTAATGAGACGGTCAAACTTGTTGATGACCAGAACGGGTCGCAATCTATCTTGCCAAGCTTGTCTTAGCACTGTAATTGTCTGAGAATGCGCGTCAGGGAAAGTCTCACGCAAACAGAAAGAGCAAGCTCACGTACTTGGGTGCATACGCCCTCCACAACGTCAACGAGAACGAGAGCACCATCGCACAACCTCGACGCTATCGACACCTCGCTTGAGAAATCAACATGTCCGGGAGTATCTATCATGTTGACAACATATGTCTTTGGGGAACTTCCTAGTCATTTGAGTTTCCGAGGGCGCAAAACACATGAGTAGCACATACCTCCGTCCGTATCACGTTCCATAACCTTGAACCTAAGAGACACGGCACTGCTTTCCATTGTGATACCCCTTTCCTGCTCATCTTCTCTGCTATCGAGGTAGCGGATTTTGCCTGCCATTCTGGAGGAAATGATGTTATTCGCAGCCAGAAGAGCATCCATCATCGTAGTTTTGCCGTGGTCGACATGTCCAATGGTCGTCACGTTGCGGACATGTATGGCCTCGGCCGTCGCAGCCATTTTGTACGAGAGCTTCGTGTTCTAAAACAACAGAAAAAAGGATAGATAGTCTCGAGTAAGGGACGGGGGGTGGCGGTGGCGGAGAAAGAGTCAAGTATGCTCGCTATATCTGAGATCTGGGATTACGAGCCCGCCAGAACCGGCAAGTGTGCGCGGGACCGAGCCTCTCTCGGTTACGGGAAACCGTCACTCACGCTGGATTGTTGCTGAAATTAAAGTTCGCCGATGTTAATTGCGTAGAGGCAGAAATTCAAGAACTCTACTCCAATAGCACCTGTAGGCTACGTCGTACATGCTCATCAAGCCCCTTCCCAATCAACACAAGTTTTCCTGCATCCGGAACGCCAGTTGCAGAATCCACCGCGCCTTCCACCTCTGCTATCTCGTACATATTCCGCACTCCTTGCAAGATGTACAACTTCCCATCACCAACAACGAATACCCCCTTACACCTGAGGATCTCTAGGATATTTGGATTTGATTCGTCTTCTGGCAGGTGGTTCTCCCATAGAATGGTCCGTATCCACTCGTCGAGGCGTGACAGCTGAGAGGCCGTCAAGGTAGGACAATCAATCTGCAAACTCGTGATCCCGCGCATTTCGTAATGCGTCAGACCCCGTTCATGATTGTGACCGCAATGCTGGTCATCACACGTATGAGAGCCCGTCTCTGGCTCGGACAACTTGGCGAAGGGCTTTGCGGCGTAGGCATCTATCCCGAGGATGAGCTTGAGGTCAATCTGGCCTCTGACCGTGCGGAAGATGGATGCAGCTGGGTTGACCCCGCGTATCATCCCTTCCGTCACTTCGACTTCTTCGGGGGGTGGGATGTCCACCTTGTTGAGCAGGATCACATCGGACCCTGCAATTTGTCTAGGAATAGTTGTCCAGCTACTTGTTCACAGATAGTTCTCGGAGTAATTTCATACCTGAGGCTCTCGCCGATACCATCCGCAGCGTGATCTTCTTCCATTTGCTGGATGCGAGCGCTTTCAGCCTTGACGACAATAAGCGGGACCAGATAACACACCTTGCGACCGAAGACAGCGTCAACAACGCAAACAACACCATCAAGGTGTATGTCTCTGCCCAGGCCCATAGCGAACTCTTCATTCTGCCAGAACATAGATGCTATAGGACCTGTATGTACAGTTCAGCCATGACCAGTGAATGTCGGGCGTGATACTTACCAGGATCGGCGAGACCGGTGGTCTCGAGCAAGATGTGATCGAATGCGCCCTTTCTCTGCATCAGGCGCTCGATTGCGGCGGCACCAGAATCTTTGATGCTGCAGCATAGGCAACCATTTGCAAGTTCTAAGAATTCCTCGGACTGCGCAGTCGGATCATCAGCGGACGACACATTGATTGTCTTCGCTAAGAATACTGCATTTCAGACAGAGCTGGCAATCGAATCGGCGAGTAGGTTACCTTCAATATCCTACAAAAATCAGGACGTCTCTGAGAGATCACATTACAATGCTCACTCACCGCGGTATCGCCGAACTCATTCATAATGACCGCGATTCGGTATCCGTGTCGCTCTGTCAGGATGCGTCTAACGTTATTCCTTGTGAAGTGACTGCACGAGTGGGACATGGAGCCTACACACTTTACAAGCGTCGACTTTCCGGCCCCCAAGAATCCGCATATAATGGTGAGAGGCACAGTGCTGCCTGCAGCGATACCCGTCTTCACTTCGGGAGCTGTGGCTGTTGCATCGGTCTCAATGAGTGACCTGCATTGGAATGTTCGTCGCAGTGTTCGTATGATGGATTCGCACAGGAAGGCTTACGGCACATCGTCTTCTTCGGCTAGCATGTTGGTAGTATCTCCAAAGGAGCACCTATGCAGGTCAGTCTACACTACACGAGCCTAAGCGCCACGGCGGGAACGGGGAAGGTACAGGCTTTCCCCATTCGGTCGGTTATAGTACAACGGATCGGCAGCGCGCGGTCCACATCTGCTAGTCCGCCACAGTCATCAGAATCAGAATACGACCTTTTTTCCCTCCCTCCTACTGCAAGAACACAGCATAACTATGTCAGAGGAAGAAAGGGTCAGAGACCTTGTGCAGGGTCCGAGCGAGGTAGAATGGTCGTGAGTACTCAGCACGTACGCCTCGAAGCCCACCAAATTGACCTGCCTTTGTACACAGATATGAGATGCGGAGACAGTGTCAAGAGATCTTGCCGAACCTATATCTTGGACCGCTGCAAGCATCCAAGGATCTCAACGCCCTTCAGGCACTCGGGGTCACCCATATGTACGCCGTCGACGCGTCCCGCGAGCGGGGAAGTGCTTCTCATGCGTAGTGTGGCTTAGAGTCTGCATACGTGATGCTAAGGAAGCGTTCTCTGTGCGCCCCCGTTTCCCGGAGCACTTCCAATACAAGGTCTTGGACGTAGAAGATAACGAGGACCAAAACCTCATACGCCGGTTCCCTGAGTGAGTCATTACACTCAACAAGCCGCACTCCGCGCGACTCATTGGCTGGTCCCTATATTCGTTCCGCAGAGCTAAGTTGTTCATAGATGATGCCATCGCGAGGGGAGGACGTGTACTTGTACACTGCAACGGTGGGTAGCTCAGGCTCGTTTCGTTCCATGTCCATTAACCAGAAAAATAGGCGGCATCAGTCTATCTCCGGCATTTGTCGTGATGTACGTGATGGAGCACTACAAGCTATCTTGGGAGGACGCGCTACACATGGTACAAAACCGGAGATATTGCATCTCGCCAAACGGTGGTTTTTTGACGCAGATCAAGGTGTGCTGACACGTGTAGTTCGAGACTGCGATGCACCGCTTAACTAGACGTACAGGAATACGAGTCCATCTATAAGGCGAGCGATGCTGTGGCAGCATTTCCGACACAGGGCAGAGCGGTATCAAGACGAAAACGGGCAGATGATGAGGATGAGGATGAACGGTAAAGACCAGGCCTCGCATCCATTTTCGATTTTGTTCTGATGGTATTGTCCAGAGGTGACGAACGCAAGCGGGCCTTCACCGCAGACGACGACGACATGATGCTTTGATGTTAATGCACAAGTGTGTTTCTAATTTTGATGCTCGGATGACCTTTTGCTATGTGTACACTATCTGTGCATCCTGCTGTCCTTGCTCTATCATCTGCACTGACATTGATGCCTTGCTATCTATATAGTACACGTATATCCAGGGACTCAGGGGGGAGGGTATTATAAGGTCTTGATCCGTGCTTTCTCCTTTTCTTGTATTACACGCTTGGCATGCACATCTGTCCGAGCCGTTTAGATCTGACCGAGAGGCACATCATCTCGACATACCTTTCCGCTTAACCCACGCTTCCACTGAAATTCCCGCAAATACTACGGCAGTACCGAGCCATTGACCGAACGTCAGCTTGTGATTATACACGATGACCGATAGCAGCATCGTGAACATCTTGCGTGTCAGAGTGATCGTTCTGTATATCGAGTAGAGCAGTCAATTCTCGCGTGACGTCTACCCTGACCGAGCATACTCACACTAAAGTCAACGAACCAAAATGTTGAAGTGTCTCGAAGATAAAAAGCTGCCCCAGTGCCCCAGTCAGAGCGAATTGGGCAAGGGGGTATACTACGGAGGGGTGCGTCCGGATGAAATCTAATGCACCCTGGAGCTCTGTGATGCTGTCGGAGGGGTGCAGGACTGGGATATATGGCAGGGGCAGAACGGAGATGACCGACGTGATCACGGTGCAGAAGAGGTTGATCCAGAACATCATCTGTTGGCCTGTGACACGGTATCGCGCAAATATTTCGTCCTGCGTCGAATTAGTCGCTCCGTCTATCGCAAGGTTGATCAGAAGGTATGCGATGCCAATCAACTGGGTGTATGCGG
This sequence comes from Gelatoporia subvermispora B, assembly GCA_000320605.2. Taxonomy (NCBI): domain Eukaryota; kingdom Fungi; phylum Basidiomycota; class Agaricomycetes; order Polyporales; family Gelatoporiaceae; genus Gelatoporia; species Gelatoporia subvermispora. Next base: position 1,800,355 of record KB445793.1, read on the forward strand.
AGAGTTCGGCGCCATTGTTCTTGCTCTTTGACGGCTTCTCCTTGCCGAAACCCATGAACATAGTGATGCCCAGAGTGACCATGGTGACGACAAGGTACTTATGCGGGGCGAAGCGGCGACGGTAGAGAAGAACATTCATGAGCATGACGGGCACAAGTTTGCAAGATTTTCCGAGAACCATGGCAGGGTATGTGATGTATGACAACGCAGCAAAACCGAAGGGCGCCGCCGACGTGATGAACACAGCACATTGGAGGTATCGCAGAAGCAAGGACCGTATTGAGAAGCGTGCATGGTGTCCATTCGCATGCGCATGGCCATTTGTCTTTGCTATACCGTTCGCCGCGCCATTAGGCACAGACTTGTTGGGTTGTACAGAGCTGGATGCGAGGCCCAACGTCTGGGTTAGGGTTTGATTGGGTTTCCTGCGTAAGAAGATGTATAGTAGAGCGGATAGCGCACTCAGAGCACTCTGGCATGTGCCCATGAAGAGAGGGGAGTTGAATTTGTCGTAGGAGCTGCCATCTATCGCGGCAAACGGCACAGACACTAGATGACGGCGCCATTAGTTCCGAGCGTGGGCGAGAGAGGTAGCCCGTACGTCTTTCTTGTGCAACCGCCCAAAGCTGACCAGCAGTTGCTTAACATGCAGTTCAACGAGGTTCGCAAGGCATGATGCTCACCAGGAACATAGAGTACACCCCGCCCACACACGACGCTAGTCTGTCGCACTGCCGCGTGAACACCTTCCCAGGCCGGGATACGAATAGACAGACCTGAGAAACGTCATTGTCCCTTCACGCCGTTCCTAGGAAGTCCCAGGTATCCTGTGGGTATGCTAAAAGAATGTATGGGTGGGTAGAGGGAACGTCTGAGCTGTTTATGAGATGGGTCGCAAGTGTCGCGAATAAATGTCGGTGCAACCGCCAGCCAGCTGTGGCTGGGGCCGATCGCGTTCGGATGCGACACGTAGCCCGGGCCTCAACGTGGCACGATTCCTTCTCACCAACCTCATCTATGTTTTGCTGGCACGTGCGCCGCATAAACGTCGGATTTGCATGTTCGTGCTCATGGTTTCATCTCAAGCTCTGCGACGCTCTACTCTACCAACAAACCCAGCCGATACTCAGTCACAGCATCAATATTACCAACACATGAACTGGTTGAACCTTGTCCAATAACTAGTCAGCAAAGCGTTATCTTTATGCCCATGAATACACAGAGGAAAACATAGTGCAACTCTCATCATCATCATAAAGCCTGTAAATGCCGCATGAAGTTCACCGTTTATGAGTGCAGAGAACAGTGAACTCGTTGTTCGTTTTCTTGTACATATCGTTCGGAAGGACGTTTTCCAGAATCAGCAGGACAGTAATGCCAAGTCCTGGTCGTATCGTTAGAGTTGTAGAACGAATGCTCGAGATTAGAGGGATTTACCTGCAAACTGTGACCCGAGTATATGAGCTATTGCTCAATCGCCTCCCAATGAGGCGTGTCGTCTGGAACAAAGGGACGCTGAAAAGTCTTGGAGAGCTTCTCAGATGACAAGCTCAACAAACCTGAGACATTGCCTCTCACCTGCATAGCACACGAAGTGCGTCCAGAGCGCGAATGTCTGACACGTACCAAGATCTCTCTCTTCAGCAACTTCAGCTCCATTGCAGAGGTATACCGATGCCTTCGGACAGGGAAACCAGTCGCTCCTTGAGTCTTCGGACATCGTCAATGGTCGGTCTGGTGGTCTGGGTCTCCACGGAGCTTATTGACCCGGCACCCATCCTTTTCATCATGTCCTCCAGAGTCTCTACCGCCCTCTTCTCCTTCAACTCCTCGTTCATCTCGAGGTCCGCGTCGTCGTCGGCTTCCCGTTCGGCTTCCAAGTGTTCTCGGGCGTGCCGTTCTGCCTCTAGGTCCGGCGGCACGATGTCGGAGAAGCGTACGTCGCCCAGTTGTGCAACAATGTCGCGTGCCTCTTCCAGAGCAATTTGCTTTTCAGAATTCGCCGGTCGAGAGAGGAATGAGAGCAACGCTGAGGCCATGCCACGAAGAAGACCAAGTTCTCGTCCAAGTGGAGCGCCGACCGTAGCGAAGCCGTCATCGAAGCCCTCTTGGAGAGCACTCTCCTTCCCAGCCGTGATGCCCTCGCGATAGCCGGCCTTCGAGTAAGAGGATCAGCCATAGCATATAGCAAGGATATAGAGCATGCAAGCGCACATTCGTGAAGTCCGAGGATAGTTTCGACCACTCCGAGTCTTGCAGAGCTCGAGAGTCGTCGTTCCAGATCAGTTCGTCCTCCATGATCACAGAATCAGCTATATGTGATATCTAGAATAAAGAGGGCTCCAAGAGCAGCGCGTGTGCGAGAATTTCAGCGTGAATGTCGAAAGAGCCGAAGGAGCTCAATCGGGACCAGCAGAAGTTCTTCTACGGCAAGCGCCCACATCACAGGCGCCATCCATTGGTGACGCTCTTCTGCACTCTTCCACAGTAGGTGCTGTCTCTGTCGAACTGTTCTCCGAATACGATATCCAGCGTTGTAACGTCGCGCGGGAAATGCGGGAAAGAAATAGAATCGATTAGACAAAGAGTTACGAGACGTGTGGTACTATGCAATGAAGAGACTATCAGTGTTCATTATGAGCGTATGAGACTTTTAAAGGCTGATGATACAAGGACGTATGCAACAAGAGAGGTTAAGATCGACAGAACAAAGACACATGCTCAACCATCACAGTCGAGTAAGAGCACGTTCAAACCGTAGCCTGCATCACGGCGGAGGTTTCGAAAGCGCTAACTTCGGTATGGGTCTCCTCGTAAGAGTACTCCGACTCGTGACGCTCGAGCTTCGTTGCAGAGTACGCATCGTAGTGACCGACGCCGTTGCCGTTGGCCTTGCCGTTACCGTTTGCGACGGCCTGGGAACCGGTCAGGTGGGCAACCTCGTCGAAGACGGCCTCCTTCAGCTTGGAGAAGACTAGTGAAAGGCAAAGTCAATACTTGGCTGAGGAATGGCACGAAGGGTACTCACAAGACGAGGAGCGGGGAGTAACCAGTCCTCCCCTAGCATTGGAACCAGCTACAACGCTCAGAGCACCCGGGCGCGAGGTCGCGGTGAGCGCCGGCACCGTCTGGTGGCCATGCAGGCTGAGCTCGAACAGTAGGTCACCGTTCGCGTTGAAGACGGGGTTGGCAAGGGTGAACGCGGAGGAACCGGCGTAGAAGGTGCGCCAGCTGCCCTCGAAGGCCTTGAGCTCGTGGACCATGAGGCCGAGGTCGACTTCGTGCGGGAGGTGCTCGCGAAGGAGCTTCTCCGGACTCTCGCAGAAGTTGAAGATGGAAGCAACGCTGTCGCCCTCCACCTTGGCCGACTCGAACTGCGGAACCCTCGAGCCCAGGACATGCACCTTGATACCGCCGTGCTCGGTAGTAACGTCGACGCCGGCATCCCACTTCGCTGAAGACTTCGTGCTGTACACAGGGTCAGAATGGGTTCAGGTCGGGTTATGGGGCAGACATACCTCCAGCCCTTGACGTTCTTGGAACCGTCGAAGGTCAACTCCAGCTGACTCTCTCCGTAGATCTTGATCTCGAGGTTCCTATTCCTGAAGGCAGTAGGAAGCTCCATGTAGTTCTTAGTGACACCTGAGGACTGGTCAGCACTTTCTCCCGACCTCGTTGAAGGGACAGCTTACTGATAACGGAGTAGACACCGTTCACAATATCACCAGCACTGCCCTCATGCTCGTAGCGCCAGACATCACGGTGCTCCCAGGCGTACTTGACGAAGCCCTCGCGCTCGCTCCTGACCTTCCACTGGCACTTGCTGTGCTTACGGAACTGGTGCTTAGCCCAGGTCGAGAGCTGGAGTTGCCACTTGTCGTTCTCAATGCCACCGAAGACGGGCACGATCGTGGTGTGTCGGTTGACGTCCGCGAAGAGCTCGAGGAACCGATCCATGAAGATCTGTCTCGAGATGGCAAGGGTGCCGTAGGAGATGCCATTGTTGACGCGAGCAACCCACGCAGACGAGAACTCGAGACGGAGGGCGGGGAGAGAGCGGTGGCCGGTCATACCGAGGATGACGAGGACCGGCTCCAAGGACGGGGCGATATGCGCACAGTTGTGGCGGGTGACGGTGACCTGGGAGTAGACATGGAAGAGGGTGACAGTCAGGGCGTGCGTCGGGATGTGCTCGCGCAGGGTCCAGACCGGGATGGTGTACAGAACGTGCAAGCCGGAGTTCATGAGCAGCGGGAAGTAGTGCTCCTGGATGTAGTGGACAGCAGCCTGGACCTTCTCAATCGGGCTGTCGTCCTCATGGTGGGACAGACCCTCGAACTTCGAGAACTCGTGCACAAACTCAGCGTCTGCAGGGCAAACGATCAGCAATGACCAGTGTGCGCTGTGAGGTAGAAGTACTCACTGTGGAAGTCGAGGTAGATGTGGCGGAGGTAGCGGTCCTTAACGTTACCGTGCTGCTTCCAGATATCAGAGTCTGTGAACTTCGACTGCCAAGCCTCGGAGACATCCAAGTCCTCGTGCTTGCAAGCCTTGAGCTCAACCTCGAAGGACAGGCGCCAGTTCTCGAACTTGTACTTCTCGCTGTGAACGAAATCAGCGACTATGCATCAACAGTGTTGCAAGCACTTACTCAGCCGACGGCTCGAGATCACGATCCTTCAGCGGGTGCGAGTGGCCAGACTCGAGAGTGATCGAGATAAGGGCACGGTTGTTGCTCAGGAGGCGAACCGTGATCGGCTTGAGGGAGGCCGAGAAGTACTCGCCATACTGCCACTTGGCCAAGAGGGCCGCGTAATGGCCGCTCTTTCCCGCGTAACTCGCCCAGAGACCAGCGAAGTGTGCGTCGATCGATGCCTGGGAGAGGGCGATGACCTGGTCGAAGCCGTGCATGGAAGTCTTGGCGATAATCTCCTTCCAGGTGACGACCTTCCTGCTGACGATCGCGCCGCCAACGCCGCCCGCAGCGTCCCCGTCGCTAACACTGTGGTAGTACGCGCCGCCATCGATCTCGCTGTCGCCCTCGCCGCTGAAGCTGAAGACATTCTCGATCTCCTTGTAGACGATGTGGTACTCGAGGCTCTCGAGAATTTCGAGGTATTCGACCTTGAAGAAGTCGACGAACTGCTCGGCCAGCTCGTAGGTTTCACTAGCGTGGAGGCTGAGGCCGGCGAACTTGCAGAGCTTCCAGTGAACCTCGGCAGCTGTATAATGCGTTCAGAACACTGAGTAAAGGAAAGGAGCAATGATCGGACTTACAGCCGATGTCGAGCCTGCAACGGGTGATGCGGCCGTCGGTCTCGGCCTCAGGGATAAGGCGAACAAGGAGGGCGATAGTCCACTTGCTGTAACGGCGGGGCTCCCTGGTCTGAGTTAGCAGACATGACTTTTGATAATGCACAAAAGTAACTCACGCAGTGTCAAGCAGACCGTTGAAAAAGGCAACGTCCTTGATGTTGAAGTATAGCACGGCCTCACGCGAGCAAATAGCGTGAATGCGAGGAGCGCCAAGCTTGACGTGGAAGTGGATCGCGTTCTCCTGACGTGCGGTCCAAGCAGTCTTGAACTCCGCGAGACAGTACGCCTGCCAGTGCGGGGTCTTGTTCGCAGACTGGCTGGCAAGCATGGCGGCTTTGAGCCAGACCGACGACAAGTACGCGTTGATCTTCTCCACGGCGACACCATGGAGGTCGGTGTGCTGCTGCACGCGGCTGCCCATAAGCGAGTAGTTGATCTTGACCTGGAGATCATCATCGTCGAAGTCGGGAAGAGAGTAGAGGACGTGGTTTCCGGCGCTCTGAAGCAGCTCCAGGTATTTGGTGAGGTAGAAAAGAAGGGCATCCCGGCCAGTGTGGGCGTCAGGCTGGAGAGTCTGCAGCTGGGCCTCTGCACGAAAATCACACATCAGTATGGGGCACTCTCCGGTAAGATCGACAGCAGGGACGCACTAGCGAAGTCGAGGATCACGAAGCGAATCTGATTCGCGCCGTTGCCGATCTTGCTGTCTCTTCCGCTGAGCTTGCGGCTCTCGAAAGGAATGCGGAAGGCGACATCAACGTCGTTGAGGGACTGGAGGCGGTGCCTGAAGCAAGTGTCAGGAGAATGCGACGCGACTACACTTATTCAAACACTTACTTATCAGTCACGAAGACAGTCTTGGAGTGATCAAGGTAGTAGCGGCCCTTCTTGATCTTGAGGTGGAGAACCACGTCGTGGTTGCAAATGAACTCAAGGTGGGGCTTGGCAAACTCGGCGTGGAACATCATTTCATCGTGGTCAATTAGCTCGCCGCTGCGGAATTTTCCGTAGTCGAATCCGGCGAGCGCATGAGCATATCCTGAAAGATGTTGCGGTCAATCCCTGCGGGAAACGTGTAGTATGTTGAACATACGGTAGGGCTCTTCGTGCCTGCGTGCGTTGTCATGGTCTCGGATGCAGGACAGCGCATTGTCGTACAGCGCAGAGAGTTGGGAGCTGATATAATGTACGGCCTGGGGAGCGTTGTTTTCGCCGACACACATTGTGAATACTTGAATCGCTGTCAACCAGGGAGATAATTGCTGCGAGATGTACCTCACGTACCTATTTGATGGGTGAGTTTTTGCGGGAGAGAGGAGAAAAAGCCAAGCGACTTGATCAAAAACTGAGCGGACTCGACGCCCAGTCTTTATAGCCCTCGGGGCTGCCGTACCATTGAGGATACTTTCGGACACAAATCGCAACCTGTGCAAATAGACATAGCAGAAAAAGGCAGGTGGACGTCTGCTGCGCCCATAATTACGGCCGTGTGTCGGTGAATTCGTACGGCCGTCAGTTGGCCCTTTCTGGTCTAGATCCGCTGAATGCTTACAGCCATTTCGAGTACCTGGAGTACCCGTCGAATGGGACATTGGCCTGAAGTGGCAAGATCAGACGGGAGTCCCTGTGTTTGACGGATCGAATGGAAGAAGGAGCGCCACTGCGGGGCTATCGAATCTCCGTACGCACGAAGAGTGACACCAGCTTCCCACGCATACCGATTAGTCGTAGTAATCCCGGGTTCCAAGGGTCAGGAGGAGTTTAATAAAGTCCGACAGTGTACCAGTTGTCCAGGAATTTCTGTGGCAAAATGATCAACGGCTGACAAAATCAACCACATGAGAGTCCGCGTTCCCGTTCGGCGACTGGACGTCGTCGGTGGCTCCCTTGAACCGAGCTTCGTGGCAGGCAACAGCTGTGTTATAATTGACATTACTCCCTGGCGCGCCTCGGCTCCTCACAGACCTTGCGCCTTCGATGTAGCCACACATACTGATGCGCCTCTAATGTGGAGCAGAAAACCGATCTAAACCTGTAGTATGCAAAATAACCAGGACGGCAGTAGGAAAACCGACATCAAACGTTGTGATTGCTCAAGCTCAAGGCAGATACTCAACGAAGTCTACCGATAAATGAACACTTGGAAGTCCGCGGTCATCTCGAGAAGAGCAATATCACGGTACCATGTTAGGGCAACGTGGGTCTCAAGTCGGTGGAATGCCGTCCCGAACATCAGGAGAGCAGGATGACAATGACAGATGCATGGAAGATGCACTGGATTGGACGGGAAGGGTGCAGTTTGCGACGGTCGTTGTACGGTCGAAACCTTCGCGCAGCGGACAGAAGCGGACACACAATCCATTCTTGGCGCGCACATCGTAAGCACGTGCCTGACCCGTCTGCGGGCGCTACGCGATGCCGAGCCGCAGCGTTCGAGCCCTGCCCGTGCAACATGTCCAATTCGTACACAGCATCACAGAGCAGCTATTCCATGGGAAGCCATGTAAAGCGTGCACTCCTCGTGTGTGCGAATACAGCGAGCTGCGTTTTCCTCGCAACCCCGACGCAGTCGCGCGCAGGAAAAGGAGCGCACTGGGACAGCTGCATGACAGTGCACTAACTGGGCGAGTATGGGCCAAGATCGGCGACTGCCCTCGCCGCGGCTTTCGCAGTTAGTTCAGCTGTCCAACGTTCGCCTATCATAGCCATGCGTCTGTACCTGGTCTAGCGGAGCTGGCCAGAACCATTCACCCTGTCACAGCATGTTAGCACTCCAGGGCCGACCAACCTAATGGGGATGAACAATGCTGAATACATAGAAACTCGAGCGATGCACATTTCCGCTACAGAATCATATTCGGACCATTTTTTCCTTTACAGTCTTCGGATTCTCTCCACGAGTCCTCACACGAAAGGGGACAAGCATCACTCTACGAAGGTATAACTTCGGACTTCACCAACTGTCCAATCCCACTCTCTGCACAACACCTTTGCACCTCGTCTCAAGATATCAGGGCCGGATTACGACCTGAAACGCCCAGTGAACACACGTGAATGGACTTCCTGTCACTGTGCGACAGCTTGCGCACGCGCCAGTTTGAGTCCCGAGACATCCCACTGGCGTAGCTATTCTCTTCGGTGGCGATACGGGAGGCAAGTCGGCCGCCCCTTGCAACGGATTACACGGGAAACGGAGCTCGTTGTCCGCCGTGCATTCTGATCGCCTTCGCGCGAGAAGAGTGTACAAATACTTTGAATCGCCAGCTCATCCAGAGGCCGCCATTTTCCTGACGCTGTTCTGCGAAGCAACCACCAGTGCCTTTCGAGGTGAAGACATGTCGATGAATTTATGCGGCCATGACCCTTCACAACATACTCCGTGAGTGCGCTTACTAAAGCTTTGATCGAGGTGGATGTGATGGAGTCTAAGCTACGGTCATGGAGGAAGGAGGTCAGCGAGTATTCTACCGTTGTTGATCCATGTGGATCGACAAGTGAATTTGTATTTCCTAATCCGGTGCAGAAGCCACTATATCTCGATTTTTGGGACCATTAGTTACTAGGATGTGCCATTTACATTCCAAGATTTTCGCTGTAGTATTCTGGGCGGGCAGGAACTGCGAATCTTGCATGATGTGCTTGGGATTGCAACCGATGCAGTGCGGTGTTATATATTGATGTAGCCCCGCGTCGAATTATAGAGCATGCCGCGACCCGTCGAAGCTTCGTCGGTCTGGGACGCCGAGTATAAAGCCAGGTGTAGCACAGCCGTGTTGTGATGCTTGTGGGGAAGTCTTTGCCGACTAGCTTCAGTCCGCGAACATGTCATCGCGGAGTATCGGAAGGTGAATGGCACCGGGACATAACTAGGAACAAAGACCTAGTGGCCACTTTGATAGTTGGTAAATCTAGACAGAAGTCACTTAACAATAATAATGTCGGACCTCGGAGACGACCGACAGAAGAGACCCCATAATCGAAGTCGAGAAGAGCGGAGGTATATCTGATCCACCTTGGTGATCGCTGTCCAGCGGACAGAAGTCCTCGTATTGAAGTTTGCCTTCGGTCTCGCGAGTATCCGAACAGCCGACAGAAGAGCCGGATCAAGCATCTGATCGAGAGTGAACGTCGATGATATCGGTAGTGTCATTGCGATCCAGAAAGCGCACGAAGTTGATCGAGAAAGTTAATATGGACCGTGACTGGCACTGCCACTGAATGATGCTTTCAAGAACGCTTGTACCCGTCTTTGGAAGATTGCATTGCTCGTGTGTTGAATGTTGCACGCGGTCGCCCGGTGCCAGGAACCTGCGTGGTATGACATTGCGATCCGCCAAGGCACCGGGTCGTGCACGTTTTGTCGCGGTGGATCTTGCGAGATCGCCCACAGTGGCGATGCACTGACACGGTTCGCGGAAGCTTATCTCTGGTAATGATAATGGGGAATGGGGGATTTGAAACACGCACTGGGGAGACAGGGGATCGATTGCGCCTTGCACGGGATTGTTTCCTCCGAGGCACACATGGTCGTCATGATAACACTACTAACGGAGGCGATCGATACTATGTCTAATTCACGTGCTTGCATTCCTCACGCCTCCCGGGCGCAGGTTCAAACTACAGACCACCCGAGGTGCACAGATTTCTCGAGGCTGATGAAGGGCGCTAGTACGGAAAAGCGCCCAAGGACCCGTGAGCATGAAGTTGAGAGCATTGAGAATGCGACGAAGACTTCGCACGCGAAGCCCAGAACGGTGTCAAGCATATTTTCTGCGACGGCAGGTCCCATGCCTAGAACTGAAGCTTTGAACTCTAAGAAGGAATCACTAGCAGTGCCACAAGATCCATCCAAGTCGAATAGGGACGATGCAGGGCCACGACGAGACGACAGAAACCCCATCGCAGAGGGGGGCGCGGTTGTCCCGGCCTCGGGAACCTAAAACCGTCAACAGATCAGAGATGATGGTGCACCGAGGCCCCGATAGCCGATGGTGACTCGACGGAGATGTGCATGTCGAGCGAGTGAATCCCCAGTCGACTTGAGAGATGTGCCAGATACTATGTTTGATTCCACTCATGTGTGACGGAGCGCCAGCACTGCTGCCGCTCCTGCGCGCTGCGGACGGTGCGTGAAGCCCAGCCGCTGCGAGATCAACGCAATGCAGGCCCGACGAGTCATTCGGCTTATGCTACTGAGTATTCGAGACGTGGAGGAAGCGGAGCAAGGATGAAGGCCTCGGGCTGCGCGAAACGCTCACCGCCCGAGCGCGCCTGACACGTCGCGGTTTGGCAAAGGGGTTTACATAAGCGCTTGATCGTAATACTTATGGCCTTACTTCAAGGCGTGGGTGTCCCCAAATTCCTCCATCTCGTGTACTATCTAGACACACTCCTTCCCCCCTCCTCTCTCTCCCCGCCGTCCCCTCCGACCCGAGCACGTCGTCGGCCATGGCGGTTTCGTCCTCTTCGGACGTCCTCGTCCTCGCGCTGGGTGTAATCCTCGCTGCGGTTTACCTCTTCAAGGACCAGATCTTCGCTGCATCAAAGCCCAAGGCAGTGCCCGCAACGGCCTCCAAGGCCTCCAATGGTAGTGGTAACCCCCGCGACTTTGTCGCGAAGATGAAAGAAAGCGTATGTCTCGCCCCAATCGCACATAACCGTCCGAGTTCTCACGCAACCTCTCAGAAAAAACGTATCGTCATCTTCTATGGCTCACAGACCGGTACTGCAGAGGAATACGCTATCCGTCTCGCTAAGGAGGCGAAGAGCAAATTTGGCCTGGCATCTTTGGTGTGCGACCCGGAGGAGTACGACTTCGAGAACCTCGATGAGATCCCGGAGGACTGCTGCGTTTTCTTCGTCATGGCTACCTACGGCGAGGGCGAGCCCACCGATAACGCCGTCACCCTCTGCCAGAACCTGTCGGACGACTCCTTCGTGTTCACGAACGGCGAGCACAAGCTCCCGGGCCTCAAATACGTGGTTTTCGGCCTCGGTAACAAGACCTACGAGCACTACAACCTCATCTCGAAGAACGTCGACAGGGACCTGCAGAAGATGGGTGCTATCCGGATTGGCGAGCGGGGCGAGGGTGACGACGATAAGAGCATGGAAGAGGACTATCTGGAATGGAAGGACGGCATGTGGGAGGCGTTCGCCAAGATCATGAATGTCGAGGAAGGCCAGGGCGGCGACAGTCCAGACTTCGCCGTCACGGAGGTCGCTGACCACCCTCCGGAGAAGGTCTACCTCGGTATGTACAAACTTCATTCTCAGGTCCTAGCGGCTGGCGCTTATAGCTCCTTTAGGTGAGCTCTCGGCCCGTGCTCTGACGAAGTCGAAGGGCATCCATGACGCGAAGAACCCCTACCCGGCACCGATCACTGTTGCCCGCGAACTCTTCAGCCCCAACTCCGACCGTAATTGCATCCACGTGGAACTTAACATTGAAGGGTCCGGTATCACCTACCAGCACGGTGACCACGTCGGAGTTTGGCCGTCTAATCCCGAGGTTGAGGTTGACCGTCTTCTCTGCGTCCTCGGTCTATACTCGAAGAAGGACACCGTAATCAACATCGACTCCCTCGACCCTGCGTTGGCCAAGGTTCCGTTCCCCGTCCCGACCACGTACATCACGGTTCTTCGCAACTACATCGACATTAGCGCCGTTGCGGGTCGTCAGATCCTCGGAGTACTCTCGAAGTTCGCGCCCAACCCCGAGGCTGAGACGTTCCTCAAGAATCTCAACTCGAACAAGGATGAGTACGGCAGGATTGTCGCGAACGGCTGCCTTAAGCTCGGCGAGATCCTCCAGCTCGCTGCTGGCAACGATCTCTCAGCTGTCCCCACGCCGGAGAACACGACCGCTTGGAGCATTCCTTTCGACATCATCGTGTCATCTATCCCGCGTCTCCAACCCCGGTATTACTCGATCTCGTCCAGCCCCAAATTGTACCCGAACTCGATCCACATCACTGTCGTCGTCCTGACGTACGAGTCGAGCCCGAGCGAGCGTGTTAAGAGTCACTGGGTCTACGGTGTCGGCTCCAACTTCCTGCTTAACCTGAAGTTCGCCGCGAACGGGGAGAACGTTGCGTTGCTCAACGACCCCCAGAGCAGCCGCCCTGCGCTCGTTACCATGCCCTCGTACGCTATCGAAGGACCTCGCGGTCTATACAAGCAGGAGACCATCTACAAGGCGCCCATCCACGTCAGGCGTTCGACCTTCAGGCTACCGACCAACCCGAAGAGCCCGGTCATTATGATTGGTCCTGGAACTGTAAGATCAGCATATTTATTCTCTTTACTAACACTGACTCGTTTGATCAGGGTGTCGCTCCTTTCCGCGGCTTTGTCCAGGAGCGTGTTGCCATGGCGCGTCGTACGATTGAGAAGAACGGCCCCGAGGGTCTGGCAGACTGGGGCAACATCCGTCTCTACTTCGGCTGCCGCAGGTCGGACACGGACTTCCTATACAACGACGAATGGCCTGAGTACAGCAAGGAGCTGCACGGCAAGTTCACGATGCGCAGCGCGTTCTCGCGAGAGAACTTCAAGCCAGACGGTAGCAAGATCTACGTGCAGGACCTGCTCTGGGAGGACCACGAGCTTGTCGCGGACGCGATCCTCAACGGCAAGGGCTACATCTACATCTGTGGTGACGCCAAGAGCATGAGCAAGGCTGTCGAGGAGACGCTCTGCAAGATTCTTGGTGAGGCGAAGGGTGGCTCCGCGGAGGTCGAGGGTGCCGCGGAGGTGAAGTTGCTGAAGGAGAGGAGTCGCATGCTGTCGGATGTATGGAGCTAAGCTCCGTGCTGTCATGTTTGCGGACGATGGAATTCTGGTCTCATTTGTTTTGGATGCCACATGTTTCGTCCCCATTTACCCAGCATATTTTGTTTGTGTCGTGTGGGATGCGTACATACACTTGCGGTGATGACTTATCGAAACCACTAGAGTAATATTAGCATGGATTAGTGCAACATCCTGACCACTAGAATCATGTACGGCTACACTGTTATGTCAATCCAGCTCTCGATATCTATTCGACTTGACGATCTTGCTATTGTGCCGCAGCGGGTCGCTGGGGTGCGCCGTGCAGCCGAATGCGAGGAATGCGGCTTTGTGATTCGGACGAGCGCTGTTCCCGTCCAGTCGGAAGTAAGGCCGACGGCCTCTTGGACGATTCTCGACAACCTCTGGACACCTTTCCTACTGCGATTAGCGAGGGATGTTCAGGCCGGCGTTGCGACTGCCAAAACGCTCGCTTCTGGGGCCTGAAATTGCACGCCGATCCTCGCTCCGCGTCCACCCTCCCGCCTTCCACCTTCAGCTCCGCCTGTCATCGTCTCACAGCCACCCGCCAACCCCACCGAAGGAACCAGAGTCGCAACAACGTAATGCTGACGCGCAACCAGAGCAATCACCATCCGTAGAACAGCCTACCCGGGAGCCTGTCCGAGAGCCTCAGGATAACAACCACCTGCAGCTGGACGCGGTGAAGGAACGCCTTCGTAGCTGGTCGGAGAACGCGGGAATACAGCTACGCCAGCGTGCAGATGACTGGACTGCGAGAGTCGCTACGACATTCTCTCACTTGGGCAGTGAGCTCAACAAGGTGACGGGCTATGGAGAGATCGAGGCGTTGAAGAGGCGTGTCGTGGAACAAGGTGAGCAGGCCCCTCTACGTCTCAGATATCCTTGTCTCAATATGCAACTTCAGAGGCGCGCATCAACGCTGCTCGTCAAGCAGCGCGAGAGGCCAAAGAGGCCTACGACAAAGCTGTCATTCAGCGGGCAACGTCGCAGCGCGAGGTCAATGACCTGCTGCAGCGCAAATCACATTGGACGGACGAGGACGTCAGTCGATTCACAGCGCTTGTCCGCCAGGACCACGTCTATGAACAAGCCGAGACACGAGCGAAGGAGGTTGCCTCCCAATCTGAAGACGCGGTCGAGCGGGAGTTCAGCGAGCTCATGCGCGTCATCCTCAACCGATATCACGAAGAGCAAGCGTGGTCAGACAAGATTCGCAGCGCCTCCACTTACGGCTCCCTCGCTGCAATGGGACTGAACGTGCTCGTCTTTGTCCTGGCAATCATTCTGGTAGAGCCGTGGAAGCGGCGGCGACTCGCACAGACGTTCGAGAGGAAGGTGAAGCAGATGTCTGCGGAGAGCATTTCTGCGTTAGAGGGGAAGACAGCGGAGCTGGTGCGGCGGCTTGACAGGCAGGACAAGGTGCTTGCAAACATCTTCGAGGGGCAATACTTCGCGAACCATCTGCCAACGGAGGACCTCGCACGAATGAACGCTGAAACCGCTGCACAAGCCGCGCTAGAGCGGAAACGGACACCGTCGATACTGGCTTCCGAACGCGACCTCGCACTCGCCATGGCCGGGGGCGCGACCGTAGCAGCTGTGCTGGGTTGGTTAGCTCGAAGTCTGTACGGATAGACTGGTTCGGTTCGGCAGTGGACGTCGTAGATGCGTGCTCGGATTGGCTGGGATGGATACGCAGCAGTCATGCTATCCTGAGTCATCTATGCGGGCAAGACGCCTAGACCCTCGGTTTTCGGGTCCAGAGATGACATGGAATTATACATTCAGACTGCGATACACACGGCAATGAACCCTACAAGTTCGGCTGATTAGTCGGGAACGCTGACGACTTCCGTACGCGAGCTGCTCACCTTTCCTGCAAGAATTCGCCATGAGAGTCGGTCATGCGAGACTCACGCCACGCATCAACATCCCACTTGCACCATCCCCACCCGTCTTTGATCTAGAATGCAACGGGAGGCCTTGTGTCAGGAGGCAATTGTGCCTAAATGACATGACAGACATACATCTGGTTTTTTGTGTGGAGCAATGATGACCATCCATCGCGCCTTGGTACTGTCAGCAAGCATCAGCACGAATGGTATACCCCCGGTCAGTTCCGCGTACCTAAGCTCCCACAGGAGAGCAAAGAGCTCTGACGGCGACTCTACAAGATGGAGTGCGAACGAGCACACGATCATGTCAATGAGTGGGGCATCATTCCCTGGGTGCGCCGCCAATTCAGCTGAATTTATTCTGACGGGGGTGATGGACCCTACCACTCAAATCAGGCGGAAGAGCTGGTAGTGAACCTTCCGCGATCTCTTTGAAGGATAGTGGCGCACATTGCAGACCGGTTCTCGTGTTGAACGCGTCGGCTGTGTACTGGTACACCATTCAGTGGTCACGATACATTGAGAGGGACGATGGTTCTTACCGGATCGGCGGCTAGTATGACTGGTTGAGGGACGGTGGACTCTAAGGGTGGTGGAGCTGTTGACCTTGGGCTTGGGCGACGGGGGAGGATGACACCCGCCTGGTTGGTTGTAGGCTGGTCACCCATGTTCTGCTGTTGTTCACATGCGATTCGCCCAAGTTTCCACCATTCTAGGATTGACAATGTCGCCTCTCCACTATTAGTAAAAGGTGTTGTCAGTCCCCCTTGTTCTCATATGGCAGAACCAGGCCTACCTGCCTAATCGTGGTCTACTCTCAGTGAAACAGAGTTTCAGACTTGGACACGAAATGCGACACACCGCAGGCCATATCAAAGGCTGTCCAGGCTTCCAAGAGCGACTCCTTGTGTTCCACCTGCCACCATCTTGCTTTTGTTTAGCCGTTTTCCCGTGATGGAGGAAGGGGAGCACCGAACCGGTTTAGCCACAGGAACATGCAGCTTCGCACCCCAGGATAGTGGGGATTCCGGTACGTAGCACCGACTTTCTTATAGTACTGCATAGGTTTGATGGCTGTGTATGAGCAGTCCAGCGTACGGACCTCTCAATAGTAGGCACTCACCTCGTCCACACCATGCTCGGAGTAGTTGTCTCTCATAGAACCCTTCAGGATGCCTGTGGTCGGGTCTCGGCTGCCACGAGACATTGCGCGTTATTTGCGGGAGGTGAATATCTTATTTGATAAGCTCAATAGATTTCTGGGCGTAGCAAATCGTCCAGTAGCTGAGTTTGCTGAAGTATCACAACCGGAGTTAATGTGGAGAACGTCTGACCTTGAGGTGGCGCCAACAGCGGCGGCATTGCGGGGATGATCGTCATCATTTCTTGCAACCCAGATTGTTGGCCGTACAACTTCATTTCCTCATTTCCAACGACTCATAGACTTTGGTTTCCTCAACACTACTGGCGGTTCTCTAGGCTAGAAATCTTCAGTATGACCTCTTTCATGATCAAAGCTCACGAAGGTCGTCCCGTTCCATCCGCATGGAGATCAGACCCTGATTGTGCATTCTGCCGCATCTTACGGAGAGAAACATCTGCTTTTCGAGTATATGAAGACGAGAAGGTGATTGCAATCCTAGGTATGTACACTTATGCATTAGACAAATCAGGCTGGCTTACAATGACGCAAATATGCGGTGGGTTACAGATATCTTACCCCTTCGGACGGGTCACACACTAGTGATACCAAAAGTGCACTGTCCAAGGGTATCCGAGCTTCCCGTGGAATTTGCCTCTGCTGTAGGGATTGCGATCTCGAAGGTCTCGCATGCCCTGACTGAAGGTGCGTTGATTGAGACTCGGCTCTCTGTGGGATTCCACCGACCTATGTTTGCAGCTCTGAACAATACTGCTCTCAATGTTGTTTGCAATCAGGAGTATGCCCAAGCCGTCCCTCACGTACGTACATTAGACGTTGAGAATGCAGAACATTCCTTTCGACTAAATATCGTTGCATAGGTGCATTACCACGTTATCCCTGCACCATCACACACGACAGGCAATCATCTCGCCAGCAAACCGAGTATTGTTGATCGAAGGACGTTGCCTATTACAGAGAAAGAAATGCACCAGAGAGAATGGGAAGCGAGAGATGAGCTCGACGAGGAAGAGGCTGCAGGCCTCGTGGAGAAGATTCGCGCTCGTTTGTGACTGAGCTTGGTTTGGTGGGGCGGGGGACATTTGGGATCATCATGTAAAATATCATTAATGTGTATCAGGATCGTAGAGAGCATCCAAGGGGCTAGTATAGATAGCACCATCTTGAGAATTGGAAAGGCAAAAAGGAGTCAACCACGGCAGTCTTCCGCCCCACCGCTCGTCTTTAATGTCACGTATGTCACAGACATGACGTTCGTGACGGGACGTGCCTCTTCGCGTGTCGACGCGACCTCGATCGCGACCGTGGTCGATGCACACCAACACACCGTCCCTTCTATTTCGTCGTGGCGTGACATCTTCCGCTAGTGCTGTAGCTTGTTCTTCGAATACCCAAGATGCACACTGAACTTTATGAAGAAGATATCTCTGCTCCACAATCTGCCGGACCTGATGATGTGACAATGCCCGTCGATACTCCCAACGATGCTCTAGATAATACTCCTTCAGAGGAGCGACCAGAACTTGGCAAAGACGGCGAGGAATTTGACAACCTGCCAGCCAAGAAAGCGAAAGGTGATACTGCCTTAGCGACAAGGCAACCTGGCAAGTCACTGCTACCGTATTCTAGGGTGCAGAAAGTGCTCAAGGCGGACGAGGTAAGTCTCATACATTCTCATACACGAAGGCGCACCGTAATTTCAAACACTTGAAACTAGGAGCTACCTCGTATACCTAAAGAAGTAGCCCATCTTATATCCCTGGCAACAGAAGAGTTCACCAGACGGTTAGCTGCTGCGACCCAGAGAGCAGCAGAGAGAGAAGGGCGAGCGACGATCATTCACCGTGACGTTGGTATGTTATTCCCGGGTACTGTCATACACCTATATGCTCAGTATAGCGTTATCAGCTGCGCTTGTCAGGAGAGCCAGCGAATATTTGTTTCTCGAAGGTATGGCCCCGCGTGGTTCACGATCATCTAGTCGTTCACCTATCCCTCTTCAGAGATTATCCCGTGGTCGGCTCCGCAGGCCCCTGCACAACGGAAACCGAAGGTCACGCAGCCAGCAAAGGGGTCCGACGGCCAAGGGAATTCGATATTGGACCACTTCGCGACGAAGAATGCAAGAGAAGATGAAGCAGTCGACAGTGAGGTTGGCATGAACCTGGTGATGAACGAGGATGGCACAATGTCTGTGAACCCCTCATAGTTGATCTCGTCGGTTTGCCTCGGTACGGCATTTGTACGAGACAGGACACAGTAGGAAGACTTGACTAGATGTGTATTGCTTTGTGATATGTCAGGAGGTACAGAAACCGAACCATCTCGAACTTAGAATACATGTGGGTCATTCAAGGCATACTAATATCAGGCATCTCCAATCTTCCGAACATAGGACACGACTGCATCTTCAGAATGGAATTTCGCATTCACGGATTGCCATTGTTAGCGAGGTCGTTCGGAGTACCGAAGGCTGAAGAAGACGTAAGCAAATCTGCCACATCCACAATTCTGACTCTCGACTCACGGATGCCAGTCAAGACGTTCCGCACAGCAGTATCTCTCACGAAGACAATCATCTCCGCCGGTCGCTTGCCATTGCCAAGCTGGGAGATGAAGAAAGCGACAATTCCGCTGACCTGGAGACAAGCACGTGAACTTTTACAGTGAAACATTACGGTAATGAGAGGGATCTTGCATGAGGAGCAGCGAAAGATGTGCCATTCGCCCATTGAGTTTCGAGCGTGCTGTCCTTCGAGGCAGTCAAGATGTTCTCCCCCGGAGCGAACACATCTAGCACGGCGCCGTAGTTGGAATCACTCCACCTGGAATCCCTGATGGTCGAAGCACCGACGGTGGTGCAAAAGTCCGAGCGGGCGGGACTGATATTGCCTGCGTCCACCTACAAAGAATTAATAAGGCGAGGCTCCTGCACGAGATTCGAAATAAAGAAAGGACTCGCGTTGCTGTTGCCGGCCGCTGCAACCACATGGATCCCAGCTTGAGCATCTACGCAGAATGAGTTGAACGTAGCAATTGCGCGAGTGAGTGCATACCATGAAGACAGCAGAATCTTCGCTGGAGTTTGCAGGCCCGCCAAAACTCATGTTGGCTATAGAAGGCCTTTGCGAAGCTCGCGCAGCATTGTAGACATACTCCATACCCAATATACTGAGAAATGTCAGTTTTAGTTGAGATCGAAACCTGTGCCACATATCCTCCGAGACATGTTGCTTGTAGTACCCTGGCTGATAGACAGTTTAGACGGTATACTAGTGTGCATATCATGATTGGCCTACCCAGCGAAATCTAGGACTTTGACAGCAATTAAGTTTGCGAGTTTCGCAACACCGAAGGAAGAGGCCAGAGCCACTCCAGCCACTCCAGCTCCGTGGCCATTATCGTCTTGTTGCTGTACAGATTCCTACACCCCCTCCGCAGAATAACGAGCGAAAGAAATTCGGACAGAAGATGGACCCCGTCACGAAGATGATTCAGATGGGTGCGACTCGTGTCATGGATGTAAGTGTGTCCGAGTGATCCGAGCACATTCTCCCTGATACGATTTTGGTCAGCTGGGTGTCGCTTCAGCAGCTATCTGCGAGATAGTCACCATCCTCACGTCCCATTTCCCTCTCCTATATACGCATAGCACCTCAACTGAGCTCCATCTTGTCAACTCTGGAAGCTCAAACATTTGGCTCACAAACGCGTTACTCGTCGCGACACTCCTCACCGTTGCAGGCGGGATCGGCCGGAGCGT
Organism: Gelatoporia subvermispora B; assembly: GCA_000320605.2. Classification (NCBI taxonomy): domain Eukaryota; kingdom Fungi; phylum Basidiomycota; class Agaricomycetes; order Polyporales; family Gelatoporiaceae; genus Gelatoporia; species Gelatoporia subvermispora. The sequence continues at coordinate 1,820,309 of KB445793.1, forward strand.
GTGTTATTGAAAGCTCGGGCGGCACTTCACATACCAGCTCGCGATCCGCGAGGAGCACTCGCTCGTCACTGACGGGCCATACGCCATCGTCCGACACCCAAGCTGTCTCGCGTACATCGTCTGGGCCGTTGGAGCCACGGCGTGGATGTGGGCGAGCGGGTCGTGGGTGCGTGAGTGCGGCGTCCTTGACACATGGTTGGGTCTGGGCGTCGTGGGTGCGTGGACGATGATTGTTCTCTCGGTGGCGGCGTTGGTGTTCTCGCGGGCGAAGTTCATCTGGAAAATTTGAGTTTTCTATTGTACACTAGTACAGCTAATTTAGTGGTTACTAGAAGGTCCAACTATGCTACCAATAACTATTTACGTACCCCTGACCCCCCTCATCTAAACTTCCATAGATTATCAAAGGTCTCGTTATTACTATAGAGTATAAAGTACTACAGATGTTGTACACATTTTTTTGAAATTACTATAGATGTTTCCAATATCTTTAGAAAATCACTATATATAATAATTCTTAGTATGTAAATATACTTTTCTATCTTTCCCTACTCTTGTTCTAGTCTAGCACTTCTTAGATCATTTATTTTCATAGCTACGAATATGTTGTCCTAGACAGCTACTAATTTTAACTAGACCGCTACTAATGTTTACTAGACAGTTGCTAATTTTTTACTAGATATCCACTAATTTTCACTTAGACAGCTACTAATGATGACTGAGCATTTTCTAATCATATATAACAATACTGAAAT
>KB445793.1:1828535-1858474 GCA_000320605.2 Gelatoporia subvermispora B
TCTAGCGAAATTAGCAGGGTAATAGCCGTTGCCTAGAAGGATTAGCCAGTGTCTAGCTGCATTTTGAACATACTAGTGAAGTAATAGCAAAATATTAGCAGAATTAGCTGCCAGATAGAAGAACTTTAGCAAACTGTGAGCACAATTATCTCTTAGCTAGAACAATTCTAGCAAATGTTGGTAATTATCCCTATTATGTTGCTATTTTTTGCAAAGATTGCAACTACTATTATGAGATACTGAGTAATAGTCAGGTATTAGAAGCTTGTTATTACAAAATATAGCACTACTTCCGGTTTTTATCATTATACTACCACGATGACCTTACTTTTTTATTTCAAAAGTTCATAATATTTGTTCATATAGCATTGGTAATTGCTAAGAAATGTGATCTAGCATAGATTAGAAAATGAGGTTTTTCCAGATGTTGGAGGACAAGACGCTGAGAAAGGAGATGCCGGAGCAATGGGATGTGTATGCGAGACGCACGCCGTACAGAATCATCCCGTAAATGTTCTGATGCTTGTATATCGATGCTCCTACCGGACAAACTGACCCTTACACGTCCTTCGATATGACGAACGACGTTCTTCCTTTATACAATTGTTTCTCACCGCGGTCCGCGAATATTAAATCAAATCCTGTAACGAGAGCGAACTCATGCAGCTCGTCTTTGACCGAGGACCGAGAAGGCAAGTGAAGTGCACATTTTCCTGATCAGTCTACTAGTTTAGTAGTTTTTAGTTAATAGGTTTTTTAGACTCCTCGTTTATTGCCTACGGTAACAAAGAAAATCGCTGCTCGAAAGTGCAATGGCATAGTCTAGTAGTGGTAATACAAGCAGTGGTAGCAAAGCAAAAATTACGGGGCAGAGAGCAGTGGGACAGCACTTGTCAGTTGTTACGGAGGTTGTTGAGCGGACGAGATGTAGGAAGACGGAAGGAGTTGAGATGCAGAATGATGCTCTTGTACTACACGCAGATATGCGGCGCAAAAATGTGGGATGTGCTGACCGAGTCAAGACAACGGGATTACGCATCACATATTCATGGGTGCCTCGATGTCCGTACATCTGCTCTCCCTCGATCCTGATATCTTCGCTTGCCTTGCCTGTACACTAAAGTCAAACCTACACCGCACTGAACCGGTGTTCTCTCGCGGCGTCATCAACTTAGGTCTGCATTCAGGTGAAACGGACTGGAATAGATCATGTGAAACAATGCCCATGACGCTCAGACTTATCACTACAGCCAGTTCACTCGGCGCGCAGGCTCAGAATGTTTGGAAGACCATCTAACATTGACGCATATGTATCTCGTGATTAGGTTACAACCATGTTGCTACATCTCTGGGAAATGAATCGAGGGTATATGACTTCGGATAGAAGGCTTAAGACTTCAACAGCTTGCGAGCCGTGTTCCAATTCTGGACTACTTCTAGTACTTCGTCGACGTGCTTGACCGAGAAGGGCTCTCCAGCATCCAACGCAATGCATTGTGCACTGCTGACAGTGTTCTTGATCTAGCACAGTGATGAGCATGCTGGCCAGCTAAGACCTTCGTTGGACATACCTGGCGTCCATTCATTGCACATTGGGCGAGCCTGTTTAATTCTTCCTGACTTATCTCGTCCCCAGGTGCAAGTACCTTGTCAAAGAATATTTTCCATATGATTTTTCGAGATTCTGGAGCGAGGTCGGGATAGTGAAGGGAGACATGAATACGACCTGACTGGGATTGATGCATCAGCTCATATCGGTAAAGGAGAATGGCATACTTTCGAATGCTACGTCACATTGATCGAGCAGATTTGTCGTTAGGATCAGGATGCCTTGATAATACTCCAGCTGACGCAAGAAAATTGACACAAGCGCATTACGCTTCACGTCGGCCGGAGATCGCTGCTGTAAGAATACTTCTGCCTCGTCCAACAGTAGCACCGCATTCCACATCTGAGCCAGTTGGAGTGTATCGGATAACTCTTGGTCGACGGTGTCTGGTTCGACGCCCAGATCTCCTGCACTGACAACGTATAAAGGCACTTGGCAAAGGTCTGCTACCGCCTCCGCTGTGAGTGTTTTGCCGCACCCAGGCGATCCACAAAGTAAGGCAACAAGTCCTTTGCCCTTGCCGGCGATAATATCATCAAAACTTTGCCGCCGTGAGTGCTGTTGCACAAGAGCCCTGATGAGACGTTTCTGTTTATCCCCGAGGACAAGTGTTTCAAAAGCGTCGCGAGACCAATCGATATCCATGAGCCGATCAATCGCAAAGCCACCTATTCACATCGTCATGATAGTGAGAACGAGTCTACGATAGACGGACGTAGAATATACCCCAAAATTTGGCAGCCAAAGAAAACCCATACAGCACGGGATTGCATATCAGGTACTGGTCTTCGGATAGGTCTTCCCGAAGTAAGGCTTTGTGTACTTCGTAATTGAAGTCGCAATTGGGTTTGAACGTGCGGAATGCGACCGGGTCGATCACAACGCGTCCATTTGCCTGCCATAGTGATCAGCTATGCCGGAACAGAGACGACCAAGCTGTAGGAATACTTACGTTCAGCTTCTCCTGACCACCTTGCGATGTAATACGAATCGCAGGACCAGATGTTTGATTATAGCTGTACGAGACCATGTTCGCCAACCTCTTCCCTCGATCAATGATCTGCTGGCGGAGGAGCGCGTAATCACGGTGGCATTGGAAAGGGAAGGTCCCTAATTCCTGAATCTTGCGAGCACCGGAAAACTTCTGAATAGCGAGGGTGATCTCGGAGACCCCGAAGGCATTGCCGTCGTTTGTGACAACATCGCATTTGATCTCAAAGTAATCCGGTCCGCCATTTGGCGACTTATACGCGGTAGTATGAGCAAGGAGGATCCGTGGCTGCTCGGTGCCCCAGTGAAAATTGTACACTAGAACGTTCGGTTCGAACAGTGCCCAAAGTAAATCATAGGTGACGGAGTGCTGTTTAGTGAGTGACTCGAACTCGGAGATAGTTTGGCCGTGGTCTTCCAGGATGTACTGCTGCGTATGTTCGAGTACCTCACGCCTTTCCGTATCTGCTTCTTGTTGCAAGGTTTGCTGAATCGCCTTGCGTGAATGAAAAAAGAGTCTTGGATTCACCTAAACACAAGGATGGTGTCACCGTCCACTCTTTCGGTTCTAGATCATCAGGAATCATGTACTGACCGTTGGTGAGCTCCGCACGAGATCGTATCCTCGTACGTTGTGATGTATTTCGCGTAGGAACTCGATGAGTATAGGATTCTTGATGTCAATCTCCGTATGTGAATACTGGCCTCGAGAATTCATGATACGCCGGACGACGACGATTGTAACCTTGCTAGAGAGCTTTTTGGGATCCTTAGGCTTCGCTGTCTTTCGAAACACCCGTGAAAAGGTTCGTCTACCTTTGAGTCAGCAGCTGGAATCACAAGCGTGTCCACTAAACCTTACTGGTCAAAGCTGTGGAGATACCGATTCAGATATCACGACAAAATGCGGCCAAAGCTTGAAACTCACTATTGGTCGTAACGGAGGATTCGTTTAAGTGCAGCCTTTTCTTCATGATGAACCTGTTGCTGTTCTGCAGAGGCCATGGTTCTCAAAGTGTCTGAGTTCGACATGTCGACAAACGACCGACGCGAAGGCCTATATAGTGTGTCCTGACGAGCGCTCAACACATGTGACACCCACACCCAAGCCCGTGTGCTCGCACAGACGCAGCTCACATAGGCCACGTTATACAAGGTTTACTGAGTGGGCACCGCAGAATTGCCGACGTCAACCACATATACGATCTAGCTCGAGATGGTACACCCTCGAGGTACGTCTTCGAAGTCGTCGGAACCAGTGCCCACAGGCGATTCCAGCATCGAAGCGATGGCGGAATTTGCTTGCGCAGCGTCTTGAAAATTGAGAGAATATCACTGTCCCAACATTAGGTTCAAATGGAAGCATAGATACAAAGAAGGCTGACAATATGTCGTGTATTCATGTGTTCCTTATCTCCATCCAGAACTCGAAGGCGGTGACCCTCAGATTGGGGTGGCCTCGTGTTGAGTTGCACGAATAGCCGTCAGAGACCTTCTGATAGAGGGACGTAAGTGTGCTTTTGGTGAGGCTTCTCCAGATAGCTCAGCGCTGTAAGGGAAGCTCTGTGAGCTCCCCGTATACATCGCTTCTATCAAGTCTCGTCCACACAGCGTCACGCTATGTGGACGAGAACAGGAATTCCGAAGTCGAAATGACAAAGACCAACGGATATTACCGCCCGGAGAGGCTACATGAACTTGATAGGATTCACGGGCAGGTCATGGGGACGTAGCTCCGAAACATACTGTAGTTTAAGGACATGCCCGAGCATCAAGCCGCCTGAGAGCACCAGCGACATTCCGCACATCAGGAAAACATCGCGTTGACTTTGACGCCTTCTACCTGCCTTTTGAGGCTTGCTGGAGTCTTCGCTGCCCTGTTGCGCGCCAAAAAGGCGTCAAAGTCGCGTTCAAGAACCAAGAAGGCAGGCAAGTAAAATGGACATTTTCCTGATGCACGGTGCGTAGATGGCTAGAACTGTTCCCTCGATTGTCTTCACGAAGATACAAGACTGATGCGACATTCTTAACACCACGAGGAACAGTCTAGGACGGCGGAATAGCTGTCAAATTAATCCGTTCATCAACCGAGAACTTCGTGATCCGACTACAGCCTGTAGAATGGACCTTCCTCCTAAGGGGCTCGAGCCTGTGCTACACTTGATTGAGTTTGAGTCCCAGTCCAAGATAACAAGTCCACACTGGTGCTCTTGAGGCTTCTCCTTGACAGGAGTCTTTGAAGCTTTAGTGTAGCCACAGTAATGATACTGTAATCCGAGTCAGAGTCCGGACCTAAGACGATCATATCAAAGGCAGCGATAGATAGCTGAGAAGATTCGGGCGTTAGGACGCGATATTGTGAAGCGTCCTGAGGAAAAATTGATTTTGACGTGCGGCGTCTTCACTGCCTTGCTGCACGTCAAAAGGCGCCCAAGTTGCGCCAACCGAAAAGGCAGGTAAGTGCAGGTTGCTCGATGCGGGCGTCACCTGAGGCACATTTCTGCACGTTCGCCAATATTCCTGAGGCATGTATACAGGTCTCTTCTATTATTGGACGTCCGACCGCAGTTGTATGAAATTCTCTGCATCCTTCTTGCGGCTGCAGCGCTAAATACTGTACTCGTGACGCACGCAAAGTTGCAAGTACTTCAAGTATGTGACTGATACCCAGACACCCGGTCTCGTTATTGATTCCGTGTTCTGTCAGTCTGTCACTTACATGAATGCACCGAGCATTCTTTCCACCCGGTAGTCACTGCACGAGGCAGCCTCATGCAGACTAGATGCTTGCTGACGTGTGGAAACAGCACTTGCAGCGCCTCGGATGTATTGTCTTCGATTCTTCTTTGGACATGTCTCCGCCTTCACGCTAGTGATGTCGAGCCATATGATCGGAAGTTATCTCATACGATCAGCATCATAATTGTTGACAAGCAGCCGCCGTGCCGAGAAAATACTACCGGCAACACTTCGAAGACCGTACCGTCGATGCTACATACCTAGGACAGACTCCACAGTCATTTCTTTCATGTTGAACCCATGACCTGGCTTGATAGTACTACGCACAATCAAATCGGACAGCTGCGGCGCCGGACTTTTTGGAAGCTCATCGGGCTCTGTCTGGACCACTTATTCTAGATAGTATGCACAGCCTCCTCCTCCCACGGATGAAGCGTCTGGCGTTTGCCCTGCCATACGCTTAAAAGACACTGGTGCCAGACGGAGACCTTTGCCCCGGACCTACTCCTCGAGGATCTTTGGCAGAATGACTACAAGCCATGTGACGTATGTCTTTGCCAGTTTAGCGATTTGCGGGTCAGGCAGATCAATGATGCTTGACTGTCAGAGACAGCTGGCAGCGATCGCTAGTTCAGGAGGCCTTACAAAAACACCTTGGGTCCCTGGAGTCCAAGGGGTCCACCGACGCCTTCATTAAGGAGTGCCTCTCAATCGGCGGGAAGCCCGGCCTTAACCTCAACGCAAACGAAATACATGAAACCTTCAAGGAGTCAATGAAACATATCACTCAACCAGGGAATTCGGTCCAGAAATGGACGCAAAACATCTGTGCGGAGTTCCAAGGCTACGGTGACATCATCAATAACATCGGTATGAGAATGGCTTTCTATGTGTTCCTTCCTCGTTCTAAGACTTTATCAGTATCGGCAGACCCCATGCCCACTGCTCTTGTATGGGGAGGGTTGAAAATCGTTATCGACGTGAGTTACTGTAGACATCTGCTCCTACAGAACGTTATGCTAATGAGTTTAGTGCTTCTCACGCTATACTGGATATAACGACATCGTCAAGGAGCAAATGGATTCGCTCGTTGTGATACTCCGCAGAATCAATCAATACGGTGATCTGTACGGCAAGAGCGACGAGATGCAGAAATGTCTATGCGACTCGTACGTCCACATCTTCCGTTTTTGGTATCGAGTATATAAGGATTGCAAACGATCGAGTAAGCTTATATTACTTTGCCTTGGGACGCCCTGGCAGTTAAAATTAACTCTCTACAGAATTGGGTGCTGTTTTCAAGTCATTGAGCACCAAGAGACTAAGGAAACTATCTGCCATCGTGAAGGATCTCGATCGGAATTCCCTGTGCATCGCCGAGTTGGCAAGTCTCCTAGAGTCTGGCAAAGCTAAAGAAGACCGCGAAGCAGCTCAGAAAGAGTACGACGCACGAAAACGGGACAGGCTAGCAAACGAACGCGATCGTGCCGCCAGCAGCTATGGTCCGTAGTCGTACCTGTGTCTTTCTCCCCAGACGTACACTGACAACATTGTGCAATAGGTGCACTCGTGCGTTGGATTTGGCAAGGGACAGAGAACATTATCACGAATGTCATGAATTTCCACGACAACAACATTCATGAGCAGTGTGCCGAGGGGACGGGCCAATGGCTGAAGGATCACGAGAGCTTTTCGGTATGGAGAGGCGCCAGTCCACAAGCACCCGTCTTATGGCTTCATGCTCCACCTGGGTCTGGGAAAACCATGATATGCTCGCAAGCCATAAATATTGTCAGGGAGGAGGAGGAGGAGGATGCCGTGGCATATCATTTCTACCACTTCGACTCGGAAAGAGCGGAGTCCACGGCCACACAGGCACTTGCAGTTCTCGCCCAGCAACTTCTCATGCACTACCAGAAAGACGAACGGACTAGCGGAGAGATCCACGAGATGATCGCCCCTCCGACCACGAGAGCGCTTCAGAAAGTGATCGAGTCACTTGTCGAGAAATTTGAGACGACATACTTCTTCCTCGATGGCCTGGACGAGGAAGAAGCCGATCCAAAGCGTTGGGAGCAATGCACCATCGTTATTCGTTTTCTCCTTCGCCTCGTTCGGTCGAATCCGGGGAAGATTCGAATTTTCTTCAGTAGTCAGTTCAAGGAGCAGATCGAGAAGGAGCTCAGCACCGAAGACTGTGTCACCGTCAATTTTGACGAGTTTATCAAATCCGACGTCAACTATTATCTCGCACGCGAAATTCCTCGACTCACCACTCTCGGAGACAAGAAAGACGAAATTTTGGAGCAACTGCAGGCCCGAGCTCACGGTAACTTCCTCTGGGCTTGTCTTGTTGTCAAAGCATTGCCAAAAGCAGCCAATGCGAACGAGATACGCGATCTCATCCATGGAGGCCTTCCTGGCGAGTACAACAAATATTACAAGGTGATATTCCGCCGGATCCCCGATTATGACAGGGCGCGAGCTTGGTGAGTCACATTCATACGTGTCCAAGCATATTCTAAAATATCGTGGCGCATCTCACAGCAAGTGTTTTTCTCTTATCACCTATGCTCGACGTCCCCTAAGGCTCAAGGAACTACGCGAGGCAATAGGGGTTATTGAGAGCAACAAGGGCCGTGGTAAGAGGCGCAAAGCCATAGACCACGACCAGATACCATCTCCGCACGCGCTACGTCAACTGCTATACCCCCTAGTCAAATTCGAGAGTGTGGGCCAGGACGCTGAGATCGAGAGTACGGACCGTGGAGTCGAGGACGACAATTGCATTTGTCACCTCTTCCACTCGACTATGCGGGAGTTTATCCTCAGAAACAGTGCCGTTCTTTCATCAGACGACGGCAAAGAAGCACGGTCGGGCTCAATCATGTCACAAAGTTTCATCGCCAACGCTTGCCTGTCGTACCTATCCCTACCACAGTACACGGAGTTGCTCACCCGAAGTTCAAAAGATTCGGTCTGGGTGACATCCGACGGAGATTCCGTGGAAGACCATACTTTCTTGCTATACGCTGCCAGATACTGGGACAAACATCTGGACGACTCAGCAGACATTGACCGGGATTGCAAGCGCGTCATTGCATTCCTCCGCTCACCCAACTTCGTCACATGTCTTCAGGTCCAAAGCATCTGGATGGACTACAAGTTCAAGTTGTTCAGTCAAGGCAATAGTCTTACGCCCCGACTGCAGCGCGTCTTCCCGCGTTGGCTGAAGTCTCATAAGGATACAAGATCTATTTGGCAAGATTACCGCCATTTCATGCACGAGTGGATGCATTTTCTTGGTTGCATGGGTTGTGGCAATCTTGAATGCACCTCATTTACGCATCGTGGACAAATCGATCGATGCTGGTGGGGATCCTTGAACCCAGGCAACTTCCTCTCATCTTCAGCCCCGAGTAGATTCGTTACATTCCGACTACAAGCGCCCGATCCGGACTTTCGTCGTGAGGAGCAATACTTTGAGGCCGTCGATGCAGAGACCGGTAATATGAAGATCCTATGGCTGAAGTAAGTCCGTATTTCAATATTGATTATGATAAGTCTGGCTGAGCAGGTTGGCCAGGTGTCGAAAATCAAACGAACTTGTCTTTATGTGCGAACACTGGAACTTGCGAGGCAGAATCAAGTCACCAGCTTCCCACAGAAAGACACAAGTGATTAAAGTGAGACCGGATCATGCGAACTTTTCCCTCTATACGAGACCGCTCCACAATGTCCCCGATCCAAATGCGAGGAGGGGTCGCCCGGTATCATTTAGCATCGACTGCAAATTTCTTCGAATTGGGAGGCAGATTTTTCAATTGGGCGCCGACAATGATTACTTCCCCATCTCACTCCTTGCTGAAGCCGCAGCATTCCCTCAATACATCGACGAATTCGCACTCAGAGGATCATTCGCGGTCGTCACGAGCCGACTGAACGTAACAAGAGAGAACTTGTACCACAGCGGCCTTCCTGATAAATGTCTCAGCTCATTTGGTGCTTGTGTCTTAGCCGCGGAGCATTTTGTCGGTATGGAGGATGGGGCCGACAATGAGGGGGAGGATAGTGAACGCTGGGAATCAGACGATATATCAGACTCCTCAATGGACGAACACAGCGACCAAGGGGATGAGTCTTGGAGCGAGGGCTCATCTGAACACTCGGGTGATGATCTACAGTACGAGGACGACATCACTCCGTGGAATGGATTGCCACATGACCCCATCTCTGACAACGACTCCGACTCGACATCGGCCACTTCCAGCTCATCCGCAGACTCTAGCGAAAGCGTCGGCCCTCAGTCTGTCGAAGATGACGACCTTGCAACAGACGACGGATCAGAAGCGTCAGATGTCTCTTCGACTTTATTTCGGTACATCAATGCAGACAGCGACGAGGAAGAAGGTGACATATACCCTTTGATCGGCTCATCAAGTGTCCGGCAGGCAAATCAGCATCGAGTGCAAACTCTCACAGTCTACAGTATCGACGAGAAAATTGCGAGGAAGATGTTTACATTTCGACGGCCTGCGTCTATCATGATTTACGCATCTCCGCCGGTCATACATCCTTCTAAACCTCTGGTGGCATGGCCACTAGGAGGTGGAGATGTCCTTTTTGCGGATTTTCTGGAGAAGACGTACTTCACTAGAAAACTAAGACCCTCGACACCGCACAGTAAGTGTCCTCGCACACGTTTCGCCACGTGGAAACTATAAGCTTAACGCATTTGAATCCGAAGCTAGGCACATCTTCATGCAGTGTCAATTCTCACCGTGCGGCAAGTATCTCCACATTGCGTCGCTTGAAGGCCGAAGGCGGCCGATGTCCGCTGCAATGAGATCTACTGTACAGCGCGTTGTCAAGCTCTTGAAGGACATGACATTCGCCACAGAGCAGCGAGACTCCCGTTTCAACATACCCAAGCAGGGTACAGGCTTCTCCTTGGGATTGGCCGTTCTTCTTTCCACATACCGACTATCAGCCCAGAAAACCACGAGATGTTTGCCGACATTGATCCATCGTGTTCGCATTCCTCTGGGATCAGAACATAGTCTCGATGTCTCCAAATTGCCCATGACGTTGACGTGGACGCCGAACAAGCTATACCTCTCGCGAAGCTCGAGCACACTCTCAGTCTACCGCATCCAACTGTTCGGCCTTAATGCGGAGGAAGGCGAGTCATCAGAATATCCTGGCGGTAACGACATTCTCGTACCATGCAACCCAATCATTTTGCCTGGGACAGCGCGACAACGGAAGGTTTATTACCTACCTCCGGCTGGTACCAAGATGCTGGCCTATGCCATCATAGGAAGCGAACCTGGTGGACGGATGTCTTTTGGCGATGATAATTTCTTAGATGGGCCTTTTCACATCCAATCTGCGCATCCTAGCGTTTGGGGATTGGATGGCGGTTTGTGTCCGCCAGTAGGCTGCCAGATCCAGGAGCAAGCCGATTTAGGAGGATGGCGTAAATTCCTTGATCATCCGTCCACTGTACCAGACCAAGGGATCGGGAAGCTAGAGCGGAAGCGCGAGAAGTTCAACCCGGAGGAGGACTGCGAATGTGAGTCCTACCGTTTCGTATGGCAAGGTTTCTTATAAGGCGTCTGATCTTTTTGAAAGTGGAGCCATACTTGTATTGATAGCATCCCAGTTCTGGGCTCGCGAAGGAGAACGGAATCTTTCACTAACGCCTCTACTTGTGAAGAAATGAATTGCGTTTTTATTCATTGACTATCTGAACCCTCATTCACGGTGACGCATTTCACACGGGCTGTGTACTTTTAGGGGTATTCTGGGAGCCTGATGTCCGAAGGCGACTTTATGCTTCCATCTTGTATATATATATTGTGTGTTTTGTAATATGTTCGTCGTTGAACGTTGAACTGAACCCCAGTCAAGACCTGCTCCTCTGGCAGTCGCTGTCAGATGACGCCATCCGGCGCTTCCCACGGGAAGCCTCGTTCGCTCGCTGTCAGACGCTGACGTCCGACGAGCTTACCTCTCTCCATCTCAAAGTCGTTACAAACCTCCCGATATAGATAATATATTTCTACTCGGTGAATTGCCGCCTCTCGACGGCAGAACCCTTGCTTGCCCTGTTGCACATGTTCGACTTTCTCGCTCAGAGCATATTTTTCTGTATAATTTATGACAGCATAACGACGACCACAGTGGTATATTCCATCCCCGCGAGCACTAGAGGGCCTGGAAGATGCTGTTATCCGGTTGACGTTGCGACATGGTCGTTCCAAATTACGGTCCACGCAAGCAGGAACAGTCATGAGACATATTTGCAAACCGGCCGCAGGCGTCAATTTCCCATGACAGCAGCGTACGCTTTCACGGATTATCGTGCTCAGGGCCAAACAATCCCTTATGTGCTGGTCGACATCGCGACACCTCCGACAGGTGGCCTTAGTCTATTCAACTCGTACGTCGCTATGTCCCGAAGTTCAGGAAGAGCCACAATCCGGCTCCTACGAGACTTCGACGAAGAGCTTTTCATGGCGTCACATAGTCCATGATGATCGCTTAGAAGCTTTGAATACCGCGACGGAGGTATGGTGGAGAGAAATGGGTCACAATTACATTCAGACCGGGAATTCTTGATGTATTGTTGTGTGTATGGGGTTTGTATTATATAAAAGGAAATAAAAGGAACTGTGTTCGCGCGTGCTTGTAGTGTGCATGTGCGCGCTAGCACGTGATAGGGCCAAACAAATACAAACGGTGAGACGAAAGTGGGCTTCAATTCTCGGTCGGACAGAACCCTTGTCAAGCAAGGGGATGATACAACCAGTCCGTGTGCGTCAACTTGCGCAAGCAAGATATCGAGACTCTAGACATAACTAAGGTAACCCGCTCACTTTGCGATGTGCGACCGCAACTTGACGCACGCGCGAGACATGGTTCTGTCCTAATATGGCAACAGGCCCAGGGATCCTGGAGTCCACGTGACAAGCATCCTTTATTGTCTTGACCAGCTCCCTCTTGTATCAACTAGCTTTTCGCAAAATGAACTCCTCTGACACATTCACTTGTGATTCTGATCTGACGACACCATGGTCATTTGACCGCTCTGCGCAATCTGGGTTATCTCCGATGTCTCGTCTGCCGGACTACTCGGTTTCACGCGAATTCTCACAACAAATGGATTCTAACTCTAGAACATCAGATTATGTGAGAGAGCGTACCCAGGCACCAACGCCACAAACGGATGGTCGTGCACATGGTCACTGGGCTCCGCCGGCATCCGTCCGAACATCACATGCTTGTCCGACTCCGGTGTGGCATCCGTGACATTTTGAGTGCCGAGCTTACAGAAATGGGACTGTTAGACTATATGCGCGCCAACAGCAGCAGATGCAACTCACGACGACTTGAAAAAAGCGGGAAATCGCGCATATAGTGAGGTTATGCACGCATATAAGAGCTTGCAGGAAGAGTATAAGAGGGTATATGCGCACAAGGAAAGTCTTGAGAAGCTTTTGGCTTCTTGCACGTGAGTAGGCACATTGAATCTTTGCAGCGAAAGACACTGACACAATACTTAGACGTGGGTTTGATACGGTCTCATCGCGATTGGACCAAATTGAGTAGGTGACTGCCCAGGATCTGGACAACTACTTACGATGAGTATAGTAATACACTGCGAACATCACCATGGTGGGGCATCTGAAGAAGGCGACAGTGCGAAGACATCCAAGAAACGTGCAAGAGAGAATACCGAGGTGGACACACAGTCGTCAAAGAGAAGCCGAGGTGGCACCCGCCCGGGTGAGAGCGGCGATATGGAGACAACTGTACACAACGAATCACACGACGTGATCAGACTCACTCAGCCACTGACAACAGGCTCTGGTAGCAACATCTCTGGTGCTGATCTTGACGCTGACTCTGCTGGCAATATCTCTGGCGACAACAATTCCGCAGAGCCTAGTACTACGTCTAATGGTCCCCAGAGAGCTCAGACGACAGCGATGAATTTGACTAGTGCTAGATCTCGGGCTGCGATAGTCACGTCCCCACTGGCTGGTCTACGACTACGAGTACCTCCGGACTCTACTTGGTGCTCACTCGTGTTGGATAGGTGTGGGCGACCGTCGCAAAGGAGAAGAAATCAAAGGAGCAGAGTACCGAGGTGTGTGTGCTTTTGTACAACAAAGTGCTGTGCTGATAAAATGCTTAGGCCGACAAATAGAACAATGCGGACATATGGCAACAAACTGTATTGCGGGGGCTCAACTACATACAACAGGTAATTCTACGAGAGGGCGTGAGGCGGGGGGAGAGAATGGGGGTTGTCGGGCACCTAGAGTGGTCGGATGAGAGGGGATGGCGACGACTAGGACAGGGGACGAGGCCGGATTGTACCGTATACGGTGGTATGTGATGCGAGGTAATGGAGCTAGTGATACCGTGATATATGGTGTGGTGCGTCGCCATCCAGGGGGCAGTTGACCGAGGAAGGGAGCGGATGGCAGCGGATGAGCACCTGATAGCGGCATTGTTAGTTCAAATTCGACACTGTGTACCACTGGCATCCAGCGCGGTACGGCGCGCTGGGCGCTAGCGTCTGACGCCAGATGGCAGTGGCTCAGACGGGAGTGGGTCTTGGCTGGGGTTGAACCCCAGTCAAGACCTGCTCCTCTGGGAGTCGCTGGCAGATGACGCCATCCGGCGCTTCCCACGGGAAGCCTCGTTCGCTCGCTGTCAGACGCTGACGTCCGACGAGCTTACCTCTCTCCATCCCAAAGTCGTTACAAACCTCCCGATCTAGATAAGATATTTTCATGATACAACCAGTCCATGTGCATCAACTTACGCAAGTAAGATATCGCGACTGTAGACAACAGTAAGGTAACCCGCTCGCTGTGCTCGTGTACTGTGGCCCTCCGCACCATGCCCTCGTCTGCATATATCCACACTGGCAACGATCGCAAAGAGCGTTACTTCTGCGATTGTCCTGATAAATGCGGAAGACGCCTCAAGGAGATTGGACGCACGTCGTGGTATACACATCGTGCATCACGCGAGCTAGCATATGGCAATGGCGCAGCCTCTGGTATGTTGTTCCGTTCTCATTTGCACCGCGCAATTCACTCATTCATTGTTTCAGATCAGCCGCAACCTGCTACAGCCAGCAGCACACACCCAGCGAAACGGCGCCGTCTAAAGTCCCCGCTTCCAATCGACCCTCTCCACGTCGTGACGTCCCTGCTGTTGCTGAGGCAGCACCTCTACCCGACACCATGACTTCACCCCCACATGACCTCGATGGCCTCCGTGAGGGCTACATCGACGCAGAGATCACTTCAGTCCTACCTGGCTCATCAGATGCACCGGCCGTCTCGGGCTCGCCACTTCCTCACTCCAGTACCACTGCATCCAATCTCCAATCTATTCTCGTGTCACTAGAGTCCATAGGCGAACCCGAGCCGCCAGATGATCCCGACGCTCTCGTTACTGACGACGTCGGCGCTCCCTCAGTTGTTCGTCTCGCTGAGCTCAAACTCGCGCAAGAATTTATCAATGCTCTCGAGGGAGCTACACTTGACTCTGGCGAGCTGGACCTAGTGTTGTGCCGGGCCGGGCTTACAGGCCCAAGCCGAGCCGGGCGGGCCCTCTTGGGGCCGGGCCGAGCCGGGCCTAGGCCGTCCCCAAGCCCTGGTCCAGGGCCCGGCCTGGGGTTCCAAAAGCCCTGGGCCGAGCCCTGAGCCCGGGGCTTTCGGAGTCCTCACGTGGCTTTTGGCGTGGTGGCGCTGCACGTGCATACTGAACGCCAAGTACCCGAAGTACTGGTCAGCGCGATTGCGCGTTCTCCCAAATCGGCGTCGACCTCACCATATACGGCACGATCAGCTCCAATGCTTTATTCCTCCCTGCTCTTCCGCTCCACATTTCCCTCTTTTGTGTATATCTAGACCGACTCCCTGTACACTAGCTGTTTTCGTCTCCAATTCAAATTTATTGGTCCAATTTTGACTTACGCCAGCCAGCCGTCCCTCTCAGCTGTCTAGTCCATGTCGTTACGATACTTGCACTCTCTGGCATGGCTCGCAAGCCTCGGGCTTATAAGCCTGTACTGCACCCAACCTCGGACTGTGCACTTCTCACACATGTCACATCGTGGTTCTTTTGGCAGCTTCTTTTCTTGATCTGGCCTCTGCTTCTCACTGTGCCTGTCTTCAAGACGTTCCCAATACAGCTCTCCTATTTTCATGCAGAAACTCTTGATTCGCTCGCAGTGACAGCTATTATAGGCTATGTCTACCTTGTGGCCCTGGTTTTCCTATATGGTGTGCTTCACATGATATTTCGTGAATTATGCTGACATAATTTGATGAACTTCCCGGTTGACAGGGACGCTGCTCGCTCCTGGGATATCAGCACTCCATTGTATCCTCCCCACATCCTCCCATGTTGTACGGTCCAGGTCACATATCTCACACCTGCGGCAGGATCGGTTCTGCTGGCTATTGACCCATAATGCCTTTACGATCTTCGTTAGAGGCACTTAAATCTCGTTACATATGTGTGACACTGTTCCCCTTGGTATGTTTTCGATGCTACTCTTTGTTGTTGCATACATGAGCTAACTGTGTATTCAGTTGTCACACCATCTACAACAGCTCAAGACATATTGTCCGAGCTGCACGCACACCAAATCATTCCATCACCAGCACTCGCAGTGCACTATCTGTGTACTTCCGGGCGGCATTCACGGACCTTATCCATTCATCAAAGTCTCTCGACACTCGGTTTAGGCCCGCTATCCCACCTCTACTTGCGGCTCGCCATCTTAGGAGGAAGTGCAGGTATGTACAAATCAATCTAATACACATTTCAGCTTTCTGATGATCCCTAGATGACAATCCCCTCCCCGACAATGCAGGTCCACGCTGTGGTCAACGTGCTTGCAAGCCGGGGCCCCTCCTCACTGATCCGAACAATACTGAGCGTGAACAGATCATTGGCAGTTCACACGTCACACCACCGTCTGACTCATCAGCTTGTCTCGATATCTCTGTCACTCCCACTGTCCCATCAGTCCAGCCTGGATCTTCACAGGTAACATTGCCGACACCTCAACCATCACAGCCATCTTTGTCGACACGCAAGCACACCATCTCCAGCACTGAAGCAGAATCTACCAAGGCAGACGATGAGAGCGAGGTGTCTGTCGCTACCAGGCCTGTCAAGAAGAAGGCATGCAAGGCGCAAGGTGCCTTACGAATGTCCACCCAATGAATGCGATTCTAGCAGCATGCTCAAAGACTAAGCACACCTGGATGTGGCTCTTCCAGAATGGCCTGTGTGCACGAGCTCGGCCAACGTCGAGCAGTTCTTTGACAACCGCCGCAATCGTCACAAGGAGGGTGAACAGAAGTCACAGAAGGTCCATGACTGTATCATATGCAAGAAGCAAAAGGCAGCGAGATACACAATTGTGACCGACATTTCGATAAGCCGTCGTCATCTTGCTGCACTACATAAGGTACCGTACTTGAGTTCCTCTTACACGCTAATTTTATCTAACTCTAGCATACAGGGGGCATATCGCAAATGGTGCGATAACGTCGGGTTCAGATTGATGCTGAAAGAAGATATCAAAGCACGCCAGGCTGCAGCGGCCACCCCGCAACCCACACTCAATTCGCACATGCAGCCTCTCCCTCCAAAAGATGCGACGGTCCCAAATTCCGACAAATCAATGAGGACCTCAGCACTCAAGTGGCTCATTACCACTGATCAGATATGTTCTTGGTTCTCATATCCTTGTCTATTTCTATTGATCTTACTGTGCGACATCTTCAGCCTATCAGCGCTCTTGAAGAGCCTACCTTTATCGAAATGCTCAATGTGGCAGCTCAGGCGAAAGGCCCTACAGTGTCCGGCGCTCAAAACCGACCTCTTGGCACCCCGTCTCGCACATTTGTATCTGCACCCGCGGATGTTGTCCAATACTCACTAAATCGTGGATTTCGTACAAAATACATCATATCTACATGACTATCTCAATAAAATTCTGATCTGGGCACTTTTCAAAATTTTCGCAAGGCCAAAAGTAAATCTTTCCTTTATGGGGGGTCGTGAGAAGATGACTAATACACCATAATTGGCAATTAGGCACTAAATCCACACTCACAGACGGAGCAGTCAGTCCTGAGCTGCATGATATGCTCTTCAACGCTTGCTGAGACTGTGTAAAGTTGAGGTTTTTTTATTTTGAGGCCGAAATATGCTACAAAATGTGTTTGAACGTCTGTTTTTAGGTAGTTATACTTTTGGTTTTTTGTCAATAAAAAGTAAAAATAGGTCATGTGATCACAGAATTCAGATTTATGCTTATCTACCCCACTTTCTGTCCTAGAACACAAGGGTATGGGCGATATATCATGACAAAATTATATTTGTACACGTGTTTGAATTACACGCGCATAATGGTGTCCCAGTAAAAAACACGCACCATAGGAGTGCTACCAATTTGTACACACATGGACAAATATAGGATACACGCTGGTTCTAGGTGTTGAATAATCATGCTGCCTCGAGGTGGGTGAAATTGACGCTACCATTGACGCCACAATGATATGTGCCGGTGTATACTGAATGACCTTCTCACTTGCCCAGTGCACAATGCTTCTGCGAATCTCCACCTACCTTTTCTCCGGCCGGGGCCCTCCCGTGGGGGTGGGCGTGTTTAATCCTACACAGCACAGCGTATAAAATGAAGCGCGGTATGCCGCATATAAATGGAATGCCTAATGGCAGTGAGCTTTTTGTCGCATCACATGAGCATGTTTTTCTATATAGCGTATAAAATGCAAAACCATTATAGCAACGTGTTTCTTTGTGGATTTCTCACTTAGGTGTCTATTTCAGGGGTGCTTGAAGGTTTGGACGTATCTTCTGGCACATTGACGTATCTTTTCGCACACTTTAGAGGTATGAACAACAAAAATAATTATGTCATGATATGTCTGCCATAGAAGGGTTTGGCTCCTATAGCAAAATTACGCCTTCCCGAGGGAGGTCAGTTTTTGCCGCATGACACTGTATCACTTTGCCTAGTCGCAAGGTAACACGGCAAGAGATAATGACGATGTTCTATGATTACTTGAGGGATCTGCGGGACCGCTTCAAGGTTACTCTTCTATCCTTTTTGTCTTGCATATGCTGATAACCATCTGATATACAGGGGCCCACAATAATCGGCAAGATCTCGCTCACATGCAATGCATGGCAAGCGAGCAACGTCAATGGTTATGTCGCCATGACAGCTGATTGGATTGAGGAGAAGTTCCCAAACAATTGGGCTCTCGCCGGCACACTGATTGGCTTTGTCTGCGTTAATGAGTCGCACAATGGACAGCGCCTCAGTCAAGCACTCTTCAAGGTCGCAAAATGCATTGGAATTTCACATCAGGTACGTCTCTCACTCACGCACTTGCATCAAAACTGAAATTGACATGTATTGGTCTAGATCTTTCGTGTAACATGTGACAATGCCAGCGCCAACAATACTATGATGGACGAACTGGCGAAGCAAGTGGAGAAGAAACACAAGATTACCTTTGAGGGTCGTCAACGTCGAATTGGGTATGTCTTTCATGCCTTCTTTGGACACTTATGCTTAAATGGGTAACAGGTGCCTAGCACATATAATTAACCTCGCGACTCAGGCCGTCATCGAGGCCCAAAGTTACGCACCTCACTACGACCCCGAGAAGCCCGATGACCATGTCTCGGACGCATATGCTGCGTTCCGTAATGAGGTTGGGCTGATTCGTACCATCTCTGTCAAGGAGAGATCCTCAAGCCAATGCAAACAGCGCTTCAAGAACATCCAGATCGTCGCCAAGGTCGCACTCAAGAGTGTCAAGACGTTAGTCATTGACATAAAGGTACGGTGGTTGTCCACCTATATGGTGCTCAATCGGGCATATAGTCTGCGAACGGTACATCTTTAGAAGCCGCCGCAATGGCCCGTTTGGCTAACTGGTTATAATTAGCACGTGAAGGAGTTCATACTCCAATTGTCACGTGCTGAAGAGCAAGATGATGCATGGCGCCAAATGTACGCCCTGATTCCGACTAAGGCGGAATGGGAGCGCGTAAAGCTCTTCCAGCGCATATTGGCTGTGAGTGTTACCACTGTCGGATACGTGCCTTATCACTGACTAAAATTGCAGACTGCTGATGAATGTCAGCAGCATTTCTCAAGTGAAAGTGCCCCTGCACTTCACTTGGCCCTGCCGGCATTAGAAGAAGTTCATGCGACATGAACACGTCGTACAAACGAGCGCAAGTTCGATGATTTTCATCCTGGGCTATATGCTGGGTTGAAAAATATCGAACAATACTACGAGAGGGTTGCTGATAATGACGCTTATATCATGGCTATGGGTATATTCACCTTTCGTGTCGCCAGGCAATTTATACAGTCACTGATGTCCTTTGGTGATAGTTTTGGATCCAGGCCGTCAGCTGAGTCACATCAAAGAGAACTGGTCCGCGCAGCTATACACGGAATCCATGGCTCTGGTGAAGAATCTGGTCCGTATGACAATTTATTCCGGTCGAGTGCACTATTGACATGGTTTGTCCTGTAACAGTTTCGTGAATGTTATCTCGAAACGTATTCGACATCCCGCACGGCATCATCTTCAGCAATATCTCACATGCAGTCAACCAGTTCAATTCGGCACAGTCGTCCAGCGGCGCTGGCACAACTATCAAGTGACAAAGATGACACTGGCACTCAAACTCCCTCACAAAACTGTGCTCCCTCTCAACCGAATGGATTATCGGAAGAGTCGACTGAAGTGGCATGCGAGCGTGCATTCCGGAAGTACCTGGAGCTGAAGAACGGCATGCCAGAAGGCATGAGCATCGTGGAGTGGTGGGGGGTAAGCCTCAGTCACTCCGACTCATTCGCAAGGTGATTGTTGCTAATCTATTTTGTAGCTCAATGGCCATCACTATCCAGTCTGGGGTTCGCTTGCCCGCGACTACCTTGCCATCATGGCAACATCAGTCTCAAGTGAACGTGCGTTCTCCAGCGCAAGAATTACCATTACAAAGCGGCGCAATCGTCTCAAAGGTGACATAGTCAAGGCCTTGCAGGTGTTGAAGAGCGCCTTCCGGAAGAACATGTTCTTCTTCGATTGTGGACCATCAAGCCTGACGGAGACCGAACTAGAGACATACAATGAGAGCGATGGGGATGCAGAGTCCATTTATACAAAAGGTATAGATGACGAGTTCGAGCTTCATGTGGAGCTTGACTCCGATGCCGAGGACATACTGAACATAGATGAGTAGGCAAATCATCTAAGTTATTACATATGTATCTAGATACAATGCAGTAGCTACGAGTATGATACATTCTGAATGGTTTTCACCTCAAAAGCCCGGGCTTGAGCCCGGCCGAGCTGGGCCAGGCCCGAGCCCTCCCTCGCAGGCCTGGCTCGCGATTTTGAAAGCCCTGGGCCGCCCTAAGCCGAGCCCAAGCCCGGGCTTTCGAGCCAAGCTGGGCCTGGCACAATACTAGCTGGACCCAGACACTCTCGCACGCATTCACTATCCCCCTACCGAGATCTTCAATCTCGCTGATGACTGGGTCTTTCGGCTCTCACTCGACATTTATCTCATCGACAGTGCAACCATTGACAGCTACAACGCTACGCGTGCTGCATTCATGTGATACTCCCCTGACAACGAAATGCTCACTTACGCACAAGTCAAGCGTCGCCTTGCCAAGGTTACCGGCGTTGTCCCACTGAAGTACGACATGTGCCCTGAGACATGTGTCGCGTTCACTGGCCCGTTCGCACAGCTAGACGCCTGTCTATTATGTCATACATCTCGCTACGACCCACTTGCTTCCACTCAGCAGGGCAAGCAAGTTCCTCGTCGCCAGTTCACCACAATGCCGCTCGGGCCTCAATTGCAGGCTCTCTATTGTACCCCCGATGGTGCTGATGCCATGCACTATCACTAAAAGGCCACATCCGAACTCCTCAAGCAACTGAGCATCAACAGGGGTACTGTACCGCTCCATAGCGACTATATTCATGGAAGTGACTACTTGGAGGCTGTCTCACAGAGCGACATTCAAGACGACACCATTTGCTTGATGTTCTCGCTCGATGGTGCCCAACTCTATGCTAGCAAGCAGTCGGATTGCTGGATATATATCTAGGTCATCCTTGACATGTCCCCAGATCGCTGGTACAAGAAGAAGTACATTCTTCTGGGCGGTGTAATTCCTGGCCCTAACAAACCAAAGAACCTCGACTCGTTCCTCTTCCCTGGTCTGTACCATCTTTGTGCTCTCATGAACGAAGGTCTTGTTATCTGGGATTCCTGCCGGAATGTCTCATGGACTGCTTGGCTGTATCTCGTGTTTGTGACTGCCAATGGGCCCGGCATGGCATATCTTGATGGATTGGTGAATTACCGAGGTGTGTACCATCACAGCAGCTTCACAAGTTTAGCATTGTACTAATGCAATTTGCTAGGCAAATGCGGCTGTCGGATCTACTGTTGCTGCCGTGGCCATAACAAGCCTAATACGGGCCAGAACTATCCTGCATGCAAACGACCTGATAACTCCGATGCTCCCAGCTCTAATCATCCCGACTTCAGTCTCGCTGAGCCGATGAACTACGCTGAAGCGATCTCCTGATACAGACACAATCTCAAGTGTGTCATGCAATCGCGTACCCAGGCTGAGTACAAGTCACTGCGTGTCAAAACCGGCATTGCCCAACCTAGTCTATTCAGCGCCTTACCCTCACGCTGACATTTCCCCTTGCCTGGCATGTTCCCTGCGGATATTATGCACCTTGTGTCACTCAATCTGCCGGAGCTTCTGATACCATTATGGTGTGGTACTCTTAGCTGCAATAGCGCATTGGATGACAAATCTACATGGGATTGGGTGGTTCTAGTAGGTGACATCTGGCAGGAACATGGCAGCGCAGTCGCTGCCACACTGCCATATCTACCAGGCTCCTTTGACCGTCCCCCTCGTAACCCCGCTGAAAAAATCAATAGCGGCTACAAAGCCTGGGAGTATCTCATGTACATATTTAGTCTCGGTCCAGCCCTCTTCTATGGTGTTCTCCCGGACAAGTACTGGCTCAACTTTTGCAAGCTTGTCTGAGGTGTTCGCCTTATGCACCAACAGCACATTCATTCTAGTCAACTCCGGGAGGCTCATTAACTTCTCGTTGAGTGGGAAGATGAATTTGAAGACTTGTATTATGCACCACGTATCGAGCGTGTGCACTTTATCCGCCAAAGTGTGCATGCTCCAATGCATATGGCCAGTGAGACTGTACGTCTTGGGCCATATGCAATCTTCTCTCAGTGGCCGATGGAGCGCACTCTTGGCAACTTGGGTGAAGAGCTTCGTCAGCATTCTAACCTGTACAGGAACCTTGCTGAGCGCACTGTACGGTGCTGCCAGGGCAATACTATCAAGGCTATGGCTGTAGAATTAGATCCCAATGTTACTCCCCTGCTACCTCAGCTAAGTCTTGAGCTCGGCAATGGATATGTTCTTAAACAACTGTGCTTACTTGGGACTTCCCACAATCAATGGCTATAGCCAGTGTGTGGTACTCCAATTTAGCCGTACAGCATTTCACAACGTTGTAAAAGCAGCGGCCATGCCTTCTCTACAGGGAAAGCGGCACATGATCAATTCTCGGCACCCAGATGCCGCACATCCGTTCTACGATCTGGGCAGGTGATTCGCACACCTCCTATGACATCGTCTGCAGGGGCACCCTGCTGCACGCCCCGCCCTGCTGCTGCTACAGTGCGCACGCTGCATGTCGGGGCGCTCGCCCCACCCTCGTGTGTATGCGCCCTCCGTGCCTTTTTGGGTGTGCCCCACCCCGCGCTTATTTTTGCTGCCTCTGCCACTCACTGCCCGCCCGCCGCC
Source organism: Gelatoporia subvermispora B (assembly GCA_000320605.2). Taxonomy (NCBI): domain Eukaryota; kingdom Fungi; phylum Basidiomycota; class Agaricomycetes; order Polyporales; family Gelatoporiaceae; genus Gelatoporia; species Gelatoporia subvermispora. The sequence continues at coordinate 1,851,848 of KB445793.1, forward strand.
CGCCGTCACTCATGCTTCTCGCTCCCACCGCTGCTCCCTCTCATGAACCACTGTACCCTCGCCCTGCCCCTATGCGGGTGTGCTCCCCTCTGTTCTTGTTTTCACTGTTTCATTCTATCTGCTGCCGCCTCCATGTCCTCCTGCCGCCGTGGCCTGTCGCTCATGCTCTGCGCTGCTGCTGCCGCTGTTTGAACTGCCCCTCGTAAACCGCTTTATCCTCGCCCTTCTCCTGTGTGGGCACACCGCCCTCTGTGCTTGTGATATCACTCTATTCGACCTGCTGCCCACCACCCGCCGCCGTCGCCAGCACTCCCTGCTGCTGCCACTGCTAATGCTCATGCAATTCTGTCCACTGCCCCCTCATCTTCTGTCCAGTTCAGTCTTGACATGCTGCGAGCCGCTCCGTATGCCTGTGTTCAATGCTTTGCTGTACCTACCGCCCCTGCCGCCGCACTGTTAGTCCTCTCTTTGCATTGTCGCACACCTGAAGCAATAGAATGCATCCCTGCACTCTGCAGGCACCACCCGACTTCTGTCCTGAGTGTCAGCATGCAGATACAGGACTTCGCGTCGGAACATGAACGCATATCTGGAACACAATATCCAAGCGGCCAGGAGAGGGTGATATTTTCAGTCATCTGGAGATGCTGTGTCATAGTCCTTCTGTATGTAGCCCTTTTGTATGTACATGCACAATCCCATACGAGTGTTGTAGCCTGTAGGGCCCTATAGACCTGTTGATCTCATCTCGGCACTGTGTACTTCAGGTGTGAAACCACGTCTGAGGTGCGTGCAATGTCGCACAGATGCACCAAAAAGTAGTGTCTGAATGATCAGAAACTAAGACCTGGTACGAGGGCGGCACACATCCTGAAGGTCTAGGCCACAAAGTAAGTAGTACTGGGGCCTGGTGGAAAATATATCTGCATTTGGTATATTACATGCCTAAATAAGAAGGTTCTTGTCCAACGCGGCCTGCGGCGGCGTTGCGAGCATTGCACTCTGACGCTCAGCCTATTGATATGATTCTATTATCCCAGTGTAATCTGTGCCGTGTATCTGCATACAAAGAAGTACTACCGCAACGTGAACTAGTCCGACAGCTCAGCAAAATCGATATCTTCGAAATTTGAAGGTAACTCGCTAAAGACGGACATGAGGTCGTCGTCATCACTCTCATTCAAGTCATCGTTACTGGAATTCTCAACATCCCCCAACCCCTCACATGGCCCAGCAGATACAGATATTTTCAACCCAAAGCCTGCCGAGTGCATCGTGGTGTGTGCAGTAGCCCGTCCTAATGGCAACACAATGCAGGAAGTCGCCGTTTGTGAGGGCGATTGTTGCCGAGATGAGCTAGACGTTGTGCAGGAGATACTTGAAGATGATGATGGAGTTTGCGGGGTGTTAGTTGGCAGGACTTTGGAAGACACTGTGCAAGCTATCAAATTATAATCGGGTGGTTGATACCGGAGCTGAGTGTCCTCAAGGCTGTGGTCTTGTAGCCAGCTATGTGCTAGACCAAGCTTCTGCAGTGTCTTGATTTACTGTGTGGCCCAAGTCGACGCAAGACGCCGCCGCAGGGCAGCTTGCTTTGCAGCATACCCCTGGATTCCTGAGGCAATGTCTGGTTGAACTTGTGAAGACCTTGCAGTCGCTCATGAACTCCACTGAGAGGATTGAGTCACGAGATATTGTAGCGATGGCCTCATCTTCTCCAGTGTGAGCGCCTCCTCTTCCTACCAGCGGTCCGCATGCACCATGGCTTTGGCCCATTCAATGTGGAGCTGGTCGTTTTCAGAGGCTGTATCTCTGGATGAGGCAAAGATATCTTGAGGTAAGAGCCATATCCATGATGGCGCACGGCGGCGCTCGCTCATCTCATATTCTTCACGTCCAGGGCCTCTGTTGTTGTCGTCCTTGAGCTCCTGGAATACTTGCTGCCAGGCACCGGAGGGATCCAATGCAAGTAGAGCTGTGCGCGCGTCCCAGTAGCGTTGAGCAGCAAGCCGGATCTTGTTTGTGAAGGCGCCAATACTGGATTTACTACGTGTTGTCGCTTTCTTCCCAGAGCCTGACACGTTCTGTTTAACCTGCTTAAGCAGTCCAGCATATGTCCATTGCAGACAGCGGAGCTCAAATAATGCATCTTCTATCTGTGCATAGCGAAATCGTTTCTCCACATCGGCAACACCGTACAGGCATTTGTCTTGCTGTGCCGAATGTGCAAGATGAGATGGTAGCAAGATCTTGATGTCTTCCACAGCAATCGGTTCAGTTACAGGGTCGGGGGGTTGTCGTTGCCTCTGGAATTTCCGACGAGGCAGCGCCAGGCATGTACGATGCATGACTGACGTACCACGCCCATATGTGCCGCATGAGACCGTTACGACATTCTTGAACGGACGCCTGCTTGTTCTGACCACTAGATACCTGTTGGACCTTGAATCGAAGCACACATCTATAGAGGTAAAGTTGAGTGAGCCCCTGCAGGCGCAATTAACCATGGCCAATAAACCTCACTGGTGTTCCTCGAGGTTGATCCCTACGTGCACAAATGTGCCTGGGCTCATCTTATCAGACCCTACGTTTGTAGCGTTAGCTGCTTCTTCCTTCGTAATCTCTAGACGAATAGCGGCAAGTGTTGTCACTTATAGCAATGTCAGAGCAATGAGACCATTGAAGGACAATGAGACGTACACAGTGCAGGCTCAGCATATGGATCCGGCTTTGTCTTGTCTGCATGCCACTCCTGAAGCGCTTTCATCCACCTCTTGATGATCTTTGGAGGGAATGCAGCCATAAATTGTTCTGCGATTGCTCGATATTCACTGGACATTCTGTGCGACTCAACGAGTGACTTCCGGAGACTTGCACCTACAGAAAGTGTGAGCCGAAGAGATCAACAATACATGATGCAAGATACACACCGAGCCTTGTAAGCTTGCACCAATTCCACCACCCCCAGTGGTCATCGAGTGCAAGATGCGGGGCTGCAGGACCCATTTCACAAGTACTTGTCGCGGTCTGTCCACTCTCTGTCCATTCTTGTTCCGTCGTCTTGCTGTGTGAACCACCGACACCTTGAGCGAAATTGAACAAGTACACTGTGCGGCAGGATGGGCCATGTCCCTCAATGTGGGCCTTCAGGATAAGAGTTCTTCAAGCTCTGCTTCTGCTATCTGAGCACGACGTCCCGTAAAACGGCAAGTATCCGGGCAGCATGAATACGTCAGCTCACCCCTTTGCCAATCTATCTCAGGATTGTGCTTTTTCAAATAGCTAAAACTGAGGAACATGTTCTTTCCTCCTAAGTCTGTAACAAGGCAGGCCTGGCAGGAACTATGTTCACCAACCATTACGTCGAGCCACACGTACTGCCTGATACTACGGCTACGATTCCGAGATCTGTCTGTATTATAGACATGAATCTCCCGAGCTAGCTCATTCATCTTCAACTTACACCTTCTTACGAAGCGGTGATTGACAAATACAGCATAAGCTCCTGAGTCGACCAACGCGGTTGTTTGCACTTCTGTTTCCTTTCCCTGACTCATAGTAACTGGAAGCGAAAAACTTGATTTAGACGGTAGACTAAACACTTTTCTGGATTCCAATACTGTTTGTACAAACTCTACTGAGTCCGAGAGATATAGGAAATCTAAAAACGGACCATATGTAGCAGACTTTACATAGGCCCCTTCAAAAAATCCTCGTCATCCGAGAAAACCACACGGTTGACCCTCTGCGCCTTCTTGTCTGAAGACAACTTCTTCTTCTTCGGTCTGGGGGTTTCTTCTTCTGAACTCGACTCAGACCCATCCTCCGAATCTAACTCCTCAAATCTATCAGAGTCACTGCCATGCATTTCCCGTACGCTCTTCTTCGTAAACTTTGACTTTTCAGTGTCCTTTTCCTTTCCTTTCCCGCTAGATGACAATGCCTTAGAGCTGCTAGCACCTGGGGTATCGGTATTCTTGCTAGACGAGGCCGAGCTAAAGGTACCCTCTTTTCCGTTTGGACACTCCCTCTGCATATGACCTTTACCACCACACTTAGCGCAGCATCCTTTGCGTCTAGCCTCTTCGAATGACATGGCCATCTTCCGAACCTTTGCTTGCTTGCCATCTGCCTTATCCGAGGACTTCTTGCCTTTAATAGCATCAACGTCCATAGCGTTCGGATCCTTGGCAATCTGGCTCGTAAGCACGGTTCCATTCAAGAGACGCGAGTCCTGGAGAATTTCCTGGACCTCGTTGATGAACTCATCCCAGGTCTTGGCCCACTTCTCACGACCACGAGTGATCAAAACGTCGGTCGCAGGTTTCGGAACATGCGCGTAAAGCTTTGACAACAACTCCGCATTGAAGAAGCCTGTCTGCTTGGCCAGAGTCTGGAATTGTGCAGAAAACTCGCCAAAGTTCTGAGCATTGGTGCCCTTCTTGGCGACGAGTTGGTTAAACTCGGCAATCACACGATCCTTCTTGTCCGTCTGCTGGAAACCCTTCTTGAGTTCTTCAATGAAGGTAGCATACGCGCCAAGCGGTTCCTGGTCATTGACCTTGTCAAAGTAGCCCTGCATGACCTTTTTTGCTGTCCCTCGGAGATAAGTCATCGCTGTCTCGATCTTCTTCTCGTCCTGGGTTACGCCGCGGTGACGCAACCACAAGGCCATAGATTCTAGCCAGTCATCCAACTTATTCGCCTTATCACCGTTGAAGGTGTCAGGCTCCTTCATGGTTGGGAAAAGGGACTGCGATAGTCCAACACTGCCACCTGTGCCCATGGTGTCAACCTTAAGTCTCAATTCTGTGTACGCCTTTTCTGCCTTCAATAGTGCAGACTGAGTCTCCTGATATGCTTTTTCCGCATGTTCTAACTTCTCACGGAGAAATCTATTCACCGCTTGTGCATCCGCAATCTGTGCAGCTTGCTCCCGTCTAATTGCTTCGAGGTCGTCAATCTGCATCTGCAACTGACGCACCTCGTCCTTACGCTTACGCATTTCTTCCTTCATCTCATTCCGCATACGCTCCATTCCATGCCAAAACTGGTTATACAGAGAGTCCACCAGGTTCTTAACGTCAACAGGTGTCATGCTCTGTTGCGCAGCGGAAACCCAATGTTCACTGATTTCCGGGTAAGAATGCGGCAAATGAACAGACACAGCGGGCGGTGTAGGGGAATCCTCAGCCAGAGATCCCAAGGAGGTGTCACTCAAGGCTCCCAACATATCACTCGGATGGTAGGGGGAAGGTTGCGCACTAGCAAACGGAGTAGGGCTCATTTTGATTCCAAAACGCGGTTACACAAGAACTACTTCTATTTCCTCCGCAATCTTCAACCAGTCTGGACCCAATTCAGTCACCAACTCCTGGCAGTGCTCGACAAAACGAGGCTTGAGCGCCTTAAAACTGTGCTTGCCAACTGTGGTCAAGTCACGTGAAATATCCTTCCACTCGCGGGTCGTAATGGCACTCTTCTCAACAAGTGTAGTGAGGTTGTCGTAGAGGCGATTGAACCGTTGTCCAAGTACCCACAAGTGTGTGGCAACCTGCGGATCGATGCTTGCACGCGCCTTGTCTAATAACTCGAAGAGCGGGGTAAGACGCGTAGCAGTCGCTCTAAACTTGCGCTTGTAGTCACGCAGCTGGTTGACCTGAACGTTCTTGTGGAAATGGAGGTCGGAGGGGAAGGGCTTGATGTCAAGCACGGGGGGTTCCAGAGAGCTGATGCGATCGGTGAGCGGCGGGGGAGGGGTAGTGAGACGATCAGCGAGTTTGCGCTTGCGCTGTTCGTTTGTATAGTTCTCTTGCTCGAGCTGGGTCTTGAACGCGTTCAGCGCAGCCTGATGGGCTAGTGCTTTGCAACGAGGCTTGCCGACGTGATCGAAGCGGTGCGGGTCGGAGATGTCGATACGCTCCCTGAGAGACTTTCCAGTACTCCCGTTCTTGGCGAAGACGACACGGGAGGCTTTGGGCACTGGCAAAAACTAATCAGCAATGCTTGCGCAAAGCTAAAACTCCAAAAGAAGGGGGGGTAGTGCCGGCGTCTGCCTACTCTCTCTCAGTAGGTCAGGGGGAGAATAGGGGTATTACTGTGGGTTTCCACGCCACACAGCTAAAACTTGATGAGCTCAAGTATTACACTCTTGCCCTAAAAATGCGACCGCAGGGGTTTACCCGTCACAAGGCCTAGGCCCTCTTGGGGTGACTTTACGCCACGTAATCCCCACGTTACCTAGTAAGGTATCGCGCCCACTTACGCCTGTGGATTGGCAAACTAAGGACAGCAGTGTTACAAAGACACTTGTCCCGAAAACGGCCCCAAAAGCCAAAAGAAAACACCCAGGTAACCAGAGGTTAAGTGGGTAAAAGGCAGCTTCAATCTTCTGTCACAAATATGCGCCTGACAGAGCGCCTATCTACCAACCAGCAATAAAAACTCACTAATGGTCAATGAAGCGAGGACTTGTAGGAGGACTAATGGCGATGCAAAAGGGACTACAAGAGGCCTAGCAATAGCCAAGACAAGTCTGGTAGAAAGTGATGAGATTGAAGCTGGGGGATACCTGCCCCAGCTGCCCTGCTTATATACATGTAGGCCTCAGTCCCCCAGGGACCAGTT